>NW_019379829.1:3147-53641 GCF_000648655.2 Copidosoma floridanum
TGTATGTATTATAATATAATGATAATTTAAATAAAGTTTATTTTTACAAATATTCCCGAAGTTTTCAGAATTGTTTAATTAGTATTAAACATAACAAAATAAGTTAAAAACAGTACGAGGTATTGAACATTTATGTTTACATAATTTGTTATTTTTTCTCCATGTAATAGTCAAGTTAAAGAAACGACTTGTAGGTCTTATTTAAGTTAGATGTCTTTATATATTAATTGTTTAATACATAAATTTCGGTAAAAGTCACTTTTTATTCCAACAACTAAATTTACTTATTACCGTACATTCGATATTGCTTGTTAAATAACTTTTGATTTGTTTTGGGGTACTAAGTTTATTACAAAATTATATTCCATTTTAGAATACGTTACTTTATATAAGCGTGGTGTCAGTTATATTATATGGTTCTTGGTAAAGGAAGAACAACATTTCTCGACACTCGTTACAATTTTTTTTCTTTAACTAATCTTAGCCATATAATATCAAATATAACATCGCAAGCCGTGATTTCAAATCATAGATCAAACAATGTATACCAATGTTTGTTTTAAGAATGACTTTCAACCATGCAGCTTCAAACAAAAGATTATTTAAAAGTATTGTTTTTTTAGGATAGCAATTGTAATAAAAATGTCATCTTCGGTGTCCAAGCCTCAGACAAATAGATTCTGCAATCCCGTTAGTTTGAAAAGTCACAGAGAAAATTGTTAAAGGAAGATGACTACAAGTTTCCTAAATCATACCCTAGATTTGACTGGTATTGAAAGAATATGCCATTCTTGTAGGAAATTTGATTCTGCGAAACACAATGAATCTAGCTTAAATGGGAAAGGTGAAGGCGTTTTTTTTTTAAATTTCGGAGATACAGATGGCCCTGCAGTGAAGATACCTTGTTTATCAAGAAAAGAAGAACTGGAGAAGAAGTTTGTCACCAACAAATCCACTTCGTTTAAAAATCCTTACTATAGCTGCTGACTGCTGGAGTGTAGCGAAAATAGCGAAAGAGTTTGGTACCTCGAAACGAACTGTCCGGAAAGCAATAAAATTGAAAGAGTTATTTGGAATTTTATTCACCTCAGTTGCAAGATCAAGAAAAACCTTAGCGGATGACATCGTTCACGCCTTAAAGAACTTTTATGAAGATGATGAAAACAGCAAAATGATGCCGACTAAAAAATATGTGATCACGGTAATAGACAATGGTGAAAAACAAAAAAAAGCAAAATTTGCAGAAAGGTAAAGTCTTGATGCATACTGATTTTTCTGAGAATTTTGCTTTCGTTGTTCAGAATGCCGTCCAAGCATTTCACTATAAATACGATCAGCGTACATCCTGTAATATTCTGCAACATAATGCAAAAAAATTAATAAAAGAAATACAAGAAACCATCCCTGAGGCAAAAAATAATAATGTACGTCAGTGATGGAGCCAAGTAACACTACAAAAATAGATTTTAAATTAGTAATCTCGCAAACAACAAAGAAGACCTCGGCCTGTTAGCAGATTGGCACTTGGCACTTCTATGCTACTACTAAGGGCGAATGTGATGGTCTGGGTGCTATTTTTAAGAGGGGAACGACTCAGGTAAGCCTGCAAGCCTTAGCTGATGATTCGATTATGTCGGCTATATGTCTGTTTAAATGGGCATAAAGTAAGTTGAGAACTATCAAGTTTTTGTTTTATGATGAGAAGGAACATAAAAAGATGAAAAAAACTTTGGAGCGGAGATTCTTTAATGGTCCAGCACCAAAAATCTCGACTTGCCATGCATTCTTGTCGACAGCTAACAAAATATTGGAAGTGAAATCATACTTAAAAGTTGCAGAACCAACATGCACATCACAATATTAAAAAACGTTAGTGGTAAAATGGCATAACATTTTATATTATTACAGCCATAAAATGTTTTATATTTAATCCAAGTACGTGTCTCGTTCCTGGCGAAGGTGCCTCTTGACTTGTAGAAAAATTACGTCTTTCAACAAATAAAATTTTTTATTCCTGAAATAAGTGCCTGTAATGTAGTAAACCAATCGAGTCTCTAACTAAATCTTCTTTTTCTTGTACCTGGCAAATATGCTTCTATGTTGAAAGACCAATCAAGTCTCCTATTCGATTATACTTTTATTTCTGTTTATGGTGTAGCAACTTTTGCTAAAAGCAGATAAGTTTTGTCATAAATGACACCTCCATGTGGTCAGGATGAGTAACACTACAACCATTCAAAATTTTTGGGACACATTGTTGGACATTGTATGATAGTATACTTATTATGCTGAGTTTTATCAGGGTTTTGAGATACTGACAAGGTTATAATACATTCTTTCAAATAAGTTCGAAAATATTCCAGGTAAGACATGATAAAGTTTAAATTTTATAGTTGGGCACAATACAGTATGTTATAAGGTAATGTGGTGACAGGGTTATGGGATTGTCGTGTTATGGTCTAGGGATTACAGAGCTATATGATTATAAAGTTATGTTAAGATAATGAAAAAGCAATGTTTACATTAATAGTGGCAAGCAAGCATATGGGGTTATGTGCTCACGGGATTATGTGCATGCAGGGTTATAAGGTTGTAGTGTTATGGTCTAGGAGTTACAGAGTTACAAAATTATAAAGGAATAGAAAGATAATATGAGTACAATAATTATAATGTGAGGTGTTAGTCAGCTTACACGGCTGTATGCTTATAGGGTTGAGGGATTGCGGGAATTTGAGGGTTAAAAAGGCGAAAGATCATGGGAATATTATTTTTCCGCCTTCTTACCTCAAAATAGCACCTTCGCCGCTTGATTTTAGGTTCTCAGGTGGAAAAATAGTATACGAAACTCGTTCAAAAAAGCTTCTTTAGGAACCTCGTTACGGCCCTCGCCGTCGGCTCGTGCCGTAAACCTCTCGGTTCGTAAGTCGAAGCCTTTGCAAATTCGTACGCAATATACTATTACTTAAGTCTCAAAACCAGACATCTCATTTACAGCTATCATTGAGATAAGACAAGTAGTACAAATCATTTTGTCTTACTAATATGTAAAGCAAAGTTTCTAAAACTACTATAATTGCTAACCGCGAAAACTACTTGACCGATCTTGATGAAATTTTGTATACTGATTCTTGACACTTGATTGATTTTAGTATAGTTTTTATCTTAAAAAAATTAATAACAAAAACAATAAATAAGCTTAAAGTTTTGCAGGACTATGCTAGCTATTTTCTTGAGTTCAGAAGGATCCACTAGGTGGGGTAGAAGTAAAATTTAAGCTACCTGCACTAAAATCAAGTAAGTCAGGTTATTACATCGCCTAGCAAAGTACCGAATACCACAGTCGATCATCGGCAGTGCATGAAGAATAAAGCTGGAAGTCGTGCGGCTGGGTATCCCAGCTACCAACAACACTCTTTTTTAATGGTCTAACCAGAGCACAATTTGTTCTAGCATTTTGGGGTTTTATGGCCATTCTTCCAACCGTCCTAAGGCTACCAGAGCAGATTTTACTACAACAACAAGCCAGGAAAAACAACCCTAAAGAGTTCGAGCAGCCACCACGGCCTTCTTCTTACTGGTCGTCTCAACGGCATACCCACATATAAGTTATTTTCCAGGCCCACTTTTCCAACTAACGATGAGCGGTTGGTTATCCGGGGAACGACCCGAAGACAAGATATTCTTTGGTCAGCGGCGCGCGGCGTATCTCTCTCCAGCATGGTCTCTGTGTACAGAGACTCCAAAGGTAAAAATGAAGCTACACATAGCCAGTTCTCCATCATCCAAAATAATAAAGAATAGTTGGAAGTTTAACCACTGGCCGTTTTCAGGGCCATTACAAGTATTTACGTTCCTTACGTAACCATCAATCTTATCGGTTCTTTTAAGAGCCACTTAAGGTTAAACTACCGTGCCAACAAATACATTTTTCCTTCCATTCCTGGCATTGATTCATCGACTAAAAGACTGTATAAAGTCGGCCACTATTAAACCAAGTCAGTCATTTATTGGCACACGTCAAGAGCGTGGTTGTTCGTTGCAAGGCTGAGAACCCCGGTAACCGATGACTCTATATTACCTTCTCGACTCTGAGCATTTAACCAGAAATCATCGACTCTCTCCTAGGTCTGCGCTTAGCAAGCTTAACAAAAATGAAGAAAAAATAAACTTTAGCAAACGAGACAGTCTCCAACGGGCAAGCATCCCGAACCAATCTATTCACCTTAGATCACCAAAACAACTGAGTTTGCTAAAAAAGAAGGTACTGTAGACACCAACGTCTCTGGCATAATACCAGGAGATGTTGGAAAAGAGCTCTACAACTAGCTGTAACGCTTTAGACGTTGCAGTTTTCTCCCCGATCAGCCTGTTGTTACAAAAACAGGCCAGAGAATATCACCCTGAGCTATTGAGGCAGTCACGTTTGCTGGAAACTTAAGTCAAGAAAATGTTTACTTAAGAAGCTCACCGGTCTTTTTTAGGGCTATCGTTCGTCGAACTACCTTGCCAACAAATATATTAGTACTTAACTTAGTTGACAAAAAACAGCCTTTAGGGCTTACAAAAGTCTTGACCATGCTAAAAGTCTCAAGAGGGCGAATGGAATGGAAAACTTAAAATGCATTTAATGTATACAAATTCAAATGTATTTAATGAGATTGAAGCAGATAGTTGTTATACATAGATAACATAGTACAAGATCCTATCTTCGTTGGATTCGCCATTTTAGGAAAATACCATTAGCTCATAACGATTAAGAAAAAAGACAAATTCTGTGTAGAAATTTTATTGAAAGATACAAAAGATGCTAATCACATACTCGAAAAACACTGTTTTTACTTAAAAGCCTATAGTCTTGAAGCTTTTGTACGAGAGTTGAAAAAAAAAGGAGTCATAAGAAATATTGTAATTTATACATAGAAGTTATAGACTGCACTAGGATTTATCGAAGAAATTCTAATTATGCCTCTGAAAAAGTTAAGTTTATACCTACAAGCTCAATTATTATTTCTTTTGCGGGACAGTCCCTGCCGACAAGCACAATCGTCCTTGGTTTCGAATTTCAAATACAACTTTACGTGTCAAACACGATGCAATGTTTAAAGTGTTACAGATTTGGACTCTCAGCTAGGGCTTGCGAAGGGAAAAAGATATGCTTAGATTGCGGCGGCTTGGAGCACAAAGAAGAAGTTCATTCCTCGAAAGGTAAACCTGTGTGCGTTAATTGCTTGGGGCAACATAAAAGCACGTACTGTGTATGAAAAAAAAAATTTTTGTTAAATGAATACAATTATGTAATTATGAAACCTATTATTCTGGAAAGCAAGAAATATAATTTTATCCTATACTCTAAAAGTTGCTTTAAATACAGAACAAAAATTTCTTACATTATGTACTACTTCTATTATTAGGTATTGCAGCCAGGTATTGAAAGAGTGCGCTACACAAATCGATCGAAAATTGCCAATAAGAAGAACAACAAAGCAAGAGGCAACGCACAACAAAACACAAGAGTAAGCTAAGAAAAAGTAATAATTATATCAGGTTCAATATTTTATCGGAAAAATATCAAGTCAAAAAATAAATTGTATCAACTAACAGAGCCAACAATGCACAGAAGATTACCTCACCCCACGACAACAGGAAACGCAATCTAAAGAATTATTCAAAAATAGTTGAACAGCAAATGCAGCAAATACATCTTCAAGAAACTCAACGTGCAAGATAAATACGAGTCAATTCAGCCTGGGAGATATAACCAACAGGCTATAAAAAAAGTTCCACGACAAAAAAAATCGCAACAAGGTGAACAAACATGGGATAAAACAGCTAGTAATACCAAGACTAAGTCAAAAGAGTCCAATTGTACACATGTTTAAATGCTAAAAACATCAACATACACACTAAAAATGGTTCGGAGTGCCCTATACTCCGCGAGGTTCAGGGGCTATGTTGATTGACGCAGCAGCCCTTATACTTTGCATCGGAGTAGGTACTACTCTGATCAGACTAATATGCGTACCGACTCATTGTACAGAGAGCGCCAGTCGATCGAGGTAATCTACAGTATTTATACCGCTACTCTGTTTTCATGTGTATGGAGAAAGTATTATGCTAACAATAGTTTCCGATATTCAGATTGGACAATGGACGCACTTTTTGTTAAATACAAAGTTTTTTTACCATGTGAAATCAAAGAATTGTTTATCATTGGTAAGTTTTTCTCATCATAACCTCACTTTGTGCTGATGTAAATAAGTATGCGGTATTACTGAAACTCTTGCACTTGTCGTATTTTTTTTTCGTTCAGTGTCATATAATAATAGTTCTAATCCCGTAACAGCTATCAAAATTATATTTAAATCCTTTTTCTATGTATTGTAAAAGCATGAATCATACACGCATACATTTTTATAGATCAAATCAATGACAGTGACTTTATAATCTTAGTATAGCAAGAATTTCTAATATTTTAAAAGGAGATATAAATGTATTTGCCGTATTTTTGTCTGTGTACAATCAAGAAAAAACAAGTTTTGTACAACAGCAGAATAATGTATTAAGTAGATTGATTTTGACTAGTAGGGAGATACAAGATGTTGAGCAACAACATGAGATTAATTTGGATGATATTTCTGATGTGTTGATTGAAGATGAGCAAATGATCGTTTCCCCTGAAAAATCATTTGTTGAACAACAAAGTATTCCCGAAGTGATTGATAACACAATACCTGAAAGTTCACAAGGGTTCAAATATTTTTTAATAATTACTCAAGATTGGAAATCTTTGAATAATTTTCTCACAAGCTTTGAATAATGCTTGAACTTTTTATTTTTATATTATTATTTATTCAATTTGTTAACTATAGATGAGGATTCCACTTTCGTTAAAAATGATTTGTATCACCTATTAAATGAAGAGATGGAAGGAAAAATAATTTTAGGTGTCTATAGAAATAAAAAAATTCTTTTGGAAAAGCGACTAAAAATTTATATTGTACAAAAAGTTATTACTAGGAATCCAATTAACTACAAGTAAGGTAGATTTTTTCAAATACACGCAATACAAATAAAGTTATTCCAAGGTTTCTCAAAACAATGTGTCTATTATAGAATTATTGTTCGAATCTAACGTGCTGTATTTTGAAAGCTTTTTTATTTGTTTCCTCTTTTTAGCTATACGCATTTAACTCGAACAATGCCTTATATTAATTTGTTGAATATGCTTATCCTGTTTGTTTTCGGCTCTTAAGAGCCATTGACACCGGGGCTTTTATACGCTCACTAAAACTGTGGGCTTAAAATAAAACAATATACTTTCCAACCTTTATAAAAAAAGAGCACGTATTAATTTTACTCATACACTTCTGCTCTCTCTGAAATTTCTACTTGCTTTTTGTGCTTTTTACATTTTTATGATTTGTTATTGTATTAAATGTAAGAGTAAGCTTGATTATCATTTCTTAAACTTCTTCAATTGTCATAGGATATCATCAATAAGATTTCTTGAATTAACTGACCTTATCCATGAACTTTTTCCAACGACAAACAAGATTGATTGGTACCGACCACAAACTTCCAATGCTTTCTGTGATGCAGTATCAGCAGCTGGTTGTTTTGTCAATTTTTATAAGCAATACAGAAATGATTTGGCTGACGCAGACATATTAAAAAGAGGAGAAAATATCTTAGGAAATACTGATGATACAGGTAAGTTAGTCGATAACTATTCAGAATATTTGTTCAATAAATACCCTTAAAATGATGTCATTATTGCCATGCGAGCTTATAAAATGTTTTTGCATGTATAATGACCATAATAGACTAAAATGTTTCAGAATCTAAAAACAATTCATTTACTATAATTAATTCACATTTTTAGTTACGAATAAAACTGATGTAAGAATTTTGCCTCTCACGGATAAAGATCGTTCCAAGTATTTAATTGGTGAAGTTACAAGTGCATGGAATGTGTCATTTGATGAAAGACAACGTATACTCGTTACTTCCAAAAACAAAAAAGTAACTATAAATTGCAGAGCTTATTTAAATGCGTTTGTTTGTTTGAATTCAAGTTATGGACTGGAGTTGGTTAGTTTTTAATTCTCTATTTCATAATTATATCACTTTATGTTATAATTTTAACGTTGATTAGAACGTATAAATATTCTATAATTAATTATTTGTATAAAAAGTTTCATATAATTTTTAACGAATTTTAGCTTCAATGTAATTGTGCACGTATCATACAGAAAGATACTGCTGAACAGTTTCAAACAATATTTTTAAGTGGTTAGAAGTATCCCAAGGTATTTGTTAGCTGGGATCAAGTTCGCAAGTAGTAAGTGATCTGAAAGACTTCAAGAAAAATAATGAAGAGTGTTTACAAAATGGTAAATTGTTTGTGTATATATTTTTTTAAAGTATAACTTTTGCTACAAGCAATTTTTATTGCAGTTTCTAATACCTTCAAAACTCTGTATTTTTTACCATTTTTTGTAACAAAAGCAGTTACTGTAAAAACAAAAAAACNTGGTAAATTGTTTGTGTATATATTTTTTTAAAGTATAACTTTTGCTACAAGCAATTTTTATTGCAGTTTCTAATACCTTCAAAACTCTGTATTTTTTACCATTTTTTGTAACAAAAGCAGTTACTGTAAAAACAAAAAACCAAGGGTCAGTAACTATTTTGAGGAAACAAGGCGCAGAGCACTTCATAAAAATAGTCAAGGTAAATTTAAATAAAGACAATAAGTTTATTATGTTAAAAAAAAAAAATTTTTTTTCAGAATCATTCTCTCATAGAGTCACACAAAAAACACTTTGAACAACAGTTAACTGATTTTGGATATCACATACATCATTACATTATTTTTTGTGGTAAATTAGACTCGACAACAAAACTGTTCGTAATATTAGATGGTCAAAATTAGGAATTCAAGAATCCTTTGGATGCGATTGATGTGTGCTGTAAGGTGTCGGTTGCTTTGCATTGCTGGTCACACATTTGTACTAATGTTTAGAATTACATACAAGAGCATGTATACGGAATAAGACCTGATGTATCGTATGTTTTTTCTCCAGCAAAATCACTAACAGCAATTTCAAATTTTATAAAAAAAAAGTTGATCATGCTAGGACGCTAAAACATCGATCAAAAAATTCTTAACTTACTTGTAAGTTGATAAATTAACCTTTATATGTTTTTAAGTTAGCTAATTTATCTTATCAGTACAGTCGTTAAAAAATATACATATAAATAAATGTATTATTTATTTAATTATTAATCATGGATTATATTGCCTTCCACAAAAGTATATTGTCTTTTATTTTATTATTATATGGTGAGCCACGGTTTCCACGATTATAATTATTACTAGTTTTACAACTGATTTTGTTCCTAATACGTATTGCTAATTATTAGAAAAATCAAATTTGGAAATAGTTGAAACTGTTGACAGTAAACCTGATGCTGTGAAGAAAATTCATGATTGCTTTCTTCAGCACAGTAGAGTATTCGAAAACTTTTCGTCCACAACGAAATGTTTTAATATCCTCAAGCTTTTAAGATTTCAAGAACCAGAAATTTTTGACATTACAAAAAAGTATCTCAAAGAAAATGTAGACGAGAAACCAGTATTCGTTAAAAAATATATTTTTGGTGTTCGCATATCTTTGGTAACGTAATTTCTAATATAATACAAGCAAAATTTTTGCGTGATTTTTATATGAATGACGTTACAAAATAATATTTATTACCGCTATATGTTTATTTTGATGAGATTGAAGTCGGCAATACCTTAGGGAGCCACAGTGGCACGAATAAATTTGGAGTTGTCTACGCTTCAATTGCTTGTTTGCCTGCAAACATTTCATCGTATTTAAATACCGTCCTTTTTTCAACGTTAATACAATCTGAAGATATGAAGCATTGTACTAACCAAGATATATTTAAAAACCTGAAGAATTGAATTCCTTATAAACAAATGGTATTTCTGTTATGATTGATAATTTTTTAATTAAATTTAAATTTCAAACCTTTCTTATTTTAGGAGATAATTTAAGCTTTAATAAAATATGTGGATTTGTGAGTTCTTTTAATGCAAATTCGTTTTGTAGAATATGCCGTGCAAATTCTTACGATTGCTCGCAATTGTGTGTCGAAGATGAGAACTTACTAAGAACTCCAGAAAATTATCTTGTAGATTTCCTTCAATCAAGTCCCACTGATACCAGAGTAAAATAAAATTGTGTCTTTAATAATCTAAATAATTTTAATATTACGATAAACAAAACAGTCGATTTTATGCACGTCGTGCTATGTTGCATAAATTAATTTTTAAACAAGAATTTTCTACATTGGAATATTTCAACCTTAGAATTAAGGCCTTTTGTTTACTGACACAAGATTCTAATAAACCTCCACCTCTTACGATTAATCGTATAAAAAATAAACTAAATTTAAAGTGCTCAGCGGCTGAGATGATGTTTATCACTCGTAACTTAGGTACAATAATTGGAGATAAAGTGCCTGTTGATAACGAGCATTGGAAAATGTATATTTTGCTACGAAAAATAGTCAATGTAATAATGTCTCTACGTATTGTAATTTAATATTTGTAAGAGTTAAAAAAAAATATAAAACAACTATATTTACTGTACTTTAATTTTTATAAAAAATTTAAGCCCAAATCCCATTTTCTTACACAGTATGCCTCAATAATGGAGTATTTCGGTCCTTCCATACATTTTTTGAGTATGCGTTTTGAATCCAGACATAAAGAAGTAAAAGCTAATGCTACATACGAGTTCAAAGAATAATTTAATAACCACCATAGAATGAAACAAGTGTTGAAAATGTGCCAAGTATCTAATGATATTAAAATCGAATCAGAAATTGTATTTAATTGTAATGATACCAAAAATAATGATAATTTTAAAAAAGTGTACATAAATGGTACCCCTTATAGATTAGGTAACTTTATAGTTATAAGTATGACAGAACCAGAAATTGTACTTGGAGAAATAGTGCATAAAAAAAAATCGAAAAATTACATAATGATGGAAATTTTCAAAATTATTTTTGAAATTTAATGTTGAGTTAACTGTCAATGTTTATAAAGGAAGTTTTTTTAGTGAAAATTTTATGATGTATGTTGTCGAAAACAATAAAAACTAATTATTTTTAACTATAGTGATGTTCCGCACATGCCACCAGTTATGACCATAAAAAAAAAATAACTATTGGATTACTTCACGCTACAAATTATAGATATGTCTCAATTTACTTTCAATAAAATTTGTCTAACTAACTTTTGTCCAATTAACTTTTGTATACGTTACCACCTGCCGTATTATTGCATCATTGTGTTACCTTACTTTTGTAGTTGAAAAAACAAAGAAAGAAAGAATATTTTATACATGCAAATTTTATACATTTACAGGGCGGACTTTTTAAACAATATTAAATACAAGGCGAACAATGATTAACAATCGATCGCAATATTCCTCGTACGGTCATAATAGAGGTTAATAAGAAAAATCTTTATGAATAGTTCCTCCAATGATCTGAATCGGAGTAGAGGCTACTTCGATTATTGGAATTGTGTCTATGCAAGCCGGTCGGCGCAGTAGTCTTACGCGTGAAAAGCATCACTGTTACTCCGTTTCAGCGCATTATCCACTTCTAGAGGTGGGCCCCACTCCTCCTCAGCTCCCCTGAAAATATACTCATTTATAGAATATTTTACCATCTGAAATGTTAAAAAATATATGTCATTTAGTACCCAAGTCATACCTCGTTTTTAGAGTTTTTCAAGTCACTGATCATACGTCCCCCTCTGTCTATTCTCTCCCCCTTACTCACTATATGTCTCTAAAGGACCATTATTTAGAATCTCTTTCTGGTCCATGTATACTTTACCCAAATATAAAATTCTTGATTAACTTAGGACTTTATTTACAAAAAAAAAAAAAAAGAATTCAAGAGATGGTATAGTTGATTAGACAAACACAATTAGGCTTTTGGAACAATAATTCATTCTGTCAATTAAATTTTGTGACATTGTATGTGTCGTTTTAATCCATCTGTTCTTTTAAAACCTTTTCCACATTTTTTACATATCATTTTTTCATGGTTTTTATGAATTAACATATGTCTGTTTAAATGTGACGATCTTTGAAGTTACATATTTTTGAACTACTGAAAAATTTCTTGCTAAACAATATTTTTAATTTCTGATTTATTCTCGGATTTAATTTGAATAACAATTTTTTTTGGATTCTTACATCTTAATAAAGCAACGTATGATTGTCCGTAAGAGAATAAAGGTTTTTTAATATACAATCCTATGGAATCATAACTCTGTCCTTGTGATTCGTTGATAAACATAGAAAATGCTAATACAAAGGAAAACTGTTTTCTATAGAAGACAAAAGGTAATGATGATGAGGTGCCAGTATTCAATGTTATTCTAGGAATATAAACTTTGCTTCCTTCTTTTTCTCCCGTTATTATTTCTGCTTCTATATTATACTTGAATAATTTTGTTATTTTTGATCTTGTGCCATTACAAAGACCGTCTGATATACTTAAATTTCTTATTAACATTACTATAGCATTTATTTTTAATTTTAATTCGTGTGGTGGAAGACCTTCTCTGATATTATTTAAAAATTCTATAGGAAAATTAATATTTATTTTATCATCTGTTTTATCAACTCCTTTGTGAGTCACGTATTCTGCTATTGTGAACTCATTCTCAGTCTGCATTAATAATTACACGAGTAATGTTGTTATTTTGTCTGCTTAATCTGTTAGTGTGGGGTTGGCGCGCGGAGCGCACAGGGGGCGTTAGACCCAACAGTATATATGTAGCAACTCAGCAATGTGTGCAAGCTGCACACTCAAGGCACAAGCAGCTACTGACTCCTCGTGTCTCCTTCTAACTGCAAAGCAACATAAGCCAAGCCAACCCTACCGTTCGTCGCCTCAGCTGCGGGAGAACAAAAAAAACAGAGCAACAACGGCGCCGAGTTCACGCATTTTACTTTATCGTTCCTTCAAGCCTGCGCCGTCACCTGAGACGGACGTTACGCTTTTTGTATTTGTTTATTAAAATTAAAGTTTTGTTAACCGTTGTCAAAAGTTTCCTTTCTCGACCCAGTGCTCCTCCTTCCATACCTGGACACGGAGGCACCTTGTTACTACCAGAGCCTCACCTTCGCTTCTTTCTCCATAGTGGTGACCCCGAGTAAGTGAAATTAGGGGAAAAAGTTAAGTGAGTGCGCGAACAGTGTACAAGAAGGCTCAACACGAGGCAGACACATGTTGTCGAAAAAGACGGCCATCTTGGGCCTGTCATGAACGACGCACCTCTTTCAAAAGGACGCGGCCGTCCAAGTACTAGTGGGGACACACAAATGAGAACCTCGCTGCGACTTCAAGGTATTCCCGGTACTTCCTTCGAGGATAGTGCTGCAATTTCCAACGCCACGCGTTAGCTCAACAAGGCAGCAACCACCCCTGCTGTCGGCAAGCCACCGACATTTTTGCCTTCGCTCTCGCTGCCTGAGGCAATAGGACCCCCGCCTTCCAAAAACTACAAACCGCCGCCGCCCGCACCTAACATCTCGCACGGCAGTAACTCGTCCTCCGATTACGACGACACGAACGACGAGTCAAAAACGCGCCCAAGCAACAACACAACGCCAGAAGAAAGCATGTCAACAAAATGCGACCTGCCGCGTTGTTGGCGTAATGCTCCAAGGCCATGGTTCACACAGGAAGAGTGTTTGATGGCTTCAAGCAACGTCACAGACGACAACGCAAAATTCAATCTTCTTGTTGGCGCGCTTGACCAGATGACAGCCACGGAGGTTATGGACATTATTGACCCTCCGCTGGCCGATCAGAAGTACAAGACACTCAAAGACGCCATTTTATCACGCACCACGGACTCTGCTGAAAAGATGCTCCGGCAATTACTCTCAGGTATTCTCTTGGCGATTACAAACCTTCAGCACTTTGGCGAAAAATGAAAAACCTCACGGGTAGTAAAGTAACCGACGAGGTCCTAAAAGTCAAGTGGCTAGACTCGCTCCCTCAAGCCGCCACCATGCTTTTGAGCATCCTCAAGACAGCATCAATGGATGAACTTGCTGAGGCATCTGACAAGCTCGTGGAAACTGGAAGCACTGTCATGGCTATCTCCAAGGCATCTTACATCCCGCCAACCACCACCACCTCAGATCTGCTTCAAGAAATTGCGGCGCTTAGAGCAGCTATTGCTCAGCTGACAATTCAACAAGCTCATGCACCACGTGCCTCAGGCCAACAGCGGGGACGTAACCGTGATCGCTCGACATCTGGCAATTGTCGAGGCCACTCAGCCATCCCCTGCCATCCCAGGTGTTTGCTGGTATCAACGGAGGTTTGGTGCCAAAGCAGAGCACTGCACTACTCCGTGCAACTTCATCCCTCCAGCACAGGGAAACCAATAGACCCGCCTTTGGTCCAGGCGACAGAGGCCCAAACGGGTTCCAACACACGCCTGCAGATGTTCGATTCTCGCTTACGTATACATTTTTTAGTTGACTCTGGCTCCTCGGTATCTCTACTGCCCAAAGCCCTGTCAAGGCGAATAGAACTTCGGCAGCCTCTGGTGGTATTTGCTGCCAACCACGCCCTCATCTCGACGTATGGCAAAATGCATCTCACTCTCAATTTTGGCCTAAAAAGAGACCTACAAGGCGACTTTATCTTGGCTGACGTCTCCACTGCAATTTTAGGCGCCGATTTTCTGGCTCAACATGGTCTCCTGCTTGACTGCAAAAAAAGAAAACTCGTCGACCCATGCACCAGCCTGGCTGCCAACTGCTCCGTCAGAAAAGCAGAACTCTGCTCAGTCTCCGCACTCGAAGCACCAACGGGTGACTCCTTGATCCAGCGCTACTCAGCCCTACTTGAAGAATCCGCCGATCTCTTCGAAGCTTCAAGCAGTCCAGCACAGATTCCTAATCTGCCCGTGAAACACACCATCGTCACTACCGGTCCACCAGTGGCCGAACGTCCCAGAAGACTAGCAGGTGATCGCCTGGCAGCAGCCCAAAAAGTTTTTTACGAACTGTTGAACAAGGGCATTATTCGTCCTTCAAATAGCCAATGGGCTAGCCTGCTCCACCTTGTGCCCAAAAAGGGTAGCTCATTCCGGGTAATAGGTGACTACCGCAGACTTAACTCTCAAACAATACCAGACATGTACCCGCTGCCCATTATACATGACTTGCTACAGGAGAGCCCAGGTAAAGTTTTTTCAACGGTCGACCTGCAAAAAGCCTTTTATCAGATACCAGTAGCTGAGGCCGACGTTGAAAAAACGACAGTGACAACGCCTTTTGGCTTATTTGAGTTTCTGGGCACCTCATTAGGCCTGCGAAACTCAGCCCAGTCGATGCAAAGGACGATCGACCATATTCTGCGCAAGCTGCCATATGCCAAGGCCTATATTGATGATATTTTCGTCGCTTTTTTTTCACACGAGGAACATCTAAACCACCTTCGGCAACTTTTCACAGCTCTTAGAGAAGCCCAGCTCAAGATCAAGCGACAAAAGTGCACCTTTGGAAATCCGCAAGTACTCTACCTAGGTTTTCAGGTCTCTGAAGACGGCATACAACCTCCAGAGACCAAGATCACTGCAATAAAGAACTTTCCTAAGCCAACCGATGATTCAGAGATCCGCCGGTTTCTAGGAATGCTTAACTACTACAGGCCATGCATTCCACACGCTGCCGACAAACAAGCACCACTCCATGAATTGCTCAAAGGCCGAACTAAAAAAAAAGAAGCTTCCTTGGACCACCACAGCAGAACAAGCCTTTCAATCGTGCAAGGACTTAATCATCGAAGCGACTTGCACCACCTTTCTGCGTCCAGGTGCGCCACTAGCCCTAAGGACCGATTCAGTACGTTCACGGACCACCGCCCACTGATTTTTGCGCACCATCAACGCTCCGACAAAGCCACACCGAGACAAGTTCGCTGCCTCGAAGTCATCATTTAACACAGTGTTAATGCACGCCCGAGGCAAGGACAACTTTGTTGCAGATGCACTGTCTCGAGCATGTTTGCCCGAAAACGACCTTCCGCAACCCTCTGCCGTGTTCAGCTCTGACTCTGAGACCAAAATCAGCAACAACACAGGCCCTCAGCCAATTACTGTCACCGCATCAATCTCGATGCCTTGCCACTTGAGTCCAGAGATAATCGCAGCAGCACAAGCCACCGACACCGAACTACCAGGTCTTCTAGAAGACTCCATTCTACAACTGCAACAGCTTGTCATAGATGGACACTCCCTCTGGTGAGATGTATCCCATAACATTGTCTGGCCCTACTTGCCAACAGAACTTCGTCGCACGGCTTTTGAGGTTATACATAACTTATCGCACCCCGGAGTCAAGATCACTGCCCGTACCGTCGCACAAAAATACGTTTGGCCAGGCATTCGCAAGGACGTCTCTGCTTGGAATGCAGAATTGTCTTACGATCATGGATGGATTCTCGCGTTGGCCTATGGCGATCCCACTGCCCAACACTCAGGCAAACACCGTAGCAAAAGCCTTAAACCTCTGGATCAGCGCCCATGGACTCCAATCTTTATCACCTCAGACAGAGGAGCACAATTTGAGTCCGCACTCTTTCAAGAACTGACCAGGATAATCGGCGCCACGCACGTCAAAACCACCGCATACTACCCTCAATTGAACGGCATGATCGAGTGCCTCCACCGGACTCTCAAGGCCGTGCTCAAGTGCTCCACGCTGCCTTGGGTCAATGAGCTGCATTCGGTACTTCTTGGCTTAAGGACGACTTACAAAGAAGACCTAAAGGCCTCTCCAGCAGAGATGGTCTACGGCACTTCACTCCGGGTCTCAGGAGAATTTTTCACGACGACTACTTCAAAGGCAGACAGCTCAACGTTCGTAAAAGGTTTACGACAACTTTTCAAGTCCCTCAAAGCAGTCGCAGCAGCACACCATTCGCCCGCACAACCTTTTGTTTTCAAGGATCATAACAAATGCTCGCACGTTTTCAAACGAGATGACAAAATCAAGAAACCACTGGAGCAGCCGTATACAGGCCCCCATCGTGTCATCAATCGCAACGATTCAAGAACGTTCACAGTTGAAGTCGACGGGGAAGCCAAAGTCGTCTCTACAGACCAATTGAAACCAGCCCACTAAGAGCTGGCAGAGCCACCCTGTACTGTTGAAGACACTCTACCTCACTCGGTCTCATCCGAGCCCATGGACCCGCCGCCCGTGCCTTCAAGCAACCCAAAACAGCTAGGGCGATCCGTATCGTTCGCAGACTCCCCGAAGCTTCTCACTGGAAGGGGAGTGGATGTGGTAACTCAGCAATGTGCAAGCTGCACACTTAAGGTGCAAGCAGCTGCTGACACCTCGTGTCTCCTTCTAACTGCAAAGCAGCATAAGCCGAGCCAACCCTACTATTCGTCGCCTCAGCTGCGGGAAAAGAAAAGAGATAGAGCAAGCAGCAGCGGCGCCGAGTTCACGCGTTTTACTTTATCATTCCTTCTAGCCTGCGCCGTTGCCTGAGATGGACATTACGCCTTTTGTACTTGTTCATTAAAATTAAAGTTTTGTTAACCGTTGTCGAAAGTTTCCTTTCTCGACCCAGTGCTCCTA
Source organism: Copidosoma floridanum (assembly GCF_000648655.2). Next base: position 20,862 of record NW_019379829.1, read on the forward strand.
CTCCCGTACCTGGACACGAAGGCACCTTGTTACTATCAGAGCCTTACCCTCACTTCGTTCCCCATATATGTATATATTATAATTAATTTTAACAATATACTTTTGTCGAATTACACAATTTTTGAAGTAAAACTTTTCATGTTGGGCTGTAAACAGCCACGTGAGGGGAAATGCGTTTCAAAAAAACGTAGCCATCTACGTTGCAGCCCAAGCCCTCTCCTCAATCTTCTCTTTTATTTACTTTTTTATACACTTCCTCCCGCTTCGTCTCTTTCTTTTGCAGGGCACGCCACTCTACTGTCTACCGTTTCGTCTCTCTTCTCTCGCATGTACGCCGCTTGCTCCCTTCCCCTCACACTGGTACTATACCTATATATGTATACATATATTATAGCTATGTTAGTATGTATATGTTTCTAAGTTAACACTAATTCACATGGTGGCGCAGCGGTAGAATTGCAGTCTCGTCGATCTGGAAAGTTAAGCAGAGCTGACCGCGGTTAGTAGTCAGACAAGTGACCGCTCGACTATTATTCAGTTCGCTTGCGCTGGTGATTTTTCAGATCAATTGACTGTCTCTTTATCGTTACGATAACGTGAGCGGGAGGTATGCAGAAGTTCAGGCCTAATGTCTGTAGACAATATAGACCTTTAATTAGAACTTAAGCAATACACCGGCCGTTCCGGGATGGGTTTTTCCCAAGTGGTTTCCCCACCCACAGGACTGATTATCCCGGTGAATGCGGAACAGAATCTCCTACACCTTTACCATCCCCATCCCTCCCCAGTCTCATAGTGCCGAGTGCCCAGAGAAGGACGTAGGACGCTATAATATATAAAAAAAAAAAAAAAAAAAAAAAAAAAAAAAAAAAAAAAAAAAAAAAANAAGAAAAAAAAAAAAAAAAAAAAGTTAACACCAAACTGATGCACTTACTCAAGCTGAGGTATAGGTACGGAGAAAAGAGAAAAGAAGAGAAAAACAACAGCTGTACCTGTACTAAAGGCAAAGTATACGTATGTATTTCGTATACACATGTACGTGTTGCATGTCCCGGTCATTACATATATGTTTATACGTATACATGTATGTAAAAAACGTGCATAAAGTATGAAATATGTATAATACGATATCTGACCTTTGAAAACAATAAAATAGCTATATGTATATTGGTTTCTTTAATCTCAGATAGAGTGGATTATTTTATTTTTACGGTAGCCAAAATTAGAATAAAAAAAAATTTATTTATCGGATTCAATGATTTAAACAAGAATCGATTGTACATAGATGATGTCATAATAAATACATGAATAGTAATTTTAAATAAAAGGAATTTTTGTCCCACGTAACTGGACAAATGTACCTTTTTTCGGGGCACTATGGTGAAAATTTTCGTTTCGTTCTGCATTACATGACGCACAATTTGTACATATATCAATACATATATCATAGCAAACATGGAAGTACTTATAATTCGTGAATCACATGTAACAAAAAGTATATGTATTTCATGCACGCGCGTACTCGAATACATAATAATATTTTTACTATTTTAATATCAGATTCTTAAAGACCTATTGAAATTAGGTGTGATCTAATTTTCTCACTTTCTGTTATACTTACTAAGTTTAATGATAATGATTTGGAAGTTTTACTTCTGTCGGGAGTCCCGCGACCCACATCTGGTTTTTTTTCAATTATAAATATAACATAGAATTCAGCAAAATATACCAATAATAACAACAAATGAAAAAAGAACGAAAATAATGATGGCAATAATCGTGAGTGGAAAATTGTACAATGGAACGCTAGAAGTTTGAGAAACAAGCTCATCATACACGAACACGCACAAGAAAACGATGTTGTTATTATCATAAAAACATGGCTTGAAGCAAAATATTATCGTCACATTAAAAATTTTATCCCAGCTTCTTTTGACAGAGAAACTAATGAGGGAAGAGGAGAAATCACAACATTCGGGAAGAATAAGCTGGTGTACAACGTGTGCGACTGAAATCTAGAATTATCCAGCATGCAATTCGAAGCGATCACCGTTAGCACTGTCAGGGTTGAGTTGTGCATAGTAGCATGCTGCAGGTCACCATCGGGAAATAATTTTACTGGGAAAGAATTAGAAACAATTAAATTAGAAATTAACAAACACGACAAATTTTTGTTATTGGAAGACTTTACTAGTCACCACTTTTATTGGGGAAGTAAGAATTTTTTTTGTAACAGCGCGATCGTGATGGTAATTTTAGAAAGTGAAGAATTTTTTTTCTGGAGAAACCCTAACTATACTCCTTTTTATCATGATTAAAACGACCCTAGTATCATAAAATACTCATATATTGACATTACCTTTGCATCCCCAAATATAGCAATGGGATCAAAATGGAACGTATTGGACAACCCATGGGGCAGAGACCATTTCCCCGTAACAATTGAATTAAAAGTAGATAAAAAAAAAGTATATAAAGGAAACCACCTCTATAACGTTAAATACATTGACTGAAAAATTAAGGTTTATAAAGAAAAAGTACACGGGATGTGGTTAAAGCCTTGTCGGACAGTAAAAATTTTTGGCCCGATTCTGGGTAATAAATTGAGCTGGCTCCTTCATTTTAAATGTCAAATACGAGTGTACCTTTCCGATAATGATTCTTAAAAGCCTCCGAGAGGTTAAGTGGGGAATCGATCCAATCATTCTCCTCTCGCTCTACACAGCGATGATAAGATCAAGGATAGAGTATGATGCTTTATCAATGCCCTCTGCAAAGAGTATCACCAAGACATTTTGCAAATTATTCAAAACAACTCTATTAGATTAGCTTAAGAATTTTAAACGACAACACCCATTAATGTAGTAGTAGCTGAATCAAAAACCACACTTACATTCACTTCTTTATCAACGCAACCATCAATCTGGACCAGGTACGCCTACCTTGGCCTTTTCTCGACGCTGCTGACTTTACATACACACACACACACACCTAGGCTCGACCGATAGAGCCACTGAGTCTGATCCCTGTCACGGACAGTAATGTCGCAAATCCTTTGCTTAATACGTGCCCCAACGTTCGTTTACGATTTACCCCACGCCTGCACCAGTAATATCTATCTCTCATTGTTCATCAACTATTCTCGACCTCTACCCTTACTCAAATATTCACGTTATAGTTCCCTATCTTACTCTTACAGTCATGTCCCTTTCTCTCGTTTACACAAGCCACCCAATACTTTAGTCCCCAAGTCCCGACGGAGGCCTGACCAGCACGTGCAATCACCTCCCTGTATCTCTATCTCTCGGCACTTGCTCTTGCTCTTCTCGGCATCCTTACCTGCCCTCACAACTCAGGACCGTTCACGTTGAGTAAAACCAACGCCACGTCCCCTCTTAACTTGTGCGCTTTACCTTCTTGCCTTATCTAGCGCTTGCCTCGACGGTAGGTGGGCCTGGTGCAGACGCCGTGAGCTTTAGATCAGGGGGTAGATGCCTTGTAGTCTTTCAACCTCTCTCGTCTGCTGCACACCCAACGTTACGTTTTAAGCTCTGTTTGGTGCCGTCGAAGGACGTCTCACCTGTTGACCGGCCGCTGCTGAGGGTCAGGTAGACCAGAGTCAGTCTTATTTATCCTGCATGTCTCTCTTTCTCTCTTACTCGGAATCCAACATCGAAAAATACGCTCATTACAGGAATCCCGTGATGCCCTCTCTCCACGTTAAACGGCTCTCGACAGCTAAGCTTCTGTACTACTTTCTCTCTCTTTCTCTCTCCAATTACGTACCTCTCACGAGCTCCCCTCCGATCGTTCACATCAGTCTCCTCTCGCCCTTCAGTCAGTTACCTCCTGAACTTCGAACCACTAATCTGGTCCCTACCTTATCTGTCAGTACCTCTCATACGTGTCAACGCCTCGAGACTTACATTTTATTTCATTCATTCGTATGCTCTAGTCATCTCACGTATGTATTTCTTATCTTTCTCTCTTGGTCACTGCTAAAACACAATACAGGGGTTTTGGTTATAAGTAGATCATGTTAAGCACACCTATTGGTTTCAGAGCAAGTGCGTCGATAGTGATGTACAAAATTGCGAAGCAAATTTTGCCATCTCACAACTTAAAATAAAAAAATCTGCCTGTTTTCCTTTAACGTTTGAAGAGATTTTTAATACTGACAAGGCCTCTTTAATCAACATATATACAGAAGGATCCAAACTAGACATAACAGAGATAAGTGCAGTAGGATATGCTATATAGTCAGAAACAGATAATACGTTCATACAAGCGTTGAGACTCCCATACGGAGGGAAAAATCATGGAGCAAACGTATAGCGACGATGGAAATGCTCCCCCTTTTTTGAACCTATGTAATTGGCTCATGACGTGTGTGCTTTCAACGCATGAAAGCTATAGCCCACAAGCATAAGTGCTAACCACAAAGCAAACGCTTGAAGGAACTGACTTTTTTCTATCGTGCCTATGCGTTTTCGGGAGAGAGGAGATACCGTCCTATAGCAGTCAGTATAGGTACGTATACACTTCTAGTCTGCTACGCACTACAGCTGAATATAGGATTTCTAGCAGAGTGCCTCGCAGTGATACTTTCTCTAGAAAAAGTTTTACAAAACCCCCAAGGCCCAAGAAGCTAGAATAATAAAGTTTTTTACTAATTTTCAGAGTACTATGAGAACTCTCCTTTAAATACGAGGGTTATTGCACGAATCGCCCTTGGTAGTGCGAATCATAGAAAAGTTCCATTCGATAAAATAACTGAATATTAGGGTAAAAACATTCTGGATTCCAGCTTACGTGGGAATACCTGGTAATGGACAAATAGATAAAGTTGCCAAGGAAGCAGCCTTATGGGAAAAATGAAAAATGTCTGGATTCCTTGCTCGAACTTGATACTTAGTCATAAAAACATTTGCAGAGAAAATAGTAATGAAAAATTGACAAATATAACAATAGCCAATGGTAGATTTTATCTCGAAAATTATAAAATGATTTGTGACACCAAACCATGGTTCAGTAAATTTAAATTAACAAGAAAGATAATAGTTTATATGAATAGATCAGGATGAGCCCACACTAAATTAAAAAACAATTTAATAAAATACAAGATTGTCAAGTATGATTTGTGTAAATGCATCAGAACACCTGAAACAGCGGACCATGTTTTTTTTTTAATGCATAAAATACGACGAAGGAAGAAGCAATCTCAGAAACTCCTTAAATGAACAGAAGCTGATCGGTTCCTATAGGATCCGTGCATACACCGTGCTGCCCTCATTTCATACCCCCAACCCATGTTAAAAGTTATCGAAGCAAATAGTACTCGTGGCAGCCACCGGCGACACCATACCCCCGTTTCCAAAAAACTCCGTGTTAAAGTGACAGCCAATGCCAGCCTGCCCCTCCAACTTCATGCCCGGAGCCAATAGCATAAATAGCCTTATAAATAACGTGACAATTTCAATTTTGAAAACTTTAGAACCGTACATAAACCCAATTTAGATAAAAATCTGAGCAAATAAGAAAACTATCATGTTCAAGCAAATTCACTGGGTGTATGTGTGCTTGTGTATGTGCGCGTCCGAGCGCGGGTAGTGCAAGTAAGTGTGTTTAAGTGTAAATTACGCAACAAAAACCGGCTTCCATCTCTACAAAACCATCTCTTTTGACATGTATCTGATCTATATTATACCAATGTGTGTGAATGGCACTATGTAGACTACAAAAGCCGATAAATATCTAACTAAACTTAAAACTTATGCTAATAATGGCATATGTATATCTTTTATAAATGAAACTAAAACAGCAGACACATCCTGCAGTGGAACTGTCAAAATACCAACAAAAATGAAAAATACGTAAACGACCAAAAAAATATGCTGCATAAAAAGATCCGCAATAAAACTTCAAAACCATCCTTTTAGCACTAACAAATAACATTATGTTATTAAAAAAAAAAAATATTGATTGATAAAAAAGCAACTTCTCAGATTCTTACCAAAGAAACTCACTCTTAGCTTTAAAACGATAATCGTGCTTAGGTACAAGAGGTTTTTATTTTTTACTTGTACACAAACATATTAGGTTTATTTTTTGAGGAGTAACTAGTGATATTTTTGAGTATCGGTATGGTGAAGCGACAAAAAAGTAACAATTTCTGCAATTCTCCTCCAATAAACTTATTCTTTCGCACTCAGAACAAAATTCATGCAAATGTGGAACAGCGATGCAATATACCGAAGACTCCTCATGGGTGCTCTTTGCTAATAGCACAAGGGCAGAAAAAATGTTCTCTCTCTCTCTCTCTCACTGGGCAGGCAACAGTACCGCCTACCTAACCTTCAACTTCAGCTCCACCCACTCTTCACAACTTAAATAATACTTTTGACTATTACTGGTCATATCAGCGATGGTCAAGCGGGCTAATTGTTTTGCTAGCGCATGACTCGTTGCCGGGTACTTTTAGACCCCTGCCTACGGCACTTTTTTTTCTTTCTTTTTTTTCTATTATTATTAAGATGAATTATCAGGAATGTGATTAACCGTACAATAAAAATACTCAAATTAGGAGATACTCTTTCCTTATTACCTAGCAGTAAGCTTCGGGAGACATTTTTTTTTTTTTTTTTTTTTTTTTTTTTTAAAGAAAAAATTTGAAAATAATTCAATTACCAAGGACAAAGTAATCAGGTTACGATTTAAACTTAAAATACGTTCAAAACATGTAATAGATATTAAAAAATTCATTAATAAACAAATATTGATACATCTTTATCATCGGATCAAGAGCCGTATATGTATAGATGGCAGCACTTTTTATACAAGCACTCTTAATATCATCTATACATGCCTTTTTTCAATATCAAATATACTCAAGATTCATAATACTAATCCACATAATTTATTTTTCAAGAAATTTTCTTAAGAAATAAGTAAGAATGAAAAAAATATCCTCCCTGGGTGCGGATCGAATGGTTGTATATCTATTGAACGTATTAAATTTCTAACTTACCTACAAGCATTAGAGTCAAATACCTACTATATCGAGTTTAGGTGAAAAACAGCTTAAAAATTAAGAATGAAAACTTTTCTAAAGTTACGGTGCGACTGAATGTACGGCTCCTCGGTAACACAAGTGGTAGAGCAACTGTCTAGTAAACAGGAGGTTGTGTGTTCGATCCGCAGCCGGGGAGGATATTTTTTTCATTCTTAGTTATTTCTTAAGAAAATTTCTTGAAAAAGAAATTATGTGGATTAGTATTATGAATCTTTGGTATATTTGATATTGAGAAAGGGCATGTATAGATGATATTAAGAGTGCCTGTTTAAAAAGTGCCACCATCTATAAATCTGTCGATCTCCGAGATTAAGTAGCATTTGGAGCGGTTAGTACTTGGATGGGTGACCGTTTAAGTCTCACCGTTTCACCTGTGCTGTTGATTCTCGTGGGTCGATTAACTGTTTCTCTGACGCTTCGTCTACGTTATCATAGGTGTGACAGTGTTGGCCCTGTTGTTTATACGTGTTTATACGTATAAACGGCTGGTCGTAACTCAGGTGCACCGATAGCTAATAAACACTATGCTTGTGTAAAAGAAAGCCATGTCTGAGCCTAAGGGCAATGATGAATAGTAAATAAAAAGTCTATACATATGCTCCTCTTGATCAAAAGATAAAAATGTATTAATATTTGCTTGTATACCTATTGGATGTCTTCAATTTTAAAAAACTTATAATCTACTTCAATGCAATAATCAATTCAGAAATCTACATAAAAACTTTAAACACGTCTCAAATTAATAATTTTGACAAATAAATAAATTATTACATTACTAAGCAGTCTCATTTAAGTGACTATCAACGTTACTCTGATAAACAACAACTTTTTCATGCGAACAGTTATAATACATTATTTAATAAAACATTACTCAAGTAAACTTATTTAGATATTAATATGCAATAACTTAGATTTTTAAATAATACTGTTAAGTGACACTAATGTAAAGGCTGTGTGATAAATTTTTTTTTACATATAATTAAAATAAATGTTATTTCTCATCTATATATGACTTTTTTTAATTCAATTAGCAATTGACACAAAACAAAGCAGTAGTTTAATCATTTCTAATTATTTAACACTATAGTTTTAAAAATGAACAAATAAATATAAAATTTTTCACGTTATCATAAAAACAGCTAAGAATTAATTTTACATGAAATATAGAAATTATAGAAGGCATTTTAAATTTAATTATGCAGAAGTTAATAAAAAATTTTAAAACACCAAACCGATTCAAGTTACCTTGAACTTTGATTTGTGGTTCAACTGCTGAGTCGTGTTAATACATTTTAAAGATGAATAGTTCAAGATGTTCTTTTGAGATTTCAAAATTAATTGCAGTAATACTTCGATTAGGTATATAAGATCAAATAAAACAAATTGCGTTAAGTAAATGAATTCGCATTATGTTCTGTTTTTTAGGTTTTTTATCTGTAAAAATCAAAAAAATTTTATTTTGGCTTTGGCATTAGAATGTGGAAAAGACAAAATGGTTTCAATTAAAATTTTTACATTTGGGAACTCCAAATATTTTTTTTCTAAGCGAGAATTAATGGTTTTTTTCAATACTCATCTATTTTAACATTGCAAAAAGTTGAATCATTTAAATCAAAACGTGATGACAGCTACAAAAGTTATTTTTTTAATAATTTAAAATCAATATCTGAAAACGGGAAGTAAGTATGAAGATCGTCAATTAAGCTGGGATTCTGACTCAAAAATTCACTATTCAAGGAACTCGTAGGTTCGAGAATATGAAGTGTTCGAAGCATACCATCGTTTTTAAAATAATTTTTTTGTATTTTGTTGAAAGTAGTCACGTAAAAATTCAAGCAATTTTTTTGAATATGCACTGAAAATTGCCATGTCATCAATGTGTAACACTACCAAAACTCCAAAAGGTCGCTAGGTACCCTTTCAGGAGTTTCTATACCCTTGCTATAATCCATGCAATGCTCTCTATGGTTTGGTATGTTCTCTGTCTCTCTCGCCCTACTGTGAAAACGTAATCTTTTATAGTTTTTACCATGCTTATTGATTTATTTCTTCCCTTACTAATACCCTCGAGATGTTTAATAAAATTAAGTACGATCATTAGATGATTTATTATCGTTTAAAGTTGCAAAGATAGCTATTTCATCAATGCTTCATGTTACCAATACTTAAAACTATTTCTAGGTAACTCTTAAAAAAGGAAATTTAAATGAAAAAACTTGGAATCTTGGAGCATGGCTATTTATTTCATATATTAGTTGGACAATGTGATCCAATATTTCGGAATCATCCTGACTCCCTCTTCAGGGAACTGTACAATTTACAATATTTATAATATAAAAAACATTATGACAAATTACATTAAATGAAAATATAAGTCACCTATGCAGATGCGAACATGAAAATGCCAAACGCAGCATGACTGACGGCAATGGAATACTAATAATTAAATAATCTTAATATTACAAACTTTAGTATAAAGTTTGGGTTTTTTCTGTCAGAATTTCAGAAATTGCTGAATTATCAATCAATAAGTTTTATTAATAACATTATGTTACTTGGTAGTGTTAAAAGGTTTATTTTAAAATTTGATCAGGTACTTAATCATGTAGTAAATCTTTTGGTCATTTTCGCATTTTTTATTTTGGTTGGTATCGTGACAGTTTCGCTACAGAATGTGTCTCCTAGTTACAGTTTCATCTTTTACGAAGCTTTTAATAGCTGAATATTGAATTACGACAATAGAAAAATCTCACTTACTTTAACACTTTAAAGTACTTACTTAAATTGCACAGAAGAGGTATTGCTCATACTTTTATTATCATCGGTACGGCGTTTCTGTGCTTTTTTCATACGTATACGGATCAATTTAACGCAATTTTAATTTTCAACAATGACCTCACATTTTTTTTGGGCTATACTTCCAAATACAGACCCTTAACAAATAGGCTGAAAATTTGCATACTTACGTTTGTCGAGGTGTTGAACAAGAATATGACTGTCACAATGACAGCAAATAATCATGAGTGGTCAAAAATGACTTTAAGTCAAATTTAAATTATTACATAATATTGATATAGATCGACTTGTATTATAGAAGAAGGATTAAATTAAATTAATTAGTTAAATTTTAATAAATTAAATCATTGTACCTTTACAATCATTTAAAAATCGTATTTACAATCAAATAAGAAATCTTAATTATTCACAACTATTTACAATTATTTTTTAATTTGTTCAGGATACAGAGCTTTGATGTCTTTGATTATTTATAAAAATGGATCAATTTTAAATTTTTAACAGCGGCAACGCCGTAAAAGCTCGGACAAGTGCTCAAGCAAACTTTCTAGACGTACATTTCCGTGACTCACTTTTTAAAGTAAGTAACGCTAAGAGGACTCGATATTTTGCGTGTGTGCTTCAGTTTCCGGATCTACAAAGTTTTCTGAGTGGTTTACTACAAAATGCTTATAACAATTTGGTTCTAATTTAAAATAGCTTTTCCAAAGATCTGTGTTAATTACGATTCCGAAAGTGTTATTCAAAATATTAAAGTATCAGTATCCTTTTTATTATTTAGGCAAATTTCAATGCGATGTTTATCAAATTGTTCACGTACGGTTATGCCTAATACCCATGAACCTTCTACAACTCTAGCTCTTTCATTTTTACGACGACCTATTTTACATTCGTCGATTTCGACGACGACACCTTCACCTCCGATTTTGTCCTCCTCAACAAAACATGTATCTAGTGCAACCATACACACTTTTCTACAATAATTAAATCGATCCGCAATCGTTTCTGATGAAAGTTTTTCATTTTCTTTGAGGCTGCATTCATGAGTGATTTGTTCGAAATCAAACCCACAAGCGAAACAATGAACAAGATGCATTACTGTAGATGCACTTATTTTCGAGTTTTTAAACCATCTTTTTTTACTAACAGCTATGTTATGATACAAATGAGTTATCTTACAAACAAAATGTTCACATATAAGTGTGTTATCTTGTAAAACAACTTTTTTTTTGTTTTTTTTTAGTATCTGGTCCTGGAAATGAACTCAACATCTCTCACTCATTGCAATGTTGAAGTTCGCGATCTTTGAAAATTTTACTTAGTTTTGTCAAGTTATAAAAAGTATCCAGAATGCAAGAGTTGATACCTAATTGTAAAAAAATGTTGTATTTTAACTAATTAAAATCATAATTGTATAAATAAACTTTATTGACGATAAATTACCTTTGGCGATTTATAAATACTGTTTCATACAAGATAACACAACTCGGTTAACAATTGACATAACAGACTACTATAAAAAGTAAAAATTTGAAACTAAAGATCCACGCCACGAATGTCTTCGTTGTATTTACGCTGTTAGATGTCTTCATCGTGTGGCGCGAAATTCAAGAAGTTAAACCCTTACATGAAAAACGTATCGAAATCACCTACCCATCTGTTAAGAATATATAACATAATTTTGATATGTGTCAATTGGTTGGGAATCTATACTAAAATAAAATTAAACAAAATTTTTATCATTTTCAAATCAATAAACAATACTGATTTATTTACTGCTTTTTTGTTAAATCTATCGAATAAAACAGTACTGTTTTTGTACGAATCATCTCAAAATCAATAAATTATTAATAACTTCGATGAATTAAACATAAAAAAACATTTTTTTCTTAGTATACTGATGACTTAATTAGAGCTGAGAAATAACTTACAGATGATTTATATTTTACGATCATTTACGATTAATTCAACAACTATTTTCATTTATAGGAGCTTAATATTACATTATAAAATATATTAAAATAAACACTATAAATTTAATATAAATGTAATCGAAACCCGTCCAAAAAATAAAAAATAAACTTTTTACCGACTTTTAGTAAGTTGCAGTTATTTTGACCGTCATATTTCTGTTCAGCACCTCAAATAACATTAGGTATACGAGTTTTCAACCTATTTTATAGGGGGCTGCATTTGGAAGTTTATCCAAAATTTTAATGCTGAGAGCGCTGAAGGAGCCTTAAATCCATAAATGAACAAATATGAAGAGTACTACAAGTTGTTCATCAGCGTTTTATGTTTTAAAATAATTATAATTATGTATACTTATGTAAGTAAAATTTTTACATTCTGTATTTATGAGCACAATCAGATATATGTTTATTCACCACCTAATAATAAATACATAAAATGTATTACATAAAAAAATCATGATAAGCCACTCGATTACATTTTATAAGTATCATATGAGATCAATACAAAAAATCTAAAGAGTTTCTAGCAAAGAGACACTTTCCAAGCCCGTACTTTAAAAATAAAAATTGTGCATATACATGCATAATAAAAAAAAATAAAGAATGTGTAATTTAATACTTTTAAGTTAAAATAAGATCAAAAATAGTCATAACCATGTAAGTTAGCTTATCATCTTCTAATAGTATAATGTAGTCATTTAGAATTAACATGATCAGTCGTGGCCATTTAATTCTACCAATGTTAAATGTTTGCACCCTTCTTTTAGCAAAAGTCATTTTTTTTCCTTTTTTTACATAATTTAGAGTCTTTAATTTTTTGGGTAACATATTAAACGCAGTGTTACAGCCCGAGTTGATATAGACGAATTATATTATAATTAAAAACGCTATTAGGTCTTGGCATGAAAAATTCTATTTGGTTCGTCTTGTATAATTTTGAAAAATAACCGACACGTATTTTTTTTCTTCAAAATAAAAATTAAAAAAGTAGTACCTGAAAATTATGGTATTTAAAAGTTACAGAAAACACCATGTATCTGTGACGTTGTGAAGTGTACATTACATGTGAATGTTCTACAATTAAGTATGAAAAAAATGAGCCTAGAAAAATGAAAAACTATTTAAAACTTTAAAAGATACAACATTTTGAAAAAAGTATAGAATATACATATAACCTGAAATAACGTATAAAAAGTTTAATTAAATTTGCCCAAAATTTTACTTTGTCTTTATAATACCAACACCAAGTATTTCCTGAAAGTTTCAAGAAAAAATATTCATTTTTACTCAAGTTATAGTAAAAAATCAAAACGACTGTTTCTCTGTATGTATGTATTATTATTATACGAAAGGAGTATATTGACGGTTGGGTAAAAGACAGAGCCAACTCAGATAATTGGTGAAAAAAGAGCCAAAACCGAAATTTGGGTTGAAAAAGCAGTCAACTCAGATTTGACTTGAAAAAGGAGCCAACTCAGGTTCGGGTTGGAGAAGCAGCTAACTTGGGAGTGATTTTTTTTCATTAAGTTTTGTCGTGGTAGCACTGACATTCACAACATAGGTACACTGATATGAACGGAACTAAGATTTTTCAATAATCCAATGTTTCAGAAAAATAGTTAATGATATTGTAGAACAGCGTACTATACTTATTAAATTATGTGCTTTACAAGTCTGCTGCGATCAGACGTAATTTTATGATCATACTGTGGACGTAATTCATTTTGAATGTTATTTAAAACATTTTAAGCTAATTTTTTTAGTTTGAAACGTCGTCTTGAAAAAACACCTTAATTCAACTAAAAAATATTTTTTAATTTCTCCCTAATTATAAAATTCATGAATTCTATGTCAACGCGGCGTACTGTTTCATAATATTTTCTTAAAAACTATGATATTCATGTACAAAAGTGATAATGAATCATACGCAACAACTCCATATTTTTTGAAGTATATTTATGTATATGCACGTTCCCATACAACATTATAGTCATATTTATTTAACATTTTTTCTCCCTCCTATGATTACAGCAGAATAATAGAACACAATTCAATAAATATAGTATGCTTTACTACAATAACATAAATAATATTTTTGAAACATTGGATTATTAAAAGTCTTTGTTCGTTTATGTAGGTATTCCTTTATTGTGAATGTCAGTGCTGCTACGACAAAACTTGATGAAAAAAAATTACTCCCGAGTTGACTGCTTCTTCAACCCGAACCAGAATTGGCTTTTTTTTAAAGCCAAATCAGAGTTGACTGATTTTTCAACCCAAATTTCGAGTTGGCTCTATTTTCACCAGTTATCTGAGTTGGCTGTGTCTTTTACACAACCGTCGATATCTATAGCTATGAGAGCGCGCAGTGGCTCAGTCGGCTAGGTCGTGGATTGGCACGCGGGAGACTGTGGTTCGATTCCCGGCCAGTGCGACTTTTCGGGCAAGTGTGATTTTTCATGGGTGCTTTTTCACCACGCAATGATCCTCGAGGAGTGTTTAGACGACCTTTTCGCAGCAAAATTGCCTAATTTCCCCCTACCCCCCTCCTTTTATGGAAGTCCTCCTATCCCTCTTCCCTTCCTCTCCCAAGTGCTGAGTGCCCATTGTCGTGCCCTTATCAAAGTAGCCGAACGTAGAGCACTATAATATAAAAAAAAAAAAAATCTATAGCTATAAAAAATAAAAAATTTTTAAGGGGCTATATCTTGTCAAGCTTTTAACTTAAAAAAACAAAAAAAAGAAAAAAACGCGTGTCGAGTATTTTTCAAAATTATACAAGACGGACCGAATAGAACTTTTCATGCAAAAACTTAATTCATCCTTCAAATTTATAGAAGACGTATTGTGTATATACACAAGCTCATATGACAAGTGGAGCTCATACGTCACTTATACGCGTGTGTGAGTTAGTTTTAAGGTGAATGTTTCATATAATGATGACATATAATACGACCAGCCTCGTTGTAAGAATACCTGTATGTATTGAAATTTTACGTTACATTCATAAATGCATAAATTGTATTGTATGCATTAATAAATAGTTTACTTGCGCATTGATTGTCCGTTTCTAATAATGTACACCTATTTAATATTTTGTAATTAATACATAATTTTTTTTTTTTCCGAATTCATTGTACAATTTCCAGAAGGATTAATTGCGAAATTTTTAATTTATTCGTCACACTTCAACTTGTATTTAGTATTTCTTTTATTGCTGATGCGAGCTTTTATCACCACTAATCCAAAAAACTCAATCACACTTATCAGAAAAATGCGATTGGTACTGGTGTATTGTTATTTCTTAATACATGAAATCATAACATATAACAGCATCGTGCAACTGTCGACGCAGTCTGCAAGAACATCGCTCATTGGTTGACCTAATTCAACCAAAGGCCTCTTTTACTCGCTCTGACACTTTAAAAACTCACCATCAAAAGGAAAACTTTGTTTCTTTTGTCTGTTACCTGTCCTCTAAAGTTTTAGTCTACTCTCGCCTCCAGTGACTCGTGAGTACCTTATACACGTTATAACGGTGCCCCACCGTTAGGCCACATAGGTAGTCTAGGTCAGGCAGGGAGGTAGGGAAAAGAGGAAAAAGGTCTGACGGGACTAGGTAGGAAAGGGGTAAAGAAAAAAAGGGGAAACGAAGAAAAAGAAGCCGGGAGAGGGCAAATTATCTTGGGCCGTCAAGCGCGCAAGAAGGAAAATTTGGTTTTGATGCAAGAAGCGAACGATTAATTAGTGTACGCGAGAAGCGTGGTGTTATTTTCCGCTGATATCACGGATATTGGCAACCCTCGTCTGGTGATACGGTGCGACGTCTCAGTGCATTGCCTGGTGTCATGAGCCTGCTCCTGGCCCTGCTGACGAGGTCAAGCCAAGGCCAACACCGACAACCTCGACCGTCCAACGCAGCCAGTAGGGATGCATACTGGCCTCTGCGTACCCAGTTCATTAGCGCCCGCGGTCTTTGTCTATCCAAGGCATCGTCGAAGAGCGACCCCCGAGTCGCTGTGAGTACCTGCCAATAGGCAGTTTATTGTAAAGGATTGCGAGCTTTGCGCTGCGAGCTCGTCGAGTATTCGCGCTCGACAAGCGTACACACACACACGCGCGCGCGAGTGCGCACGCACACACGCATACGCCCACGAGTATGTTATATTTTGTACTTCTTTTTACATTATTTTGA
Source organism: Copidosoma floridanum (assembly GCF_000648655.2). The sequence goes on from NW_019379829.1 coordinate 36,898, forward strand.
ATTTATATTTTGTTCTAATACAATACTCGCGAGTGTTTACTCTTCTCTGTGTGTGCCCTGCCCCCCTGTGTTGTGCTAAAGTCATCGCGAGAGGCGACGACGTCCAAAGTCGTCACGATACTTGACCCCGGTGGTGTCTCGGAGAGCGAGACCCACGTATATCCCTTACAGGAAGTGTCGCCAAGGGTATCTGGGCAACACAGGCCCGATCGAGGTAGCAAATTCCGCCTCGTTAAATCCGCATTGGTGACACACCATAACAACGTAAAGCATAACGTGTTGACTGAAGCAACTTGGTGCATTTCGAGAACATTAATAGTATCGGACTACGCTAAGGAGCGAGGTACAGCAACGCAGGCCCGCCAAAAGTAGTTCCAGCGATAGCAGAGAATGTAGAAACCGCAACATCTTTCCAGCCACCAAGTCATTCGTGTAGCCTAAGGGACCACTGAAAATTACTGCACGAAGCATTAGGAAACTCCGAAGCAGCAGTAACAACAACCAGTGATAGATGTAAGTTTATTATAAGTAATATAATGAATATCAAATCTTGTGAAAGTGATACGAGTAAATTGTATTTAAAAGGATAACTTTTTTACATTGTTTCAATAAAAGAGTACATTAATTAAAATTATCCATATCATTTAAATTAAGATTTTTACTCAACTAAAAATAACAAATAAAGCTTACGAGACAAACGCTAAGAGATCGACGAACGATACTAAAATAAAACGGTTAAGACTATACTCTAAACAAGTCAGGTCATAACAGCAGTAATGGTTATATATTAATAACTACATTTACCACTATACAAGTAACATTGACGTAGTTGATGCTTCCATGTCTAGTTACGCTATTATTATTTGAATATTTTACTTGCAAACAACTATTTTCACAGATAAGACAGTTAAATATGTGGGTCTATTTTACTGTCAGAGGTTTTAATTTCGTTTTTATTTTATCCAAATTTTTGTCGAGTATGATTCTAAGTATTCTCATTTGTAGAGACTGTAGCGGACGCAAGCCATTTTGATATGCAGAACTCCAGGCCACTATACTATCCGTAGCTACACTATGAAACATAGCATAGTAATTGACTTTTTTTAGTATACTTTTTGGTTTGTAGAAAACGTATAGTAAGTATTCTGTTCTTTTTATAATATTTTTAATATAAGGTTTCTAACAAAATCTGCTGTCTAACTTTTAACCAAAATAACCTATCTCTTTTTCTACACGGACTTCAGATCCATTGATGATAATAGGAAAGTCAGTGGGTATTGAATCGTCATATTTTCCAAAAGTTACGATCGATGTCTTACTTATATTTTTTGCTAGTTTATCTACATAAAACCAATAAAACACTATTTGTTATTTTTCTGTCATATTTCCACATAAGTTTAACCAACAGTCCACGCTACAAAAAATTGCAGTATCATCTGCAAATGTCATTACACCTTCTGTTTGGTTAAGTAAGGAGTTTATGTATATAAGGAACAATGAGGGACCCAATATTGTACCCTGAGGAACTCCACTATTTTATTTTTGATAACTACTGCAAGTATCATTTATTATAGTTCTTGAGCTTCTATTTGTAACGTAGTTTCGAAGAAGTTCTAAGGTTATTCTTCTAATTCCAACCCTCTTGAACTTGCTTAACAGTATGTCATGATTAACACAATCAAAAATCCTACGTACGTCGATAAAAGCTATTGCAGTAGGTATTGATACATCAAGGTGCTTATTCACATAGTCATTAAGCAGTGCTAGAGCATCCATGCAACCTTTTTTCTTTTGAAATTCAAATCGATTTTTTATCATAACTTTTTTCTTCGGATAAAAATTATTAATTTTATTACAAATTACCTTTTCAAAATTTTTTGCAAAATTCGAGATCTGTGATCTTGGTCTATAGTTATCTATATCGTATACATTCTCACTCTTGTGTACAGGTATTACGTCCGCCCATTTAAAGCATTTAGAGAATAACCAATTTCAATAAATTTATTAAATATAATTCTATGTGAAAGAGCCAAGTGACACCTTAGTCTTTTCATTACTTCTACGTGTATTTTGTCTGTTCCCCCAATTTTATCTCTTCAAGACATTATTATTTTTAGAATCTCATCCTCATTACAGGGATTTACATTTATAGTTTTATCACAGTGTATTTTGCTTTGTATGGTAGGCTTTATTTTTAGTTCTTTGATGTTTTATGAAGTTGAAATTTTTATGTTAAAAAATTGATCATTAAAAGTTTCGGCAATTAAATTTGGATTTTAAATAATATTTTTATCGTGTTTATTACATATGTAGTCAATATTTTTTGTAATATTTATTTTTGCATGTATTTTATTTTCTGCATAATTTCTTCGTGTTAGTGGATGCTATAGCACTACCTTCATATTTATTATAAGTTTAATATAATATTTTTTAAGATTCTTGGTATGGTTTTAGTATCCATTGAACTTTGTCTAATTATTAATATTATTTTTCTATTCTTGATATAAAACATCCTTGGTCCACAGTTTAATTATTTCATTTGTGATCCAAGGATTTGAGTTTTCATTTATTCTTTTACTTTTAATAAGTGATTTCTCCACGCATTCTTTAACTTCAGTCATTATTTTCTTAAAAGACCAATCAATATCATTGCTATGATTATCATCACAAATATCCAATTATTTCACTCCATTTACAATTTAATTAATTTAATATAGTTAATTGTAGGTTTAGTACATTTTATATCTAATTTTAAGCAAAAGTTGAAAATTATTGAGAAACAGTCCATCCTACTCGTAAGTTTATATGTATTGTAATTAAGACCAGATTTAATATAAATATGATCAATTTAAAACCCCAAATTATCACAGTTTTCTCCAGGCTTTATTATACCCAGTACTCCAGGAACATAACTTTTTTCTAATATATTGAACTAATATTCATTCGTTAGTGTATTTTTGACTATTGTATCAATATTAATATTTTTCAGTACTATATGATTTTTTCGATGATATTGTTTTGAAACAATGAGTCCAGGCCATATATGAATTCTGCATCCCCGTAATCAAAATATCTATACAATACAGTCATCTTTATTCTTTTTTGACTACTCCAGGCTGTCATTGACAAGGCTTTCAGCTTATTTATACTTTGTATTTCGCTATTATGCTTCATCTTACTATTTACGTAGATAATCACATTTACATAACTGTCGTTTGTATACACCTTGTAATTCTCGATACTCATGAAGTTACTATTACAGGTAGCCAGCCATGCTTTTGTACAAATTATAATATCCAGTTTCACTGTAAAATCATTATACACTGAAAAAACTGTGGTGCGTGAAAACTACTACAAGTCGAGAGCACACGCTTCCTACATAAATGGAGTCAACTGAGAGTTCTACAATGGAGGGCCCATAGCACTGCATGTAGCTGACTACAATTGCCAACTAATGTAGAGTCGTGCAACTGACTACCGTGGGGCCAAATCAGCCCTACAAGTAATCCGATTGTACCTGCAGCATGAGGTGGTACGTATCAGTGACTACCATAGAGTCTGATCAGGTTCATGTATGACCGGTCATATGATCACTAAATGCGATATAAAGCAGATACTACGTGTAGTTCATAAGTATCATATTTACATGTGGATGTGTGCCTGATGCACTGCAGACTTGTGGAGTCATGGGCTGCGAGAGCAAAATCCATTCCTACGTGAGTACGTGTTTGTGTATGGGTGTGTATGTGTGTACCAGAGCTCAATGAGTAATACTCATGTAAAGCTATGTATAATGTATACAAACGCACGCACATATACATACATCGATAGTCCCAACGAAGACTGACATAATTAATTTATTTTAACATATTTCATATACAACACACCTCACATTCAATGCAATTTAATTATTACTATATTTTACTTAAACCATTTGGAAAAATCACATTTAGAAAATTATTAAAAACTTCGAGAATCTATTTTAAAATTATGATATGACAACATAACTTTAAAAGAGAGGTCTTGGTGGCCGTTACAACATAACCTAGAATTATTTATATTGTTGCAATATTTATATCATATCAACGTTAAATTTTTCGTAATCATTTGTAGTATGTTTGTATTGGGTATTCGTATTTTTCATGTTTTAATCTTTGAATTATGTACAGCAATATTCAACTAATTATTATAAATGTAATGAACATTGTTTGAAATTTAAACTGCATGTTATGCACATCGAACTTGAGGACTATTTATATCGGGAAATTTTTTTTTACTTTTGTTAAAAACTCAAAACAATGCTAAGTAAATGAGTCCGTACTGTTTCATTTGTATGCTGGTTTCTTAAAAGTACGAATTATGATTAATAAATTAATACTCACGCCCAAAGCTTTATCATGTATGTTGTTTACATGCCCTAACACATATGTATATTGAATACATCTGCCGGAGCCTGTGACCTAGGCCCTACCACTTGTGGGGATGATTTGGGCCCACGGTAGCCAGTTGAAGGACTCTACACTAGTTGGCGCTTGTAGTCAGCTACATGCAGTGTTATATGCACCGCATTGTAGAACTCCTATGGTGACCACGTAAGTGTGGTCAAGTGATCGGTCACGCTTGGAGCTTATCTGGCTCCACGGATATTTAAACGCGTCACCACTTATCTAGTGGTCCGTACGGTCAGCCACGTGTAATGCCTACGCTCCTCCCACACGTAAGCGTGTTTGCCCTTGCTGAATATGTGAGTGCTTCTACGTACCATAGTTTTTTCAGTGTAGACCTCAAGTTTAAGTTTGTTTGAACTAATACTTCTGATATTAACTAGAAGTATTTAGAGGCCATGACAATTTATTGTTTTAGAGTATTCTGCTACATTTTTACATTTGTTTTCTTTTTAAGTAATTTTTTAGTAGTCATCATAAGCCATTGTTTCATGTTTTGTGATAAAATCAGTATTTGGGTCTATTGGATAATCAGTTTTATTTATGACTCTTCCAAGTAACCTCTTAAATGTAGCGCATTTTTTAACTTTACTAGCTTTCTGATATTCATCTAGTGAGAGTCCAAATTTAACATTTGCCTTACTACATAGAGTACATTTAATTAAATTACAGTCCATGATTTTACATGGAATTTTTTCATGATCAGCAGCAAATACTGCACACTTAGCTTGATTTTGGCACTTAGTTTTACTGCGAAAGTATTTACAGCACTTTTTACATCTTGATAAATTATATTTGTTAGAATATAAGTGAATAGGCTAGACATTGAGCATGCGTAGAAGCTCTCGAGTCACGTGGTTGATACATGTTTGATGACGATACGTATATTCAGTGATTAGGTAAGCGTTGCTGAGGAAAGATGTCTCATGTAATACATGGAGTATTAATATTAATAAATGCAAGTCTATTATAGAAGATGTTGTAAAGTATTTATTTTCCCAGGATCATTTATTTTTAGCGTAGTAACAGAGCGTGGTTTGAGTTGCCTGTTTTGTTCTTGTTTTTTTATTTTTCACGCGTCTCTTCGGAGGCACGTGACAACCACTTGTAAGTGAGAGTGTAAAATCAAAAACGGATAAAAAATATATGAAGTATTAAAAAGATTAGTATAAAACGTGTGTAATGATATATTCCACATGTGTTTTAGTGAAAAATTTATTGAGATGCAAAAGGATTAAAAAATTTTATGAGACAGGAAGTTCGACACGTGTTTAGTGGAAAGAAGATTGAATGCGATGTTTGAGTGGGGGTAAATGGAAAATATACAAGGAAAAAAAGAGCTCAATAAATTGACAACGAGAAAATCTTAAAAAAGATAAACAGTACAACTTTTGAGTTAAAAAAAGAAGATAAAGACTATGTGAGAAGGAGTTTTTTGAAAATTTTAAAAAACGTGCTGTGTATATTAAAAGTAGTCAAAAGCCAAAAAGAAGAAGACAAGATGGCGCATGATATTAAATTTATGTTACCAATTTTTGATGGTAGTAATTATAGTTTGTGAAAAAAGAGAATATCAGATATTAGATATTTGTCTCCTAATATTAATCATTTTGAATGTTGTTTCGACAGCCCTCAAAGCAATTATATAAAAATTTTAAGCTTTATTTAATGAAAATAAACTTGAAGTTGAGTTCTTCAGTTTTGTAAGCGTTTATGAATCATATTTTTTTCAGTGTACATTATGCTCTGCCTAGGTTAAAGACAGTGTAGTTAGACAGTAGATTTTTGTCTTCTTGTGGTACGTACAGCTACTGGCGAGGACCACTATTTAAATAGTTAATGTAATCATGAACTGTTTTTTTTGTCTTAGTATGATGTATCGTTATGTTTTTCTTTACTAATAATACAATTGACAAACGTATTAATTATTTTTTTAAAATTAATCCAACCCGCTATAGTAAAACTTTAAGGTGGATGTAAAATTTGCTAAAAAATTTGCTTGAATACGTATTCATATAAAAAAGATTATATGTAAGTGTATAGTATAAAAGAAATCAACAGAATCGCAAAAGTATTAAATGTGACCAATGTTAACAATACAATAAGTTATACTATTTGATTTGCGCGCACGTTGCTACCATGTTCTTGAGAGTATGGGTTAGTAAAAAGTTAAGGTTTCTAATACAGAGTGTCGCAACTGTATGAACTATGCTACAGCTGTTTCATATACACAATTACTGAAGCGTTAGCCGATTGGATTAGCGCAACCTCCCCTTTTTTCTTATAAGCTTAGACCAATAGTAGCGAGGCTCTTCCGCGCATGTGCGATTCTAGTTCCCCGTCTAGTATCACTGCAGGCTGGCCCACACTCTCAGCCACAACGGCCACTTCTTGGCTAGCCTTCGTTCTACTGAAGCAGTCTAGATGCGAGGTTTACCAGCTTGACTCCTGAAACCAAGTCAAGCAGCCTTAGAGCCATCCAACTTTTCGTCCTCAAGCCATCGCCAAGAGTCGCCAGCAACAGGTCAACGGTAATGATAAGCGGAGCAGCGTGTCAATCATGAGAGGGACAGAGGATAGAGGGGACGAGGTTGAGGGATGGCAAGGTTCGAGGTGAAGTATCGTGCTGAGTAGTCAATGTAAGTGGTGTGAGAGCGCCCAAAAGAGCGTAGATCAAGAGCAGTTCAATCATCAGTGTGTGCGAGCGAAACAAATAGTTCGCAAGAAAAGCGTTGTCGAGAAGCACGCGGGATGAGGTGCGGGATCAAAAGAACGGGTAGGCGCGTGTACGCTGGGCTGGAAAACGTGGGAGATCGCAACGTGTGCACGAGTGGCCGTGAGAGAGAGAGAGTGAAAACAAGAAAAGGGTAACTTTGAGAAGCGTCGGGTTAACAGGTACGTCGTGGTGCCTAGGAGAAGGTGTGCATGCGAGGAAGACTTGATGGAGGCGAGGAAACGCAAGCTAGGTGGCCAGAATCGATAAGCAACTTGCTGTCGATCTGAGTCCATTTTTTCTGCTGGTTATTGGGGTGCGCGCACGCTGTGTCAGAGGATAGTTGCGATTTGGGTATTGTGTGTGTGTGTGTGTGCGTGCGCGTGTGTGTAATAGTAGCGCTTTTTGTTAGGTTAAGTGATTGCCAGGGATTGTGCGTTTTCTTCATAGCGATAGTGACTGGTAGCGCCCTAAAATCCGCGGAACCTCATCTTCTGTAAATGATAAATAAAAGCGTAATTTTTTAAGAGAGAAATCTCCTTTTGGGAGTGGAAGGGTCAAGTAATTTTTCTTGTTCACAAAGAGCTTGGGACAGCTGTCTTTGTGACTTTCACGCTACCCAGGAGGCCGAAAACGCCTCGTTACAAAATAAATACTTACTAATGGCATACACGTGTACGTAATGCATAGAATTAAAAAAAGAGGTGGTAGCACAGATAACGCTTCAAGCTTCCAATAAAACTTTCCGATGGTGCAAATAAGTGCAGACGGAATCTGAGAAAACTATAGGTATGTTCGAGGAGATCGCTTAGACTTGCTTGCAGGCGCATATTTCCATAGATAAGTACAGGTACATATTTCAATACGAAAAAAATCACCATGAATGCTCAGAGCAAGGTTGCCTTCAAAGATGCCTTCCATTGCCACTTTTTGTTTGGCTTGATAGAGCTGGCTTTCGAAAGTCAGAATGTGCGGAGTCTCTGCGTGGTGGCATGCCGTTCTCTATATACACTGTTGCACGAAACATCGATAATTATATAAACCAATACGACGCACAGCTACGCGATGGATCATGAAAAAAGTGCTAAATATTCTGCCTTTACACTTTAGTTTGTCTAATTGTATTTTTTTACGGTCAAGTGTTCTTTAATTTACTAAAAAAATTTTAGTCCCTTCAACAGTGTAAATAAGGTAACAACTGAAACAACGCTTCCACATACGAAAAATTTAGAAAATTCATGTTTTTTGATAATAGAGTGAATTTTTGAACTGTCCTTTACATATTGAGCAGTTTTAGTGATACACAAAAATGTTATACATTAATAATCAAACATTAAAAAAAACTCATTTACATACTTATTAATGTATATTTATACGTTAATACGCATCTACATGCTGTTATTGATGCGTTCAATTCGGTTCATTGCTTGGTATAAACACGATAAAATGCATTTAATTTTCTCAACTTTTTTATATAAATAGACAGAAATTTATCGTTTCTACAATCAGTGATATCCCAATAAAAATAACATTCTAACAAATATAAAAGATTATGGTGTTTCACGATAGTTTTTATAAATAATTATGACAACATAAGAAAAATGTTTCGATATAATCTTTTTTAAAACGATATCAAAAAACTGCAAGGTCAACGACTTTATTTTAGAGAAAATAAAATTTGAATAATTTTTGCTTTAGTGTTGGATCTTATGAGATTTAATATAATAGTCCTAATTACTCGCTTCTAAATAATTATAATTAAATAAATACAGTTGATTGTTACAGCATTTAACCCAAAGAATGTTTTTTCAACAAAAAACATAGCACAGTAAGAAAACATAACTGGGCCTTTCATCTAGCCTTTTGTTAATTTTGATCTCTTCTTTGTAAAACGACGAACTTATTTTGAAAAATATCATTTTCCTACCTCGGGCATTTTTGAGCGGCTGTTGTGTCCTTGGTAGGAAAAGTAGGATTCGCCAAAAATGTGCATCCGATCAGGGTGGTCCCAACAGTCACTTGGACGTTGCTTTGCAACCGCCCTCGGATCCAGGAGAGATCACCCTGGAGAGATCACCCTGGAGAGATGCACATTTCTCACGTAACATAGTATTATCAGTACGTCAAATACCTCCAGCAGGTGTTCCAAATTTCACCACGTAAAACTTACCTAATCTTTTGATTTTGTTAGAATGTAATTTTTATAAGTATATACACACATTAATACTAGAGCACATACCAATGGACAAATAAATATCGATAAATATTACACAATCGCACACATACAAATTTAATATAAACTTATATATTATAATACTTGTTCAGCGATGCAAGTCTAAAAATGACAAGAAAATAAAGTGTGAAGGGTATGCGTATATTTATCTGCGTACATGTATATGTGTCTATATACACGTACATGTAATTAAGCTTATCCAATGACGTTAAATACATACGTATATAGGCATTAATGGCTTAGTGGGTAGCGTGATACTCTCGAGGGGTCGTATACATTTCGATTATCTGTACAGAGTGTTAAATAATACAAATAGTAGGGGCACCAAAGCTTGGGATTAGGCAAAACGTCGAGGTCCGTAGCATTTGCACGACATTGTTCTTAAAATAACGTGAAAAATTCCAGTAGATGCAAAGTGCAATTGCCACTTTGCGCTTTGCGCATTCGACAACTAAAACGTCGTTCGCACCTTGGGCACATAGTACGAAATATACTTTTTTTGTCAATTCACGCAAAAGTAAGACTTATCAAATTCATTTTATTGCGAATCTCTAATTCGCAAATTATTGAAAGGAAGGTTCTTAGTAACGGATTTTTAAAAATAAGTCATTTATTTATATTAATTTTTGAGATACTCAATAAAAACCCAAAAAAAACACCAAAAACAAAATATTTGTAAATAAAAAAGCGCTTTTCAGGCCTCGCTGGCTGTCAAGACTTATGAATGTCACGTTTTCTTTTTTTTATGTAGTTTTAAGACTGATTCCGTACAAATTTAATACTTCTTGATGTGTTAGGTACCAACTATAATAATTTCAATATCAGTACAAAATAATTTAGTCAATTGTTCATTTAAATTTGATTTTTTAACTTTCCATCGTATTTTTTTAAAAAAAGTTGCGTTAATATTTATGTACATAAATTTAAAACAAATGGCACCATATTAGCTTAAGGGAACACTAACCATTACTTAGCAGTGGTTTTCAACCTCTGATCGAAATTATATCGTTCATATCTTTTACACGCAAAACCAATTTTCACTCCAATCGTGCTCAAACTTGAGCTTGTTTCAAGCGATTTTAATATCTCTTTTAAGATTTTGATTATCTTGATTATTTATCTGAAGCTGTAAATAATGCGTAATAATTGAGATAGCAAAGTCTGGGCTAACCTGAAAATAATGCCTACGCACGGCATATGCGTGAATTTAGGTTAAAAGGTGAGCTATGCGCATAATATTATCGAAATATCCCTTGGCTACAACCAGTATATTTTTTTGTTTCTATATTTACACGTGTGATATTTAAAATTGTTTTCAGGCCTTTGAATAATTTAGATTTTATAGTGTGTAATTAAGGATTCATAATAATTTAAATTAACAATGAGCAACCCGCAGCTTTCTCATCAGAAGAATTAATTGCTGAAATTTTTCAAATTGGAGAAAAAATTCTTGTGAAAGAAAATGAGATTTTTAGATTAATTAAAAAAACTGACCCGACTTGGACAGAAATATCTCTAAAGCACGAGAACAAAATTAAAAACTGCAGCTTGTATTCGTTAGTTTACAACAACCGACATGGTTTACTAGATAAAATCAAACAGCACATAGGTGCAACCATCAGCGATTTTCAAGAGGAACCCTTCGAGGAAATAATATCGGAAGACGAAATTGCATTTGACGAAAAATCTCTGTACAAAAAAAAAATAAATCAAATTTTCTATTATAATACCCCAAACAAAGTTTGATAGTTTGACAACATTCGTTACATATAAAAATAATAATCAAAGTGCAAGTAACCGTAAATGCAAGCGCCTCAGATTTAAACTGGGTTGGCAGTATTATTTTAATAAAAAGATTTGGTAATCAGAAAAATTTCCCTGTAAATTCAATTACCTAAACTACCGTCTTTATATTTCTGGAACTTTAGGAAATTTCGATGGTAAGTAAATAGTTTAGTCTTTTGTTCATGTCAAATCATTGTTTTAATATATTATGAGCATTGACCTAACACTTTGAAACTGAAACCGACACAGTATGCTTAAGGTTATACTCAGTGTCAGTCTAATTTTAATAAATAAGTGTACAAACTTTACACTGGAGCCTATTTTTCCTCAGCTTTCATGCAACCTTTGAGTAAAATTTTCTACCATTAATACGCATATAAAGAAGTCATTTGCCTGATTACATCTATCTATCTTATTTTTCACTTTTAAAAAAATCTAAACCAAGATATTTTTATTGTTTTCGTTGTCGAGCTTGCAGAAGATAAGAAAATCTTGTGAGAACAGGTTTTTTCAATTTCAAACTGTGCAAATATAATAAATTATAAGAATCAAAATATCTGCTAATTTCTTAATTACATAAATAGTTGAATTTTAGCCAAATAAAATTGTTTTTAAACAATATTTCTTAGTTACATAAATAGTTGAATTTTAGCCAAATAAAATTGTTTTTAAACAATATTTCTTAGTTACATAAATAGTTGAATTTTAGCCAAATAAAATTTTTTTTAAACATTATCTATCATATCATATTTTTCAAATATTTTTAAATTTCTCTACTAAAAAAAAGAAATGTAACTATAATTTGAATTTGAACTTTTTACGAAATCGTAATGTTAAAGCTTACAAAAAAAATTTTATTAAATTTTACTTTCATTGAAAAATAAGTCGAGAAATATAATTCAAAGTAATAAAACCAACGGGCAACGTAAACATGATCGGCAAAAGTTTCTACTTAGAGTAAATTTAATTATACATATTTTCAAGTGTACTAATATGATAAGGTTTTTAAACGACTTTCATACTTAGACATTTTTGTTAAGGATTAACATAAAACGTCTTATGAAGAATCAAGGATAATTTTATAATTATGTATGCTGGTACAAATAATTTAAAACCAGTCAATGGCATGATATGTGAGTAATAATAAAAGAAAATTTTTGGTATCTTAACTTAAAGTAAACTGTATAGTAAGTGCCCGACTGTATTATAGTGGTATATGAAATAAAAATAAAGCGTATATAATCAGCTATTACTTATTTTTTAAGCATCCTGATACATGGAGAACATCAATATTTAAGAGCGGAGTTGAATAAAGCTTATTAAAACTGTATTAAATTGATCAAATTGGAGATTTTTGTCTATCTTAATATTGTTTGAAGCAACAATGCACACTACATTTTAAGATGTTTTAAGGTGGTTCCTCACTACGGACTCCACAAGAAGAGTCTAGATACTGTAAGACCACTCATCATTCGCTGTGGAGATCACTGCTTCTGCTCTTTGGTGTAGCAGACACTATACTTCCCGTGACTCGAACAGATATTTATTATTTCCGATACTATTTCCATTGAATATTTCATAAAAAAAACTATGATAACAGAGAATCATATAAGAAATATTATAGTTTATTGTATCTGCTCCCCAGTTTTTCATTTATAAGTGCAATATTACTGCTGAGACATTATACTACATACATCATACGACTCTCAATAAGAGGCTAAGTTAGAATAAAAAATTGTAAGTTACTTTTTATCAAAAAATGTGCTAGTAACGGGGTCTGTAATTTGGGTAAAAGACTTATTGCACCGTTATAAATCATTCCTGTGAATACCATTTCGTTATGCAGCATTTTCATTTGGTAAGGAGCCACCTTAAGACCAAAATATAAAACTGTCTTTCAGTAGTTTCACCTCTTTGTTAAGCATACTCTTTATAAACTATTGCAGCCAAGTCATAAAAAGGTTAAAGTAGCTAACAATTCGTGACTTTGAAGTATCTATGCTTCGTAAGGAGAAAAAAAAATCCATCTCTAGATTCCATTTTATAGAAATGACTTTTTTAGATACATGTTGATTTTAATGAGCTTTATGAAGAAGCTGCATTAAAATTGGGAAGAAATAAGCAAATATATAGTACACATTGTTGTCATAAATTAAAAGTTTTGAGGGAAAATTTGATTAGGTCATAATAATTTTTTCAGCTGCTTGTCAATGTAGATCAACACTAACATGTGTATTATCAAATTTAAAAGAAGCAAATTCTACTTCAGCATCTTTTGTAATAAAACCTGGTTCTGGGGAATCTTATGGCACTAATTATTTGCGAGGAATCGACAGAGCAGAGGTTTGTGACAAAATCAATCAAGCTGGCAGTGTTGATCAATATCTTGTTAAAGAAGCGGGAAGTGCTATGAAATCTGGTGATCCTGGACCACCGTATTTATCTAACAGTCATGTATTACACGAAGCGAGATCTAAAGAAAGCATAAAAAAAATTGGTTCATCCAAATCTTTTTGAAGCTCTAAGGAAAATGAAATCTTCAGCTCATGCGTATAGCATACACCATATAGGCTACATGCCTTTCTTTATTCACTTGTGGATCAAGGAACAGGCCAATGAATATAAATTTATTTACAAATATAAACAAGATACTGTTTGCTTGGATGCTACCGGACTTAAACTAGACAAAGTTCACGGAAAATCATTATTTTTATATATACTGAGGTAAGACTTAGGTAACTTAAAAAAATATGATTTAGACGCTCGAAAGAGGAGAAGCACATTATTCTTTGACAAAAAAAATGTAATCGTACAATGAAAATTATGGTAATTTTTAATGATTACATAAGTTTTATCATTAATCAGAAAAATTTATGGTAGTTTTCCTAACAAAACAAACGCTCGGGGGGCCTTGGACCTTGTAATAAAGAAAAACCTTTGTTTTCGTGGCTAAAATACGATTTTGAGACTTCGACTTTGGAGACTAGTAAAAAAAAAGTTTTTTTAATCTCATTATCCTAAAATTTGTTACAGAATGAAGTGTTTCTCCTATTTTGCAGTATGCAACTTATATGCACGTATTTCATTTTATACTTATAACTCAACCAATATTGCATCGTTAATTTTTTAAAGTGTCAACACTCCAACATGCCAATTCACCTTAGTTTAGCTGATTGATGAACGACAAACCGCAGCAGATTTCAGTCACTTCTTGCAATATTTTCTCACATATCATCCCATGCTCCTGCACCACACGAAGTTATAACAGACGGAAGGCGAGCTCTGCATAATGCTGTCGTAAAATCCTACTCAAAATGTGTAGACATTGATAATTATGCTGATCGCTTAGAAAGTGCAATCGCAGAAAAAACTTTAACAACTCGTATAAGACAAGGTGTTGCTCAATTTTTCAAAATTATACACTGATCTCCACAAAAACACATAAAAAACTATTCGTACAATGTACATGGCAGTGATTGGTAGACTCGTAAAAGATTAGGACAAAGATGAAGCAGAACGAATAATAAAAGCTATTTTTTTGTTGTCTAATTGTGAAAAAGAGGGGCTCCAGAAGGACGGAATAGATACTGAATGACGAAAATCGAAAGTGTGGTTAAAAAATTTAGTTACAGATATGTCTAATTTTGATAAAAAATGACAACTTAATTATTAAAAACATGCAAAATTGCACTTGAGTTTTCTTATTTAAATTGTTTGAGTTTGCAAACGTTGCTATAATTATAGCCCTTATGTGTTAATGATTGCTTCGAAAACTGTTGCTCTAAACTTAGTATCACATTTTTGATATCACGTTAATGAATAACTGTGATTTAGATAAATTTATCAGTCAGTTACAACAGTTTCTATAATAAATTAAAAATGTGTTAAAATGGATGTTCACTATATTTATTCTTCCTATAAAGTAGTCGGACATGAAATGATTTATTGATCATGTGCATGAAAATTTATAAACTTTTCTAAATTTAATCGTAGGTTTTATAGTCAAAATCTTTGGCGCGTATATGCCCTTCAAGGATTGTTGAGTACAACAACATAGAACAATAGCATGCTCAATTTTTTCGCATACAACAAAATTAAATATAATTCTTTCACTCTACCAAAACTAGCACTTTTTGCGTAAATAACTATTCCAGTGTACGGTAAAATATTTTGTAGTATGCGGAATAGTAGTTTTTTTGCACATTTGTGTAGAAAACTAATATATCTGGAAAAAAGTAATTTGTCATTCGTTTGAAAAATTCGAACGGATTGAGAATGTCCTTATAAAATCTGTTTTTGTAGTTTAATCTCTTTTGAAATAATAAGTCTCTAACATTTATTAATGAAACAATATAAAACGGTTTTTTTTAATGTTAATTAAAACCGATTTTTTTATATTGCTATGGATGGTAGAAAAATGGGACACTGTAGAAAATAAATAAACTGATAATATTTTCCAATCAATCGAAAAGTCTGTCGCTTTTCGAACACACTACTGATAATTTTAATGATCGTCGATTGTGTCTATACTATCTGATCGTTGTACCGTATATAGGGAGAATCACGTCAACTGCCCCAGCGCTGCGGTGGACGGCCCGCGCTGGCGTCAAACACGACGTTTTCAACTCGTCGTTTCGGTGTCAAAACTTTGATAAAAAAATTATCTAAAAACATAATCTTACGTATTTTTTCCTCAGCTTTCCAGTGGTGGCATCAGTTTTTCAAAAATTCGCTCCCATAACCTCAAAAAATGCACTTGTTTGAAAAACACGTTTTATTTCCATGATCTTCGACTTTTGGAATTTTTTTGATAGTCTAGATCGAAAGATAAGACATTTTTACGTAGATATCGACAATAAAAAAAGAGGGGTTTTTCGTTTTTATAATGTATTTAAACGACGAACGAGACGATGCGAGCCGCGGCGGCCAGACCACGCGCGGCACCAGCGCGTCCGCCGTGTGTTGTCTGCTACGGTGAGTCTGTTTGGCCATATAATATATAATGTAGTAGTGGCGATGTAAACAACAATTAGTTAACCAGGGCTTACAATGGATAAATAATAAATGTTTTGATAAAATTTATTCATATATATACCGATATCCTTTGTTTTCGCTAGCGTAAGGCTGC
The DNA here is from genome assembly GCF_000648655.2 of Copidosoma floridanum. Next base: position 53,202 of record NW_019379829.1, read on the forward strand.
ATCTCTACAAGGTCTGCTTGCCAAGCCTGATTTAAACCATGTATGTTGAATTTTCGACGGGGATAATTGCGCCTTGCTGCCTAATGAAGTCCCTCAACAATTTGCTCCATGTATTAGTTGTCTAGATTTAAGTTTTTTGAATCAACTTGAATAAATGGAAATTTCTTTTGTAAGTTGTACATATAAATTCTAAAGCTATCTTTTTCTTTTTTAAGTTTTTTAACCACTCCAACCAAGTAAGCATAATTTACGGCATCTTGAGGCTCTTCCGGTGTTTCAACATTGTACAGTATTTTATTATCTAAGTTATACTGTACATCTTCGGTAAGTTTATATCCAATACCAGGGGAACCTCGGCCACCTCTTTCGGTTCTACCGGATTTTCGACCAAATACATCGACACTCATTTTGAGACTGAAGAAATATTAACACATGTCAAT
>NW_019379829.1:61505-81629 GCF_000648655.2 Copidosoma floridanum
TATATATATATATATGTATTTTATTATCATTCATAACAATGTTTAATACGCAAAAATTATTTTGCAATACTACGTTTGGGCTTTCGGTTACTTGGTGCTCCTGCCTTTCTGGCGCCAGAGGATATAGAATACATCCTATTTATATATAAAAGGCCAAAGCGGCCAGTTTCTTGATGATGAAAACTCACATCCCCTAGCTGTAGTAGGCCCCCCATAAGACAGGTGTCAGTTATTTTTAGTACAATGTAATGATATGTATTATATTTTATTTACATATAGCTTGAAATAATGGTTTCGGAGGTGTTAATGTAGAATTGCAAGGCTTCAATTGATAATGATAGTGCGCATGCAAGTAGCATTGATGATTGTGATCGGATTGAAAACCCAGTTGCCAAAAACACAAAATGTAATAATCAAAAGCGTACTCGAAGTAAAAAAATTGTCATTAAAAAGACATGATAAAAATAATTATGCTGTTATAAATCAAAAAATAGTAAAAAAAATCAATGATCTTCAAACGCGTGTAAAAATTTTGAAACAAAAAATCTAACGCGATTCTACCAAACCCAAGAAGCCGTTAACAGTAAGTGAAATATTGCAACAATTTTCGAACTATGTAAACGGAAATTCTTTAACTTTAATAAAAATGCAGTTCAATCATTTTGATAAAAGAATACAATGGGAAGAGGACAAAAAATTATTATCTCTAAGTCTCTACTACGAATTCCCGAAAGCTTGTAGATTTTTACGTGACGAGAAAAAGAATCGCGTTGCCATGCGATTCGTTAATGAAAAAGTGGGTTAATCAATTGGCATTGAGTCCTGATATACATTCAGACCTTTTCAAATCAATTAAAATAAAATCTGAATCCATGACAGAAAATGAAAAAGAATGCATACTGATGTAGGATGAAATGATAATTAAATCTAACTTAGAGTACAACGTGCGGGAAGATTACATAGAAGGACTTGCGGACTTGGGGAGATTCGGACGATCGAACGATCTGACATATGAGCTCGGTTTTTGTGGCCATGATATCGGGATTATCCGTTAAGTGGAAGCAAGCCATAGCTTTTTTTTTCTAGTGGGCCAGTAAGCGGAGAATTTTTAAAATTTATTATTCTTGATATAATTGATGTGGTTGAGGAAATCGGTCTTAAAATTCGCGCTATGGTATCGGATCAAGGATCGAGCAATTGAAAAGCAGTTACAATGTTAATTATCACTGATGACAAACTGTAAATCGAGAGGCACGGCCGAAAAATTTTTTTTGTATATGACCCTCCTACACTTGATGAAATGTTGGCGAAATAATTTAATAAGTAATGATTATATGGTATAATCAGATAGGATATCTTGGAGCGCCATTCGTGAATTACTCGACCTTGAACGGTTAAGATCTTGTAGAGCAGCACAAAAATTAACGGACAGACACTTAGATCCTAATAATTTTGAAAAAATAAGTGTAAAGCTTGCAGTTCAAGTGTCTCATCTGTTTCCAGAGCAATGCTATCGAGTTAGAACCTTGGTGAACTAAAATATCCCTTTTGGGTTGTTACATCAAATTTTTTACAAACTTCGAATAAAGTATTTGATTGTTTAAATGTGCGTCATCCAAACGATCCAAATTCTGTGAAACGTGGCTTATACAATGACTATCCAAAAGTAAAAATAACCTCACGCGAAACTATTGACAATATAAAGAAAGTTATTATTTTTGACGGTTATAAATTCAAAGTTGTCAAATGTTTTGTTAATTTACATTTAACAATTAAAAGTTGTTTGATGCTATGAAAGGTACTGCAAAACGAAAATAAATTTTTTTTTAAACGGGAATATCAAATCAAGATTTAATCGAACATTTTTTTGCTTTGATGAGAGTTTTGTGTGGATCGAATCATTACCCTACCGATTTACAATTCCGTAAATATTTCCAGCATTCTGCCGTTATAACTTTATGATATCCCTTCACTGGAATAAATTGTCAAACAGATCAATTCGAATGTTGATTTAATTCTCCGGATATTCTTTAAAAAAAAAAAATTCAGATGACTATAAAAATAATGTTAAAATTAGATAGTGGGCATTAGATGAATTTATTAACTCGGAAGACCGGAAATTTGAAAGCGTTGAATCTGAAAACTGTGATATAGAAAGTAATGATCTCAATGAATCACAAGTAACGTAAAAAAGCATCAACTATAAAATATGTAGCTGGATATTTAATTCATAAAACTGTATCAAAGTTTCACTGCAAAAAGTGTTTAAAAAAATTAAGTAGAAGTGATCAAAAGTACAAAGATCAAAGTGATAATTTTGTGTTTTGGAAAGCCTACAACATACCAGATAAAGATTTTGGAAACTTAAAAGTGCCTTCAGATGAATTTTATAGCATACCTCTTACTGCACATCAGATGTTCAATTCTAAATTTAAAAGTCATTTAGAGGAAAAAATATCGCGTTCAGTCTACATTTAGCTATTAAGACTGTTGTATCAAGTAAATATAAAGATTTTTTTTTCTCAAGATAGTTCTAATCAACGCGATAACATACTTTAACTACTTTCTGGAATGCACATTTTTTATAACTTAAAATGGATTTATAGAGACGCTCGAGATACTAATAAACGTACCTCTTTGTCAAGATTATCAAAACCGTGTGCCAAGATTAAACAATTAAATGTCAAACTACCCTAAGAAACCAACGAAAAATATTTTTGTTTATTTTGTTTCAATTCTACCATTTTTAATTTATTAATATTGTATTTTCATTTCAATAATCTTATTGTGCGTAATATTTGTAAATAAGTAAGATTTACTTTTTACTATTCAAAGTCTTTTAGATACTTAAAGTTATCCATGTACATAGAGAATTATTGTTATTACAAGTGTATATATTATTTATTGAATTATTAACTTCATTGATCAGTATAGATTTATTTTCGACAACTGAAACTAGCTTCATGTGAACTAACTGCCCCTCACATCTAATATGCCCTGTATTCTGTATGTATCCTATCCTAATGGAAAATACTGCCACCATCCGGTCGGTTTCCATTGAGTAATGCCAATAAAAAATAAGTCATACTTATTGCAATAGTACAGTATTTTTATGCAATATTTTATGCTTGCATTAGTCTATTGTTGGCAGTCGCCAAGAGCAGTTTTTTAAGTCTTAGTATTACAATGCAAAATCTTATAAAATAAATATTATTATGAAAATATACAAAAATGGTGTACAAATGAAATATAATAAATTAAACGTTATGATAAATTAAATGTATACCTACAAAAAAAAAACAGGTGTGGGTCTCGGGACCCCCAACAGATGTGAAACACTAAAGAATATATTATTGAACTCGGTAGAATTTTATTGTCTATGATATAAGTAGTAGTTTTCATCAAATAAGTGCCATCGTCTCCAAGGCTATTTTGCGTCCCGAGGGATCTGCGAAACAGGGCTTGAGGGACATAAGGCAGCCACGGAGAAATGATGCTAATGTGGCGAATCCTATGTATTATACCGAGCGAACACCAGCCTCTCAAAAACAACACACGGCCAAGAGTATCTATAATACCTACCTACACATAGGTACATACATTAGTTTAACAAACGTTCGTGTGTATTACTTTCTCTGTATCTCTATCTCTTTTCGGATACCTGTTTACTATGCATAGTTGAACACGTGCTCAAATTTCATTGGCTCTTTACTAAAGACGAGTTAAAATGGAGTTTGAATAAACACAGTTGGAAGATTCTGGGAAAACTTTGCATTATGGTTAAATATTGATATTTTAAAATAATCCTGTTCACAAAAAAAAAATTTTTTTTTAATGATGAAAAAATGATACTAATTCTAATATTAATTCATCATTTCCCACAAGTGCAAAATATTAAAGAAATCAATGAAGAAGGCCTACCTGTATGAGTACAATAGAGAAAGAGAGAGTGAGCGCGACAGCACATGATCAATGGCTCTCTCTCTATCTCACTTACTTTTAAATGTACTGCCAAAATGCCTTTACCATTTTTTTCTCAACATTTTGCGCTTATTGAAACAAAATTAATAGTCCTTATTGCTAGAAAAGTTTTCGCCCTACACGCTGGTATTTTTATTTTTTCTGTGTATCAAACCGTTAAAAGATATAAGTAAAACGAACTTAAAAAAACAATTTTACAGAATTTTAACATTATTAGACCACTCAAAAATAATCATAACCATTTTTTTTGGAATCGGCAGGCTCACTTATGTATAATATAAAATGCCCAATTATCAATCAATTTTATAATTTAGAAGTTCCTCGATTGGTATCCATAAATAATAAGACCAAAGATTGGGTTGGCGTGCTGTGTAGCATAGACGATAACGTCCCCGATAACCAATCCAAACGATGTGGTTCTATTCTCGGAGTCAGTAAAATTTGAAAATTTTGTTGACACATATATATTATATAATACGTAGTATAAATGCGTACGTATATGTATATGCTATATGTACAATACATTTATGATATTTAATTATCATATACTCTTCTATACAGCTATTTATTATTAGCCACATAATTATAAAGTGTTTGACCAGGCAAGAGAGCTTTAGTTGTAATTTAAGATTTTCATTCAAAATTTATTATTTTGGTTATTTTCTAACGGAAGATTATTGTTTCAGTATGTGTTCCTCGGTATTCTTCATTATTACAAAAAGTGTTATCGACACCGTCAGTTTGCATGGTAATTAGTGACCTTTTATGGCAGTGTTGGCAAAGAGAATCTTCGTATACCCCCACCGCTATCGGAACTTTCCGTTGGAAAAGTTCCGAAGCCAATCAGAGCAGAGCTACAAGCAGGAGTGTAGGGGAAGACTCATTTCTCGTGTGATACCCGAATACTAAGCCGTGTTTGGTCCTTTAACAATGACATATATATATGGGGCAGGTAAATACAGGCACATACATATGTCATATTGTTGCCATTGCAACTTGACAACACAAGTCCAGCCAGCATCAGCTTCAGCCGATCAAGTGTTTAATTTAAATTATATAGTAACATTGGAAACTGCCGCATCGAAGTTAACGCCACCTGCCTTGTGGTGGACCTACTACAGCTGTGGGACATGAGTTTTCAGCATCATAAAACTGGCTACTTTGACCTTCTAACTTTCCATACATTCTACATTCTCTACAGGCGCCCTGGGCAAGAGTTAAGTTTGCACCCCCTCTCCGTAAGCCGCCCCTGCGCCTTATAATAAACTTGAACTTATGCTTTATATGGGGAGAATCAGGTCAACTGTCCCAGCGCCGCGGTGGACGGCCCGCGCTGGCGTCAAACACGACGTTTTCAACTCGTCGTTTTGGTGTCAAAACTTTGATAAAAAAATTATCTAAAAACATAATCTTACGTATTTTTTCCTCAGCTTTCCAGTGGTGGCATCAGTTTTTCGAAAATTTGCTCCCATAACCTCGAAAAATGCACTTGTTTGAAAAACACGTTTTATCTCCATGATCTTCAACTTTTGGAATTTTTTTGATAGTCTAGATCGAAAGATGAGACATTTTTACGTAGATATCGACAATAAAAAAAGAGGGGTTTTTCGTTTTTATAACGTATTTAAACGACGAACGAGACGATGGGAGCCGCGGCGGCCGGGCCATGCGCGGCAGGAGCGCGCCGTCTGCTACCGTCTCTCTGACTGGATGTAAACAAATACACCTAACCGTGACGGTTTGCACTTCGCAACAAGTTTCGATTGATTAATTAAATGTTAGTATTTATTATTTTTATGACTTGAGGTTGTGCTATCGTAAGTCGAAGTTTTCGTAGGTTTTACTGCAAAGAAACGAAGGTTTTTTTAGTAGCAAATCTGACTACGAAGAAACTTCCTTGAGATTAAAAGACGAAATTTCCAGTGCGAAACTGATTCCAGGGACACTGAATTATCATGCGTTTATCCCCATTAAGGATAATAAATTAATGTTGAAGAAAACTTCTTTGAGTAACCAGTATGAAATTTTTCCGAAATTGAAAGAACGTAAAACAAGTGTCACTTCGATTACCATGCCTAAAATGAAAAAGAGAACGAAGTAAAACAAATTTGTTTTTATTTTTTACTTTATTTATGTAAATATCTACTGTTTAATCAATATTAATCATTATTTATTTCTTTATTATAAAATTGTTGTATATATGAATAAATTTTATCAAAACATTTATTATTTATCCATTGTAAGCCCTGGTTAACTAATTGTTGTTTACATCGCCACTACTACATTATATATTATATAGCCAAACAGACTCACCGTAGCAGACGACACACGGCGGACGCGCTGCTGCCGCGCGTGGCCCGGCCGCCGCGGCTCGCATCGTCTCGTTCGTCGTTTAAATACGTTATAAAAACGAAAAACCCCTCTTTTTTTATTGTCGATATCTACGTAAAAATGTCTCATCTTTCGATCTAGACTATCAAAAAAATTCCAAAAGTTGAAGATCATGGAGATAAAACGTGTTTTTCAAACAAGTGCATTTTTCGAGGTTATGGGAGCAAATTTTCGAAAAACTGATGCCACCACTGGAAAGCTGAGGAAAAAATACGTAAGAATATGTTTTTAGATAATTTTTTTATCAAAGTTTTGACACCGAAACGACGAGTTGAAAACGTCGTGTTTGACGCCAGCGCGGGCCGTCCACCGCGGCGCTGGGACAGTTGACCTGATTCTCCCCATATACAGTGGAGGCCGTTTAATTCGTTGAGTGGGAAGTATAAAACTGACCGATGAATGAAGTTATGTGATCGAATCCATGATGTAAAAATACAAGGTGTGGCGTTGAGAGGTCTCATCTTCTTGCCGTTCTGCACCTTCCATGAAGAGCCTGTACAATGAAACGAAGTGGCCAAAGTTGAAACTAAAACCTACCCTCTGCATCCACCTCGAAGTGACATATATATATANGAGGAACCGAGTAAGAATTGTGGATTTTACGCACGGAGAGCGTAGCACTTTAGGTGTAGTTGAAATACCACTGAATGGCCTTATTTGTAGGTTGCATGTGGTCCCACGTGACTTCCCGATGGATGGGAAAGGTATAATTAGATCAATAATTACATCAAGGTCGCATAAGTGCTGCAAAAAGTATTTTTGAATTAGGAGGAATGAAAATTAATTTAATCAAGCCAGAGATGCTTGAAATTCTTGCCAGGTCAAGGCAAGTTATATATGCTCGCGTCGGGACAAATAGCGAAAAAATAAAAGTAGGGTGGGTTCCTTTGCAAAGAATGAGAGAAGGAGTTTTATTCATAAATTTTACAGCCACAAACAATGGTGGAAAAGCTTATGCTGAGTGTGTAAACACACTAAATGAAACAATAAGCATACCTGTACCGGAAATTGAGTTATAAGAATGCGAAGTGATGCGAGAGGCCGATCCATTTAGCGTCGAAGGGGACGAGGCTCAGGGCATTAATGAGGCAATGATAAGACTTTTTGAGGCAAATGGCCAAGAAAGAAGAAAAATGAAAAAAGTTGAGTATAGCGTTACAAATAATCATACAAGTGGCGGGAACAATGGTGATTTCAAGAATACTGACAATTTAGGTAGTTTGTCCAATAAAGGAAAAATAGTGAGAATCGATAAAATAATGCAGCTTATTGATGTTTCAAGCTGCAACGAGGAAGAAAAATCACACGTCCGGAAACTCATACAGTATAATCCATTTGTATTTGGCCTACATGGAGAACCACTGAAAGCAACTCATATATTGAAACACCGCATCATAACTACGACGGACAAGCCCGTGACGGCGAAGCATTATAGGTACCCACCAGCGCTAAGGGAATAGATGAAAAAAGAGATAGAGAAATTGCTCGAGCAAAGAATCGTTAAGCCTTCGAAATCGCCGTACAATTCTAATATGTGGATTGTACCCAAGCATGCAGGGCTGGACGGGAAGAATCGTTGGCGCGTGGTAACTGATTTTAGGCAGCTCAACGAAATTACTGTAGGAAGGTGCCATCCCTTACCATTCCAAAGCGATATACTAGAGCATTTAGCTTCGGCTCGGTACATAACAGTAGTCGATTTGAAACAGGGATTTTTTCAAATAGAAATTCACGAGGATGACGCAGACAAAACAGCATTTTCTGGGCCGGACGTTCATGATCAGTGTAAAAGAATGTCAATAAGATGTACGAACTCGCCCAATACATTTTTAAGAGTGATGTCACTCGCGTTGGCGGGTCTACAAGGACATGAAATCGAAGTGTATTTGGATGACATCATGGTGTTTGCTCCGAACCTAGAAGAGCACGGGAGGCGTTTTATTAGACTTTTAAAGCGGCTTTCGGAGGCAAACTTAACAATTGAGCCGAAAAAATGTAAATTTTTCAAACGTGAGGTGAATGTACTGGGACACGTAGTAGGAAACGGACAAATAAAAACAGATCAAAAAAAATTGAAGCAGCGAAAAAATACCCGAGACCTACGAATGCGAAAGAAATCAAACAATTTCTTGGATTTGTCGGATATTATAGACGATTTATCCAGAATTATGCGAAAATTGCTCAGCTGCTCTCTAAACTCTTGAAAAAAGGAATAAAGTTTAAATAGGAAAAGCAGCAGGAGCACGCTTTCAGAATACTAGTTGACGCATTATGTAGTGAGCCGGTACTTATTGCACATTTTGACAGTTTGACGTAGTATATCGGCCAGGCATTTCAAACAAAGCACCTGATGCACTCTCTCGAAATCCAGTAATAGGAGAGGGAGAAATAAACACTGATCGGCCACGCCAAGAACTGTATCAGCTGGCGAACGAATAGGAGAAAGAAGGACTAGCTGATAGTGATGGGCCTCCAGAGCGCATTTTTAAAATAAGAGCGACCCGTAAACAGCGTATTCAGGGAAATACTAAAAATGGAAAAATTATTTACTCTGATTCAGAGGACTCAGATAAGGAAGTACTGAAAAAAAAAAAAAAATTTGATGGATGGAATGGAAATAAACGTGATATAAAAATGGATGGCCAAGCTGATTGTGAAGGAGACTCTGAATCGGAGGAAAAAGAAGAAATAAACAAAAAACTAAGCAAAAGGAAAACAATGAGAAAACAAGGTTACCCAAAAAAAATATTATAGTTAGTAATTAAAAAACGGGATTGAACACGAAACGCAACGAGAGTCTGTCAAAAGATAATATTGTTGCAAATTGTGGAACACCAATAATAATGAATGGCGAATCAGGAAATCACAGTACGAGACTTGATAATTGGGGCTGGCAGCTGATACAAGCAAGTTTGGCGGCCGAAGAGTCAAGGAAAGTGAAAGGCACCCACGAGTTAACAGAGGCAAACGAGGTAGCAGGAAGCATCAAGACCTTTAGGGAAGGTGTTTTTGAAGGCAGAGGTGTCGAAGCGTCGGAAAGTCAATCAAGCATGAGAGAGGTCGAAGGAAGAGAAGAGTGAAGGAGAGCCACCACAGCACAAGCATACAGCAAATGAGCTGTTCATCAACGGAGTGAAGTTGATGTAGTTATGTGGGATAAAGCTATTATGATCCCTTAAAAAACTTTGGACATCGTCAACAAACGTTAAAAGACTTAAGTCATAATGACTTGCTTTGACGTAGTGTGGGAGCACCGAACATGTAAAAGAACTTTGCCCTATCCCGATTAAACGAGTGGTATGCATTAACTGCAAAGAAGCACCTCATCTGCCTACAAACTATAACTGTAAAATCAAAAAAATTGAACAAGCCCTACTAACCTATGCTGTCAAAAAATCGGTCACAGTCCAAGAGGCCAGACTCACCTACAAAGTCCTGAACAGTAGAAACAAAAGGTTTAGATTTTCCGACTTCCTAGAACTAGGTGAAGGTAACACCATACAAGACATCCTTGAGGTGAACAACAATGCACAAAACAAAAGACAATATTCTAACGCTCTCCAAAATCATTCCCAACCACCAACTAGTCCTAAGAAAAACTCTCCCAAAAAGCTCTCGAACTCTCAACCCACACAAAAGACAATCTTATTAAACCAATAACACAAGGATACCCTTATATATACAAACGGTCAGTTAAAATTTACACCTACCAGCTTTAATGTAACTCAGAACTCATACCACAATACCCAGATAACGCTATACAAGGACTTCTCTGCTGATGACTGCTCCATCATTGCAAACTCTGACGGTATCACCGCCAATGATGTTCTAGTGCCCATGGAAGATGTAGTCAGTTTCTTTGTATCCAATACTAACATAACAGGAGTAACTCCTAATAACCCACAGCTACATCTAAGCACAAAAAACCTCTTTCAACAACTTCTAGACCCTAAGGATACAAATACTCAATTTGATAACACAGAACTATCACAATATTAACACTGCTTACAACATCGACGATTTAAAAATCTTTCAATGGAATTGCCGTAGCATACTTAACAAAACTATAATCTAAATAATATAATAAACAAATTTGATATAATTATCTTGTCAGAAACATGGTTAAAAAATAATAACAATTTAAAAATTCAAAACTACAATATAATCAGGAAAGACAGAAAAAACATAGATCACAGTGGTTTAATCATAGCTATAAAAAATAATATTCCTCTTCAACTCGCTAACAACATTTATCATGCAGAAAATAACCTCGAGACCCTAACAGTCACGATACCGCTAACTAACGATTTTAATAATACTTCCAACTCTTTACTCATTGTCTTGCTATGCAGAGTTCCCTCTAAACTCACAACGTTAAACGAGTGGAATAATCTATTTAACTCCATCACACAATACAAATCAGCTATTATTGCAGGAGATTTCAATGCCCATCATCAATTATGGGGGTCCACTAAACCCTGCCCCTCTGGAGACAAACTAGTCGACACACTTGTCGACTTCGACTATACCATGAATGACAACACACATACATATTACAAAGACACAACCAAAACCCTACCCTCACGATCCCAGTCATCCAGCAACTCGGTGATCTTATCAACCCTGGATCTCACATTGCTCACAACTAACACCATCCCCAATTTCTCTTGGCAAGTATTAGATGATAGGATGACCAGCGATCATTGCCCCATCTTATGCACTCTACACTTGTCGATTCCTAAAATCCCATTCAGCAGCACTCACAAACTTGATACCAAAAATGTTAATTGGAAAACTTACCATATCCTTTTGGACAAATTTATACAAGACAATCGCGACAGCATAAACACACTAGACCCGGACACCAAATACGAAACTCTGATCAACCTGGTGACTACTACCATAAACTATTTAAATAAAAAATATATATTGTTTTACGAGTTTCTTGATGTTAATATGCTTTATATTTCAAAAGCTTTTGAAATTCGCAGACAGACATGGTGGCGCAATAGAAGCGCTCCTGATTGGTCAATTGCAATAGATGAGCAACGCCACACCTTAGGGTGCCTGTACATGGGCGTCTTTATGTCTTAAGACTGTAAGCCACACCTATGGCGTGTGATTTAATTTAAACTGATGTTAACTGAATACCAATATAATTTATTTTAAACAAGGAAATAGATACTTTATTCATAATAAAAATATGTAACCTTATTACATTATAATGTTAGAACGTCTTTAAGGCATCAAATGAAAAGTTTTTACAGTTCATGTTAATATGATAATTTTTTCAACATAACCTCTCTTTTTAACGACTCAGCGTTAACAAAATTTTCTTTAGTTTTGGTGGCTAAATATTTTTCCAATATTATAATGCAATCACGTAACATAGTTTTGTTATGAACAGGATGACTATTATCTTGCTTAAAACAAATTATTTCAATATTCAGTTAACATCAGTTTGAATTGAATTGCCCGCCATAGGTTTGGCTTACAGTCTTAAGACATTAGGACGCCCATGTACAGGCACCCTTATTCTTTTACAACATGATTGAATCAGCCAATGGGAATTAAACGTTTGAATTTCCCACTCAACGAATTAAACGGCCTCCACTGTATGTCTTATACCATTGGCTCTAATGGATTCAGAACGGAGGCGCCATCGGGTACGCACAGGTTGGTAACCATCTATCTCAAATCTAAAACATTTAACTAAATAAATTGTTTAGTTATCATTTTGCTGGTAAGATTACCTTATTAATTTCAATCCTAAATATGCTTTCGTTTTTCAATAGTTTTTTCGGTTTGTTTTTTTTTTATTAACTGTAAACTACTCGTCTAACCTAAAAGGCACGTTTAAAAACGGCGCTAGCCCCCTGGGCTAACCTAAAAAAAAAAAAAAAAAAAAAATGCTCAACATTGATAACTCTCAGTCATCCTTTGGGGGACCTTTAGCCACACAGTCTTCTACCCTACGAAATTCCGACAGTGACATTAAGTCCGAGCTTTATGCGTTCAGGAAAAGAAGTAACGCAATGGACCAAGAAAGTGAAGGTAATAAAGACTTTAAGAAACCCAATATAACTGAAAATCCTACAACCACAGACAGCTCACAACCCCAAGAACAAAAGAGAACCCCTTCTCCTGAATCCCTTGCCAGAATCTCTGAATACGCAGCGAATATAAATGGCCCTTACAAGGTCATCATCCAAGCAAAAATCTCACCCTCCGATCCCACAAACAAAAAACATATTCACCCCCTAAGTATCGCTAAGCTAATAACCTCCTTATACCCAGACAGAATCGAAAGTTTTCAGTATTCAGGAAGACAAACTAGCACTCGTTACATACCACCGCAGAGTTGCCAACGCAGTTCTTAAGCTAGATTCACTGAAAGATAAAGGTCTGGAAGAATTCATCCCGTCAGCAGACGAGTACAAAAAAGCCATCATCCAAAATATATCCCACGACCTCTCCGAAGCAGAAATTCAACAAAACATCGTCCTTCAGTCCCCACCTGCCGAACTTAAGGTCTGCAACGTCACCAGATTCAACAGAAGGGTCACAGAAGGTGAAAAAATTTCGTACATTCCAACTGGCACAGTTCTACTTACGTACACAGACCAACTCACACCCCAACACGCCTATCTATACAAACTCAAAATCCCTGTTGAAATTTTCATCCCTAAGGTAAAACTCTGCACACAGTGTTACAGACATGGTCATGTCAAAACTAACTGCAGATCTAAGCCTAAGGTGCATACAGTGTAGGAGCACCGAACATGTAAAAGAACTTTGCCCTATCCCGATTGAACGAGTGATATGCATTAACTGCAAAGAAGCACCTCATCTGCCTACAGACTATAACTGTAAAATCAAAAAAATTGAACAGGGCCTACTAACTTCAGAAAATCGGTCACAGTCCAAGAGGCCAGACTCACCTGCAAAGACCTGAACAGTAGAAATAAAAGGTTTAGATTTTTCGACTTCCCAGAACTAGGTGAAGGTAACATCATGCAAGACATCCTCGAGGTGAACAACGATGCACAAAACAAAAGACAATACTCTAACGCTCTTAAAAATTATTCCTAACTACCAACTAGTCCTAAGAAAAACTCTTCCAAAAAGCTCTTAAACTCTGAACCCACACAAAAGACAATCTTAATAAACCAACAACACAAGGATACCTTTATCTACCCCAACGGTCAGTTAAAATTTACACCTACCAGCTTTAATGAAACTCAGAACTCATACCACAATATCCAGATGCCGCTATGTAAGGACTTCTCTACTAATGACTGCTCCATCATTGCAAACTCTGACGGTATCACCGCCAATGATGTTTTATTGCCCATGGAAGATATAGTCAATTTCTTTGTATCCAATACTAACATTACACGAGTAACTCCCAATAACCCACAGCTACATCTAAACACAAAAAACCTCTTTCAACAACTTCTAGACCCTAAGGATACAGATACAATTTGATGACACAGAACTGTCACAATATTAACACTGCTTACAACATCGACGATTTAAAAATCTTTCAATGGAATTGCCGTAGCATACTCAATAAACTATATATCTAAATAATATAATAAACAAATTTGACTTAATTATCTTGTCAGAAACATGGTTAAAAAATAATAACAATTTAAAAATTCAAAACTACAATATAATCAGGAAAGACAGAAAAAACATAGATCACGGTGGCTCAATCATAGCTATAAAAAATAATATTCCTTTTCAATCAAACTCAACCAAAAACATAACAACTCTTCTTAATAAAGATCCCACACTTCCTCCAGCAATAATTATAACCGAATTCCTTAAGAAAAGTAACATTTTTCTCTANATAATAAAATGTGACAGCTGTGCGTGTAGGTTATGGCTTATAACAATAAGATGAACTAAACGCGTATTAGTTAAAAATTGGCAGTAGTGCCTTAGGTGCAAAAGTTACATTTTTTGCATAAATTTGGCCGGTGGTAATCTAGATTAAACTGCGTGCATAAGTAAAAGCATCGGCGCGATACAAAAAATATTCGTTGTCCAATGACACCATACGTATAATTAGTCGTATGCACGGATTTTCATTATCACGTACACTCCCGAGAAAATAGCGCTTATTACATACGGAGCGTACATGAAATATTGTAATTATCCTAATTTATTTATCGGTATGGACGAAAAAACAACTTTTAAAATAATATTTCTCGTTTTCCTTTGCAATTTGAAAATGAAAAAAAAAAAAAAAAAAAAATTAATTAATAAATTCGCAGTAACACATTACATAATATTCATTATAATCTTACAACTCTTTACCTACCCAGTTTATACAAGTATATCTGCCAGAAAGTTGGAGTTAAAGGAAAAAAAAAAAAAAATCTGAAATTTGGCATATCGGAGCAGCGTTGGATGAAGAGGATTCCCGAAGTGAAAATTACGGTCAGTAACACAAAAGTTACCGTCACTAACATACCAATCTATAGTGTTGGAGAAGCGAATAGGCAGAGAAGGAGGGGGCATTACAACTGATGAAACCAACCCCTTAAATGACTTTGCATCCATAACTGCAAAAAAAATCAACACCAACTTAAAAAAAAATTTTTAATGTTGACCGATAAGAGCTCCATGGTGGGATGAAGAATGTTCCTCCCTCTGTAAAGACAGAAGAAAGTCCACAACAGAATTTCTTAAGCATCCCTCTTCGCAAAATTTTAAAAAACTAAAAGCAGCCGAAACTCATACTAAAAATAAACTTAGAAGCATTAAAAAACATAAGTTCAATCAATTTGTCAAAGAAAAAATCACTCCTAATACAGACCCCAAAACATTATGGAACACCATCAAATCCCTCAAAAATATGGCCAACAACAAACCACCCATCTCACCGAATGATGTTGAACAAATTGCCAGTGCTCATAAATTCATAGCTGATTACTGTCACGAGCCTCCAGCGTCTTCAACGTTTATCAGTAACATTGTTACAGATTTAAGACTCACAAACATCTCAACAAATCATAACCCAACACCTGTCAACAACTTTTTAGATGCACCACTCTCTCTTGAAGAACTCAAGCTGGCAATAGACGCCAGTAATTGCACCTCCACTCCAGGCTTAGACCAAATTAACAACCTAATACTTAAAAAAGCTCCTCTGACTCATATTGATGAAGCTTCTAGAAACGTTAAACTACTACTTTCAATCTCAAAAGTTCCATGAATCATGGAAAAACTTCCTCATAGTTTTAATCCCCAAGGCGCAAAAAAACACGGTCAGGCCCATCGCTCTAGCATCCTGCTTATTAAAGCTAATAGAAAGAATTATTAATGCTAGACTACAACAATTCATTGAAAGTAACAAAATTATACCTAGCACGCAATACGGCTTCAGAAAGCTTAAATCTTGCCAACATGCACTTGACCAGAGAATATAGAATATATCTCTTATATTCTATATTCTCTGACTTGACCACTTTTTAACAGACATCCACTATGCCAAAAATAACAACCAACACACATGTGCAGTCCTACTGGACATTAAGTCTGCCTTTGACTATGTTTGCCCTACAATTCTCAATGATATTCTCCTAAAGATAGAGATCCCTCTAAAAACCAGAAAATTTATTAACCACCTTATCACTAACCGTAGTCAATACTTTAAAGTTGCTAACGACATAACAGGTCCATTTCCAAAGAATATTGGAGTCCCTCAAGGGTGTGTTCTTAGCCCTCTTCTCTACAACTTATACATCCATGAACTATAAACAAGCATATTCTTCCGGACATTAATCTTTTACAGTATGCCGACGACTCCATAATCTACACCTCAGATGCAAACATCACCACATGTAAAACCAGACTAGAGAACGGGATTATCCCTATACACCAATTCTTTAACGGCAAGAAACTCGAAATCTCTTCTACCAAAACTAAATTTTTTATTGTCTCTGAACTTCCTTTTACTTCTATTGAAAATCATGCAATTAATTTCAATAACAGCATCCCTCCAAGTCAAACAATAAAATATCTTGGTCTCACCATCGACTCTCAACTCAATTGGTCAGCACATGCCCAACTAGTTATTGACAAAGCATACAAGCTAATAAACATTATCAAATCACTAAGAGGTACATGGTGGGGTGGTCACCCCTCATCTCTCTTGAGAATATACACATGCATAATTAGAAGCACAATCGAATATGGCTCTCCTATAATCCACATTGAAATACAGAAATTCCACACCTATCAATCTAATGCACGCTGAAACCAAAATACCCTTCATTCATTACAGAGTACAACACATTTCTATAAAATTTTCTCTTGCTATTGCCTCTTACACGTACTCACACCTACACCTTAAAATCACTGAACTTGCCAACAAACTCCGCATCGCAGATAAACTCGACACCAAAACTCACTTCCCCGTTATGAAATCATATCAAACAATACTGCAGCTTACAGACAAATTTCTACAAACTTTTGATATACCGGCCCAGTTTCTACACAACTACACAGACCTTATACACTCTCCTTCAATAAACACTCATGCAGGCTTTATAATAAAAAAATCAGATAATCCTTCAGCAGAATTCAACTCCTGCTTCTCTCACATACTCACGAATGAGAACTGTATCTTTACTGAGGCTTCAAAGGACAACACATCACAGCACAATGGTGTTGCTGCATACTCGCCCACTTCAAATACAAAATTATTATTCAAAATCCCATCGAAATCTTCCATATTTACAGCCGAAGCAATAGGCATACTGATGGTCATCCATCATATAATAAACAATAGAAAACATAATGCAACGATATTCACAGATTCCCTAAGCGTTTTAGAAGGAATAAAAAATTTTTCTCAAATCAAATCCAAACATACTCCACACTGGATACTTGACAAAAAAAAACTCCTTTCACAATGTGAACAATCTAACTCGCAAATCGACCTGGTATGGATTCCATCACATCACGGTATAACAGGCAATGAAATTGCAGACTCCTTAGCTAAAGAAGAAATCCACAGGGTTACTAATACAATATGCCTGCTACATTATACAGATTTCAACGAACTTATTAATAAATACATAGATGAACAAATAAAGAAATCACTAATTACCCAAGGCAAATTCAAAGGTACTCACCACTTAGCAAATTTTTTAAATTCACAATCAAAACCATGGTTCTCTAAAATAAACTTAAAAAGGTATCACATCACATCCATCTCAAGAATTAGAGCTATTCATTACAATCTTGCTGCCAGTCTGCACAGAAAAAACTACATTGCTTCCCCAAACTGCCCATATGGACTTGATGTACAAGATATTGAACATATTTTATGATACTGTCCAGATTACGGTGCCCACAGAATACCATTAAATCTAAAACTTGCTAAATATTATTCTAAAATAGAAACAAACACAACCAAAAACATAACAACTCTTCTTAAAGATCCCACACTTTCTCCAGCAATAATTATAACCGAATTCTTTAAGAAAAGTAACATCTTTCTCTAAAAAAAAAAAAAAAAAAAAAATTACGTTAAAGGTACGAAAAGTAAATTTTGAAAGCCAAATTAGTGAGACTTTTAAGACTATTACTAATCCACTTCATAAAATCATCTATAAAACATATAGGGAAACAGACATACCACAAAGCTTCGAATCTCAATCTAAAGAGCCTTCTAAGCATTTTATAAAAAAAAAAATGTCATCATATTATGGTTTCAATTAGCTCATCGCGACAGTGATGGTGAGAAAAATAGGTTTCAATCCAATGATGTTATCAAAGACTATGATACTGATGTTAAAAAAAGTAATCATTATGATGATTCAGCGCATGATATTAGTAAAACTTAATCCATGAAGTTATATTTCAAAACAGTTGATGTTAATAATCCCGAATAAGATTAAATTTGTGCTATAAGAGTAGAAAAAAATGGACTACATGTACTAGGTGATTCACCCATTTATTTCAAAAATGATCCAATTCAAATAAAGTATCTTTAATATGTAATGACTGATGGGTGGATAAAGTTACTTATTAAAAAGCATCCTAATAAAGCATACATGTTACCAAAAATAATTTAGCTTAATAAAAACATATGTTGGAAACCTTAAGTGCACACGAGACAAAAATTTAATAAAAATGAGACTATTCGACCATACAACAGTAAAAAATTTAATAATGGTTCTGCTCCATTAATCCTAGTCATACAAATGTAGTTCATTTAATCGTTAAGGAGCTTTGTGAAGCCAATATTATAAGTTCAGCTTGCTCGTTAAATTTAACTTCAGTATTAAAATGAGCATTGATACATTTGGACGTGGATCAGCTAAGTCTGAGGGTGGTAGTCGAGGTCCTCCCTTAATTGGATATAAGCTTACCTCAGATGGTCAATTTGACTTAGACAATAAAAGATTGTATAATTGTGCATCAGCTGTTCAACCTAATGATGTTATAAATCTTACTACTTTGTAGAGAAAAAAGTTTTACTTTGAATGAGCAAGAAAAAATAAATCTACTAGTGAACAATTTGAGTGTTGTATTCTCAGAAACAATAATAAATTCGCAGCGTTGAATAAATGCAATAAAAGTTTTGACCCAGATATCTAATATAATTCCATAAGACAGAAAAGATAAAATCAGTACTAGAAGAGCTTCTTAAACCTACGCAGTGCAACGACCTCCACCAAAATTTTGACGTTCGGGGCTTGGATGAAACATGGCAAGCGGCTCTTTTGGAGATGATACCTTATGCTCGTGAAAATAAACGTTACAGATACTTGCTGACTGTTATAAGTGCATGTTATAAGCATGTTTGGGCCGTGCCCGTAAAGAATAAAACTAGTGCAGGTGTGACTGCAGCTATGAGAACTATATAAATGGAAGGAAAGTTTCATCTTATTTGCAAACCGATCGTGATGAAGAGTTTTACAAAAAAAGTTTTTAAGGTCTCATAAAAAATGTGGAAAAAGTTTAGTGTAAGTGGTAATTACTAGTGGCTCAATATTCCACAACAGCTGGTAGCTCTTTACGATAGTGGGAAAGACCGAGCAATTGGGTGTAAAGCTAAAAAATGTTTCAGTAGTTAATGAAAATAATATTTTACAAAAAACTATACATTCGAAAAAAAAAACGAAATCAAAATCAAAAGTTAGTAATAAACTACGTGTGAGTAATACTAAACAAGTCTTTAAAAAAGGTCACAAGTCTAACTAATCGACAGAGATTTTGACTGTCACCCGAGTACCACCAACAAAGCCTTTTACTTATTATTTGGAGGTTTATCAGCAGCAGCCAATCTCTGGTGGCTCTTACGAGCAAGAACTGCAAGAAACTAAGTATCCTAATACTTTTCTTGTTGAAAAAATTCTACGCCGACGAAAAAATCAAATGTTTGTTTTGAACAATACCCACCATAGTTGGATTCCAAAAGATAAATAATAATTAGAAAAATAAAATATGTAGCAAAAATATGGCAAATGCATGGAAAAAAATAAAGTCCATAAAAATATTTGAATTGTAAAGAAGTTAATTCATAAAAGAAACTTCTTATAAAATACAATACAATACATAGTTTTTTGTTATTTTCACAAAAATTATTTTACCTTTATACATGAAAGTTAAATCTGACAACCATTATAAAATATAAGGAGCTCAATTTTCTGTGTAAAATTTTATAAATTATTATACAGCACTTTATTATCAACGACATTCTTCGAAACTGAAGTAGGTGAAGATATT
>NW_019379829.1:146455-158258 GCF_000648655.2 Copidosoma floridanum
TTAATAAACAAAGCGGCCAGTAAGTTCCCCGGGTAGTGAGTGGATTGGCGCTTCTGTTATTATTTATTATATTAATTAACAAAGCATTTAAAAATCGCCTTGGGTTGTGTTGTGATTGGCGTTTGTGTTTTTTTATTTATTATATTAATTTACAAAGTAATTAAAAAGTGCCCCAGGTTGTGTAGGGATTGGCCCTTGCGTTATTGTTTTATTTATTATAAATAAATATAGTAACCAGAAAGCACCTTAGCTTGTGTGGTGATTTGCGCTTGTGTTATTTTATTTATTTAAATAATAAACAAAGCGGCCCGTAAGCGCCCTGGGTTGTTAGTGGATTGGCGCTTCTGTTATTTTGTTTATTATGTTAATTAACTAAGCAACTAAAAATTGCCTTGGGTTGTGTGGTGATTGGCGCTTGTATTATTTTATTTATTTACCTATTAAACAAAGTGGCCAGTAAGCGCTATCAATATGATCGAATCAGTGATTTAAGTGTGTTTTATGTTAGTGTACAGTAACAAATATTGTTGGGTGTTGTCATGTGTACTTCAAGATTGGAAAAATTAAAAACATAAATTGTGACTATCATAACATAGCATATATAAGTGCATGATACATGCTTTTACTTGTATAAAGCTTAAAGGATACAAGTAATCCACGGAAACGTAATATAAACGTATAAAAGTTAACCTAACCTTTCATTAGCATTTACGTTTATTGAACACTGTGTTGTGATAAATAGATAAATGTCAGTAGTACCTGTCTTTTTCAAGTTTCATACAAGTCAGTGTTGGGTAAGAAGGATATAATTTTGCATTTTTATCACTAGGACCTATATATAGATACAGATCCTAGAAAAAAAATGCAAAAGCTAAATAGGAGGGGAGAGAAAGCTAGTGGTTCTCCTCAAAAGTGACTGGCAAACTTGTGTGAAATTCAAATTGGCAATGTGCTGCAAGACGCAAATACCCAGATAACTCGACACAATTACATGCACAATAACTTAATAAACTAATTCAAAGCCATTCAACCCAATGGGCCAATAAGCAGCCTCATGAGTTTGAATATGAATAATAAAATTTTTTATTTAATAAAGCAAGCGCCCATCCCCACACAACCAGGAGAGCTTACTGGTTGCTCTAATTATTTATGATTAATGAAATAATACCGCAAGGGCATTTCCCCACACTACCAGGGAAGCTTACTGGTTGCTTTAGTTATTTATAATTAATAAAATAGTACCGCTAGCGCCTATTCCCATACAACCAGGGGGGCTTACTGGTTGCTTTAATTATTTATGATCAATAAAATAATACCGCAAGCGCCTATCCTCACACAACTCGGGTGGCTTACTGGTCACTTACTAAAATTACTATAAAGAAAATAACAATGCAAGCGCCAACCCTTACACGACCAGGGGAACTTACTGGTTGCTTTAATTATTTATGATTAATAAAATTATACCGCAAGCGCATATCCCCACACAACTAGGGAAGCTTACTGGTCACTTACTAAAATTACTATAAATAAAATAATAATGCAAGCGTTTATTCCCACGCAACCGGGGTGGCTTACTGGTCACTAACTAAAATTACTATAAATAAAATAATCATGCAAGTGCCTATCCCTACACAACCAGGGGAGCTTACTAGTTGCTTTAATTATTTATGATTCATAAAATAATACCCCAAACACCAATTCCCACACTACTCAACTCTACTGCCCGGTATTACGTTATTTCACTAGAAATTACACAGTAAGTTATTTGTGTAATCTCACGAAAAAACTCATGTGTAAAGCCATGTGGTATTCCATGCAGGTAATTGGTTGGTCAATTTCATGTATAATGCTTGATAATGATGGCGTTCCACATGGCATTACACTTGGCATTACACATGGCATTTCACATGGCAAGTCACGCGTTATTACGTTATTAAAAAAAGAAAAAATATTACTTAACATTAATAAATACCAAATTTTATTTTTACTCATTTAAATACACGATAATACACCCCCAACTTTATCAGTTAATGAACAAAGTAAGGTCTGTATTGAATGTCCATAAAGAAATCGTATGTATAATTATAATAGTAATGAAGCTTGTGTGTGGATTTCCAACTATGGACAGGTTATGCAATATTTTTGGCTGAAAATAAACCCGCAAATCAAATTATATTCTTTAAAATCAGCTTTCCAGTTTGGGGACCAGTTTTACGTTAATAATTTTTGTGACAGAGTGATCTCACGCGAATAGCCACGATGCCTCTGAAGTAAGTTTTGCTAAAATTATCAAAAAATGTCTACGTTTCAAACACTTTGAACCTTTAATGTTTTACTTGTTGAAATAGTGAATTAGTATTTTATGATCATATAATTACGCACAAAGGGCTTGCATATAACTTGTCTGTATGAAATATTAGAGATAAAGCATTGGAAATTTAAGGATTAAGGTATTACATTAAATTATTAATTTTAAACAAACACATGTTTTCAATCTATTTTCGTAAAATAATGAACGTTTGTGGCATTTTTACTCTAAGAATTTAATAATAAAAAAATAGTGGCCTTTGTATAGTATATTTTTTGATTCGATGCTGGTAGACATAATTTAGTAGTGGTAGATGTTGGGCATCTGGGCAATGTACTTTTTATCTTTAATCTCTACACAAACAAAAATTTTACTTAAGCTGTCAGTCTTAAACGTCACTATTTCAGCACCATTGAAGCCAACAGATTGAGTTGAGCATGTTATCTTACTAGATGCGTTTATTATATGGCAGAGTATTAATTCTTTCTTTGTATCCATATCAACTACGAAATAAACAATTCTGATAATTGTCCCATCTGATAGTTGAGCATAGCTATTATCTGATCGTATGTATGGAACACATTGTGTGACTGAAAATTCTTATACATTTCAACTGTACATGGTACAGTTACAATTAATTGCATTGTCATATAATTTATACATCTGAAATGGGGAAAAACTAGGAAGGGCACCTCGAAGAACTTACAGGTTTTCGGAGAAAAGAGATAACCCTCCAGAAAATTCAAGTCATGACTCTGATGAGGATAATGAGGACGTTTTTAATTTAAAACCAAAACGGAATACAAGAGTTGAAGATGGAAATCACGAAGTAGAAATTGGAAGCATTGAGAACTATGGAGTGAGGTGTTCATTTTTCTACACTTATTTTGTAAATGAAATTCTATGCCGTTTTATTGTTGTTAGCACACTGCAAATTTTTTATAGGTGTACGTAGTAGCAAATAAATATCTGGACAAAGATTTTTACGATTTTTTATGTAAAAGAGAGCCCGGATGTTTTTGGCAAGAAATTTTTGTCATATACTGGAGTACTGAAGCAATAGCCAACCGCTGCATATCTAAAGAGAAGATAATAATTCGGTTGGAGAACAAAAGCCCAAGAAAAACTTCAACACCTAAAAAATATAAGGATCTCAAGAGTAAGTAAATAAATACTTATTGCTTTTTTTTAATATTAACAATTATATTCACTGATCAAAAAAATTCTTTCGTTCTAGAAATGTACAAATAATTCTTAAAAAACAGATTTATGTGTAAAGAAACACAAGCAAAATATTTTGCGAAGATGAATCGGAGCATAGATCATAAGATTAAAGAAGTAAGAAATAAGTTGTATAAAGAGGTATATGAATAGTGAGAAGTTATTAGAAAATGCCATAATTTATAAAAATAACTATTTAGATAGCATAGATTGTCCAAAACATGCGTTTGTTCTTATGTGTCTACCAGCATCAAATCAAAAAATGTACTGGCAAAAGGCCACTATTTTTATTATTACATTCTTAGAATGAAAATGCCACAAACGTTTATTATTTTACGAAAATAAATTGAAAAAATGTGTTCGTTTAACATTAATAATTTATTGTAATACCTAAATCCTTAAATTTCCAATGCTTTATCTCAAATGTATCATACAAACAAGTTATATACAAGCCCTTTGTGCGTAATTATATGATAATAAAATACTTATTTTACTATTTCAACAAATAAAACATTAAAGATTCAAAGTGTGTGATACGTAGACATTTTTTGGTAATTTTAGCAAAACTTACTTCATAGGCATCGTGACTACTCGCGTGAGATTACTCTGTCACAAAAATTATTAACGTATATAATTGGTCCCCAAACTGAAAAGCTGATTTTAAAGAATATAATTTGATGTGCGGGTTTATTTTCAGCCAAAATATCGTTTGCATAACCTGTTCATAGCCGGAAATCCACGCACAAGCTTCATTACTATTATAATTATACATACGATTTCTGTACGGCCATTCAATACAGACCTTACTTTGTTCATTAACTGATAAAGTTGGGGGTGTATTATCGTGTACTTAAATAAGTAAAAATTACATTTGGTATTTATTAATGTACGTAGTAATATTTTTTTTATTTTATTAACGTAATAACACGTGGCATGCCATGTGGAATGCCATGTGTAATGCCATGTGGAACGCCATCAAGCATTATACATGAAATTTACCAACCAATTACCTGCATGGAATACCACATCACTTTACACATAAATTATTTCGTGAGATTACACAAATAACTTACTGTGTAATTTCTAGTGGAATAAGGTAATACCAAGCAGCCGGGAAGGCACGTACTGGTTGCTTTAATTATTTATGATTAATAATATAATACCGCAATCGCCTCCCCCCACACAGCCAGGGGCACTTACTGGTCGCTTTCTTAAATTACTATAAATAAAATAATAATGCAAGCGACTATCCCCACTCAACCAGGGGTGGTTACTATAGTCACTATAAATATTTAAAATCAATTGAATAATGCAAGCCTCTCGGGTCATGTGGGGATTAGCGTTCACATTATTCTATTCATTGCAAATAATCAAAGCATTCAGTAGATGCCCCGGGTCATGTGGGAATAGGTGCTTGCATCATAATTTTATTGATAGTAAATTAAGTAAGCAACCAGTAAGCCACCCAGGTTGTGTGAGGATTGGCGCTTGCGGTATTATTTTATTAATCATAAATAATTAAAGCAACCAGTAAGCGATCCTGATTGTGTGGGGATAGGTGCTTGTGGTATTATTCTATTAATCATAAATAATTAAAGCAACCAGTAAAATCCCTCGGTTTTGTGGGGATAGGCCCTTGCATTATTATTTTATCTCAAGTAAAATAAGTAAGTGACTAATAAGCGCCCTGGGTTGTGTGGGGATATGCGCTTGCTTTCTTTTATTANTTATTTTATTAATCATGAATACTTAAAGCAACCATTCAGTGCCCCTGGTTGTGTAAGATGAGGCGCTTGCGGTATTATTTTATTAATCATAAATAATTAAAGCAACCAGTAAGCTCCCTCGGTTGTGTGGGGATAGGCGCTTGCGGTATTATTTTATTAATCATGAATAATTGAAGCAACCAGTAAGCAGTGCCTTGGGTCCTGTGGCGATTGGCACTTGCTTTGTTAATTAATAAATTTTATTATTTATTCAAACTCATGAGGCTGCTTGTTGGCACATTGGGTTATTGGGTTAAATGGCTTGGGATTAGTTTATTAAGTTATTGTGCATGTAATTGTGTCGAGTTATCTGGGTATTTGCGTCTTGCACCACATTGCCAATTTGAATTTCCCACAAGTTTGCCAGTCACATTTGGGGAGAACCACTGGCCTCCTCCCTCCTCATATTTAGCTTTTGCATTTTTGTCACTAGGATCTGTAGCTATATATAGGTCCTAGTGATAAAAATGTAAAATGATATCCTCCTCACCCAACAGTGATACAAGTTCAAGCATGTATGTGCTGTCATATATGCTGTGTTATTACGGCCGCAACCCATGTTTTAATTTTTTGCAACGTTGTAGTACACATGACAATACTAAAAAAAATTTATTACTGTACATTAACATAATACGCGACTAAATTACTAATTTGTTTGTTCAATCCACTCTTAATAACCTTTTTTTTAAATTATTAAAAAAATTTCGTATAAAGGCTACATACATTCTTGCCATCTTAGCAAGGGGCAATTTTTCTCAGTCGACGGCGCCATCTGACATAGGCACATAGCGAATATGCACGATGAACACTTCCCACAGCGGAAAAACGCAATAGCGTAACCAATCTATAAAATCTCTATGGTTCCAGCCCAATAGGAAATTGATTTCACAGCAAGTAAGTATACGGATCTTACATTTTGCCGGAAAGTAAGTATACGGATCTCTTCCGCCGCCTTCAAGGTGCCTCAATGTTTTCTCACCAGCTAACTTTCCAGGCAGTTTCCATTTATCGGAAGTACTATGGACCGTATACGTACCATAAAGTACCCGTACATGGCCCGGAAGCATTGAAAAATATTCAAGTACAATAAAGATTGCAGTTGCAACAAATTACTTCATCACTATGAAATATGGGATTTATTAACTTTCCTCAAGTTTCAGAAATACCAAAATATAAATACTGAGATGAATCCTTCGGGATTAAACTTTCCAACTGTATGTTTTAGAACAATTTTTAATAACGTTTTGTGTGATACGGGTAAATTAGGAAAATGAGAATTGAATTGCTTCAATAAAAATTCAATGTGTCTGTAGGGAGGCTTACACTTTCTTGCATACTATGCCAAAATCCTAGCCACATGTGTGTGATTCCTTAGAAGATTCATCGCTTTCGTCGTCTTTTTAACGTTCATCCTCATCACTGCAAATGATAACATGAGATAAATATTAATTCTCTTCAATATCAATTGTCATAATATTCCATTCATCATTATCACTCAAATCATTTTTAGAAGTTTCATTGTTAAAATTTTCATCATCGCGCGTATTTTGATCTACATTTACATTAACATTTAAATTCAACTCACATTGCTGTTTATTAGAAACCTCATTATATTTCCTTACTTTATTAGAGCTAAAATCTACAATGATCTAAGCAGAGATAAGTGATTGTTGACTGCAATGCTACGGCACGAGTTCACTTTTGGCCACAGTTTCGAGCATCCCGTCGTGGGTAGCGGCCAAATGGTCAAACCATAGGCGCACATATTTTTTTTTTATTTGAGAAGCATGGCGGGGATATATCAAGTGTGCCTATGGATTCGCGCGGAAGTGGGCATGTAGATGTTCGAACTTCTATAAGTGAAGGGCGGAACTCGTAGATTCGTTCTACAAACAAATAAATTTAATTTTATTCGTCAGGAACCAGCCATCTGCCCAAAGACCTTATTTGCTTTTACTTACAGTATACTTTTCTTTGAAATCGTTGACTCGGCGTTGTGGTACGTGTTAGGTTTCGCCGAGCGATATGTATGGAGTGGTGTACGCTGAGCTCTGGCATTGACTTACGGTAGTAGCGTATCTTATTCGTCATTTTATCTCACGTCCTTGTAAATTAAGGTCTTTGTCATACATTGTCTATTTTATTTTTCCTCGATATTCAATTTATTCATTAAGGTAAGAATTATGTGTCAATCAATTAGAATTATTAGATCTTGAATTGTTTCATATAATTTAGCATTGGAAATGTTTTTGAATTAAGAAAATTAATTTAATCAACAACCAAGTTATGTCTTACCTGATGATTTAATAAATTTAGAAAAGCTAGAAATAGTTAATCTTACAAATAGTATAAATAATAAAGTTTCAGATTCGCATTTACAATGCTATACAATTTACAGTTTCTTTAACTTAACTTACTTCTATGATCGTTGGTTAGCCGCTGCTTGCGCGCACGCAGTCGCAAGATCTTACAAAGTTGACCGCAACGATGATCTTAATCCTACACGAGAGTACTCGAGGTGATGGAAATAATTAGGCTGCTGCTTTTAACGTTGGAACCCAAGTCGACNTAATTGACTACAAAGTAGCTATAATCATGTGCAAATAACAACTATAAAAAGTAGCTGTTTACAGCTATAAATTTCGAGCGAATTTTAATTATTAGAATTCATTCAACAATCTTTTTTTTTGTAAGGTATATCAGCCTTTGAAGGTGATATTATCTGTATAATAATACTAAAAGTGGGGGGTTCAAATATTTTTGAACAATAAACGAAAAAATTTTTAACTGTAGCATTTTTTTGTTTGTGTGGATTCTAACCTGCGTACATGTCAAAAAAAAAGTTTGCAAGTATATACTTTTTTTTTTCTTTTTATTTGAGAGCCGTGAATACATTTCATACAGCTTAATCATTACATTTCTCACTTTTTTTTGCGATATTGGGTCATTGTATAGGTCGTATGGACTTTCAACAATTTGCCGAAAGATCTTACGATGTATTTCTCATCCATGTCAGAAATTCGATTAATTATTCAATTAATACTGTAATTGTTGTAGTTGACATTAGCTGCTGACTGTATTTACAGGTTGCATACTTTATTTACGCTTTACGCGAAAAAAATTGTCATCGCGCACATGGGAGTAAAAAATACACGCGTAAGTGTTTTTTAACCAATCATAGCGAGTATTTCGTTGGCTTTGCACATGCTGTCTCGCTCGCACTCATGGTAAAAATAAAGTTACGCCCGTATTTTTGAACCCTTGTGCGCGATGACAAATTTTTTTGCGTAAAGCGTAAATAAAGTATGCAACCTGTAAATATACAGTCAGCAGCTAATGTCAACAACAACAATTACAGTATTAATTGTATAATTAATCGAATTTCTGACATGGATGAAAAATAAATCGTAAGAACTTTGGGCAAATTGTTGAAGTCTATACGACCTATGCAATGACCCAATATCGCAAAAAAAAGTGAGAAGTGTAATGATTAAGCTGTATGAAATGTATTAACGGCTCTCAAATAAAAAGAAAAAAAGAAGTATATACTTGAAAACTTTTTTTTTGACATGTACGCAGGTTAGAATTTACTTGCGTTGAGAACTTCGAAAGCTTTTTTTGTTGACAAGACAGCAGATCGATCAACTCCCCTCTACTTCACATTTATGCGATACGCGAGGCTTTTACGCCTTTTCTGTGTGACCACAATGTGGCGTATACCTAACCTTTCTTACTTTTACGCGATACGCGATACGCTTTATGCTTTACGCGGTTCCATGTGCCCGAGCCCTAAGCTGTGTGAGAAAAGCTCGAGCAAACCAGGCCACTGTAAACTAGCCTAACAAGTGAATCAAGGAGGAACAAGAAAAAAAGGACCATCGACTTGGGTTCTGACGTTAAAAGCAGAAGACTTATTACTGTCATCGACACGAGTGCTGTCGTGTAGGATTAAGACTCATTCAAAAATTAATGCGTAGTTAGAAATCCTTTAGATTTTCAATACTAAGCAGTGCATACCAGTGCTCCAATGAAACAGGACCGTCTGGTGTCTGTAAAAATTATGTTACTGATAATTTGGAGGTAATTAAAAATGGTATGTTAGTGTACGAAAAAAATGTACCCTAATTTTTTCGTATTTCCCGTGTTTCGAAAAAAATTACGAAAACATTTGATTAAATGGGAAAATCCGAAAAAAACTGCAGGTGCCTGAGTGGATCGCAAATGTGCTTGACACTGATACTGGCCTCTGTCACTCCAAACTTATCCCACATCGTTCGATTTCATGTAGCACCGTGTTTAGCTATCCCATCCACTCTTAAACTGACTCTTTCCGATAAGATGATCGATAACTTCCACTAACAATTGATGCAAAACGGTTCCAGTGGTACGTCCCTTACTGAGAAAGCATCCAAGAACCTGAACCCACTTTCCTCTCAATGGTTGAAACATTATCGCAATTGCGTGATCACTTTTTACACCCTGCTGGTGTTTAAGAGTATACTTTCCGAGGGATGTAAAACCTTCTACCTCAAACGTGTATCGATTGAAGCTTAGTGTTTTCGATAACTTCATTTTATTAACAAGAATAAGACCTACAATATTATGGTACAATAAAAATACAGTAGTATAGTTTTCGTACCTGGCATGCAAGAGTGTTGTCAACGTTACATCAGATTGATTTAATTTAATAAATTAATTGATAAATCGTGGGTAAGTACATATAAAATCAAAAACGAATGCGCTAATTTATTGTTCGAATAAATAATCGTGAAAGAGCATTGACTGTTATTTTTTTTTTTACTTTACTTAATTGATTAATAAATAGTTGGTGAACGATAACACACTAACAAGCAAGTAAGCTCATTTATTGTTCAAATAAATAAAAAGAAAGAGCGGTGGCTACTATATTTCACTTTTTTTTTATTTACCTAATTAAATGATAAGTCGGTGAGCACGTATCAGCTCATGACCAAAGCCGCTAATTTATTATTTAAATAAATAATCACAAAAGTGCGTTGAGTGCGATACTTTAAATTATTTTTATTTAATTAATTATTCGTTAATTTGTCGGTGAGTGGTATCAGCTCTAAACCAATTGCTTTTAATAATTTTTTAAATAAATCATCATAAAAGAGCGACTACTAAATTTAAATTTGCTTAGATTTACTTAACTAATGAATAAATGGGGGACGAGCTCAAAACCAAATCCACTTATTTTATTGTTCCAATAAATAATTACATAAAAGCGTGGACTACTATATTTGATTTCTTGTTCCTTTCATTAAATGATAAGTAGTCGATGAGTGTCGATTAGCTCGAAACCAAGTGCGCTCATTTATTGATCTGATAAATGATCACGAAATTATCACGCTTGGTCTCGAGCTAATAGACACTCACCGACTACTTATCATTTAATTGAAGGAACAAGAAATCAAATACATACAGTAGTCAATAAAGCTTTTATATAATTATTTATTGGATCAATAAATAAGCGTACTTGGTTGTAAGCTCATAAGTGCTTTCTGACTTTACAGTAAGTTAATGAAAACATTTTAAAACGTAGTATATAGTCAACAAGCTTTTGCAATTATTTGTTTGAACAATAAATAAGGTTACTGACCGTTTTTTAAGTTTTAAAAGGGATCAGTATTATGGAATACCTAAACTTATTACCGTGCATGTCAGACGATTTTATCTTTGATGTTTTTTATTTTAATTATTTAAAAACGTTGTCGTCGAATGCGTACGATCCTTTAATACATCGTAAATATCTACTCAACGTACTAACGTACGGCAGAGCCGAAATCCCGTGTTTTCGGAGATGGTCGTATGCTTTACAACTTTTGATACGAACTAGTAAACACTCCTCGTATATCCATTGAGTGGTATAGCGCATCCCTCTTTTGTCTTTCAACCTTAAGGCATAAATACAAGCTTGTATTGCGCTTTTTGGATTTTCAGGTAGATCTTTGCAAGCATTTTCTTCTGAACTATCACTTAACTTGGCACATTGAATTTTAAGAGTTTTCAGTTGATATTTCAGTTTGGATAAATGTTACAGTAATATGACATAATGAAGAAGGTAAATATGTTACAAGGAAATAACAAATGCTGTTAAATTAAAAGTTATAAATGAAAATATCTTTTTTTGATGAAGTCAGTTAAATAGATAAATGCTTGTAATGATTAACTTTTTTTCATACTGGTCAATAAATGCCAAATGTAATATGACAAAATAATTAATAGAACAAATAAATTACCAAATTATATAGCCTTACTTTCACAATAAAGAAAAATAAAGGTTTTTATTTAATGATTATTCAAATAAATAACAACATTTCTATCGTCAATTCATCACAAAAATCATCTATAATTATAAAATTTAAATACACTGTCGTACCTTCTCAGTTAAAAATTTATAGCTATAATTATAGCTATAATTATAGCTATAGCTATAGCTATAGCTTATATACAACTACCTAACCTTTCTTACTTTTACGCGATACGC
>NW_019379829.1:158492-168801 GCF_000648655.2 Copidosoma floridanum
TGTTATCATACGGATGATACCATCTGTACTGATCGATATATGTTGAAAAAATCTGATTTTAAACTAATTTTTATTCATCATTTGTGAAAAATTTACAGCTGTAGTTTATAGCTATATTTATAGCTGAATTTTATACATTATTATAGCTGTTTTATAGGTAGTTATAGCTATAATTATAGCTATAAATTATAGGCATATTAATAGCTATAAATTTTTGACTGTGTTGGTCTGCAGTCTACAACTCTTCTTTATTTTCGTGTACAGTTTCAATCTTGTTATCATAATTATTGTAGGAATCAAAATGTATCTATACAAGTTGATCATATCATGAGACTTTGTCAGCAATCATCAATTCATAGTCATTAGAAGTATTAAAGCAGTGATCATATTTGCTTGACGCGCATTGCATCGTACTTAAATGGCAGACGAAAAAGTAGTTGTCGGTTAGTTGGAGTTCTGTAATATTTCTGTTCAGACTTTTAACTAGGAATATCATTTAAAAAAAAACGTTTCCATACTTTCAGAATGTCAGCTTTCTTCTTCTTCTTCTTCTTGAGGGGGGGGGGGGGGTTGTGGCACCAGTGAGGCTGCTATGTTAGCAGCGTGATCCGAACGGCCATTAGCAAAACTTGTCGTCTGCTTGCTCGGTGGAATTCGTGAAAATAAAATGAGAGTATTAGGTTCGTTCGATAAGGAGATTGGGGCGCCCCGAACAGCTCCAAACCACCAAGGCACGCATCTGCATCCACAGACTCGACTGCAAATGAAGAAACACACCCCAGTGGCACCCGGGTAGTTCGGTACACCCCGAATATCCCAAAAGAATGGATTCATGGGGGTAAGAGTGTGGATGTGGGGGATTATAAGTTGGGTATAGGTAGTATAATGGGGTGGTGATGACTCTGTTTAGTTGGTGGAAGCATTTGCAGAGAGTTATAGGAAGACTTCGCAGTCGCGTAGAAAGTTATGTAGGATTTTTATGAGTTTGACTGAGGTGGAGGAGAGGAAAGAGTTGATCGTGAATAGGGGAAAGAGTTTAAATTCGGAGAGAGCTTTTAGAAGAACGCTTCGCTGCGCGTTGTAGCGTTCACACGACCAGAAGACGTGATTGAGGTCCTCTACGTCGTTACCGCATTGGCATAAGGGATTGGCGATTAAGTTCTTGCGATGGAGGCTGAATGCGAGGTTGTAGTGGTTGGAGCGCATCCTGCTGAATGAGGTGATTTGGTCCCTGGTTAGTGGGAGAGAGTGGAACCAAGGTTTAGAGGAGGTTTTAAAACATGTATTGATGTAGAAGAGGCCTTTGTTGGATGTGTCTTCTTCTATGAGTTGTGCGAACTTAAGGGATATTTCAGAGTTGAATAAGGCTTGGATGTCGGAGTAAGGGAGAGGGTAGATGATATCTACACCGCAGGATATTGCGTCCTTTGCGAGGTTGTCCACTATTTCATTTCCTGGGATGCCCTTATGGCTAGGGATCCCGGCGAGGATGATAGATTTATTGGCTAAGCTAAGCTGAAGGAGAGCTTTCTTTATCCTATGGATTGTTATATGATGTGTTGGGTTGAGGGGAGAGGCGTCGGCTATGGATTCTAATGAGCTGCGCGAGTCCGAGAAGATAATAGAATGGCTTATGTTATTTTCTATTATGTATTCTAAGGTAAGGTAGATGGCAAGAGCTTCTGCGGTGAAAATAGATGCATGAGAGGAGATGCGGCCTTTGAAGATGTAGTTGATGGGAGGGGGACAGTAGAAATCTAGGCCAGTGTGTGAGCCTTGATCTGTTTTGGAGCCGTCGGTAAAGAATGGTGTGTGAGTGGATAGCTGAGAGCTGAAAAGATCTAGGAACTCAGATTTTGGATCTCGGGCAGTGGTAAGAGTGGATCCTGTTGAAAGCATGATGTTGGGGTTGAGTTGTTGGCTATCCATAGGAAAAAGGAAGCAGGGAGGTACAGAGCTGGAATAAATGATGTTTTGGTGAGGAGAGAGCTTAGAGAGTGCCATGACGAGAGGGTGCGAAAGAAATCTGGAACCATCAGGAGTCGAAGTGTTTTGAGACAAATGTCGGATCGACAGAATAGCAGGGTGATTGGTATAAGAGAGGCACTTGGAAATATAGTTCAATGCTAATTTTTCTTGCCTGAGAGGTAAGGGTAGTATTTTTGATTCGGTGTAGACTACTCTGTTGGGAGTGGGGTTACGGAGGCCCAGGGCAGCTCTGATGGACTGTCTTTGAATGACGCCGAGTTTGTGCATGAAGGTGCTGTTGCGGGGGAGGATGCAGGGAAGGGCGTAGTCTATCGAGCCTTGTAGTAAGGCGTTGTGTATATTTAGGAGAGTTGACGGATGAGCGCCCCACCAAGTTGTACGAAGGTAGCGGATGAGATTGACGGTAGTAGCGCTTTTGAGGGAAAGATGGTTGAGCTGTTCGGACCATGATAAGGTGCTGTCTAGATGTATGCCGAGAAATTTAGCAGTGTTCGAGATTGGGACAGCGGTGTCGTTAAGGATGAGGGAGTATTGGGATGTGTCGATTACATTTTCGGTGATAATGACTAGTCGACATTTGGGGAAGGCTATGGAGAGGCCTTGTTTGTGATCACAAACAAGGCCTCTCCATAGCCTTCGAAGGTATGAAATGGCCCTAGGGGCGTTTGACTCTATGATGGAGAGGCTGAGTTCTGGGTCGTCCGAGGAAGCAAAGATGACTATATCGTCTGCAAAGCTAATACATTTGCACGAGGGGTCGAGGTGTTTTGCTATATCTTTCGTGCCGAGGTTGTAGAGTGTGGGGCTGGAGATACAGCCCTGGGGGAGGCCTTGGTAAGATGAGTAGGGGCCTAGCAGCTCACCATTGACTTTGAAGGTAATTTTTCTTGAGGAGGTAAGGTTATAGAAAAAACGACATACGTTTTCAGGGAGTCCAATGCTCTCTAAGTTGTGAATTAAAGAGATGGGATCGATGCAGTCGAAGGCACTTTTTACGTCGAGAAAGAGGGCCGCAGTATAGCCTTTTTGGGCAAAGCTTGAGTAGATTGATGAGGTGAGTATGGACAGGTTGTCAAGACAGGATTTGCCTTTACGGAATCCAAGTTGGTGAGATAGCAGAATGTGGTGATGTTCTATCCACCAGGATAGTCTATTGTGGATGAGTCTTTCCAGAAGTTTTAGAGGGGATTGTGCTAGAGAGATGGGTCTGAATTTGTCAGACAGACCTTTCGGGATAAAGAAGGTGAGGTATTCTTTCCAAGAGTCTGGAAAAATGCCCTGTGAAAGGATTTCGTTAAAGATTTCAAGGAGAGAAGTTAGGATATTATGGGGTAAATGGTTTAAAATTATGTTGTCTATCCGGTCAAGGCCTGGGGCTGAATTTATTTTAGAGCAAGTTTTTTTGATAGCGAAATTCAGTTCGGAATCGGTGAACGGTTCGGAAAAGAAGTTTATGGTGTCTTGTGAGGCTGAGAATGAGGTGGGGAAGTTAGGAAAGATACATGAGCTGGGGCATAAAGTGTCAATCAGGTTTTTCATGGAGTCCACGTTCTTTAGGTTGGAGGGAGAGGATGAGGCTGAGAGAGATTTGTGGCGGAATTTTTTGACAGTGTTCCATACTAGGGAGGGAGGAGAGGATGGGGAGAGGTTATCGCAGAACTTTTTAAAGGACTCTGACTTTTGTGTTTTAAATGTATTTTTGGCGAAGTTCTCTGCTTCGACGAGAGAGTCATAGATGTTGGGGTTTCGTCTGAAGTTTTTGAGTGCGGTCTTGCGGGCTTTATCTGCTTTAGCGCAGTCGGAGTTCCACCAGGGAGGA
This sequence comes from Copidosoma floridanum, assembly GCF_000648655.2. Next base: position 162,301 of record NW_019379829.1, read on the forward strand.
TGGCTAGGTTTGTTTTGATAATAGGAGCTGGTGGAAGGTGTTGGGTAAGAGGCTATGAGTGAGGCAGCTTCGAGGATTTTGGAGGTGAGGAAGTTATATTTGTCAATGGTGGATTGAGATGGGGCCTCCGTGAAGCTGAATGCCTTGAGGGTGGATTTGAACAAGGACCAGTCTTCAGCGGTGGCTTTTTTTAAATTCAGTCTGTGGGAGTTTTGGGATGAGGTAATGACTGGAATTCCGAGGGTGGTAGAGATAGGGTAGTGGTCGTTCATGTATAGTTATCGTTTATTACTTGCCAGTTGCTGATGGTGAGAAGTGAGGGGGACACTAAGGTAAGGTCTATGCATGACGTGTAGTGAGGGTTTGAGCGGCTTCTGTATGTTGGGGATCCATCATTAAGGAATACGAGATTGTTGTTGTTGAAGGTAGAGAGAGTGCAGTCTCCGATTGGGCAGTTTTGCGAGCTGTCCCAGGCTGGGTTGTGGCAGTTAATGTCACCACCCATAATGGTGTGCGTGAGATTGGGGATGGAGTTTAGTAGGACAGTCCAGTAGTGGTTGTGGAAAGGTCTTTGGGATCTTGATGGGGGTCTGTAAATTGCTATTATGTGTATAGGGTGATCTGATGAGCAAATTGATATTGCAAGGGATTCGAGGATTCTGGGTTTGTGGAATGCGTTGATGAGTCTGAAGGGGATGTTGTTATTGCGAATACAAATGGCAATGCCACCGCCATGTGCGTCTTGTCTGTCTTTGCTAATCAAGGTGAAGCCCTTGAGGAATGGATTGTGATGGGGGGCGAGTCTGGTTTCAAGTAGGATTATGATATCGCAGTCGTGGGAGAGGAGTTGTAAGTGATTGCGTCTTTAATGGAAGGAGCCACAGTTCCATTGGAGGATGAGAAGGCTATGGTTAATGTTTGGGTGTATGGCCATGGAGGTTTAATGTGAGGTTTAGTTGGTCTAGTGATGATTTAATAGGAGTGAGAGCGTGGGATTGACCAAGTAAAGCAAGTAGGGGGTCGAGAAGGCTGGATATGAGTTCCCTGAGCGAAGATACGATATGTGAAATGTTTTGTAGAGTTAGTTCGTTGCATGGTGGGTGGGAGTTTTGCTGGATGGGTGGTGGTTTTTGGGGGAGTGAGGAGAAGGATGGCGCGAAGGCAAGATTTGCAGGATTAGATTTGGGAGGTGGGATGGGTGGACGCTTTGGAGGTGTCAGGTTTGAGGTGTGAGTGATAAGTGCGTCCCTCCTTCCGAAAATCAGGTGATTTATCACCTGATAAATCACCTGACAAATCACCTGATTTCTCATGCCAAAATCTCATGTGGACTTTAAAAAAAAATGACATGTTGGATAAATTATTTAAGTCCAGCATGAAAAATTGATTTTTTTAGAAAGGTAATTGATAACGAAGTCAAAGTAGTAGTGACGGAAAAATAATTACTTCACTACAAAAATCTAAGATCCTCTGACTACAAAAATTTCAAACATTTAAAGGGTGATACTTTTTTTGTAACTTCTTTATTTTTAATTTTGTGATGTTTCTGATAAGCGAAAAAAATTTAGAATAAGAATTTTGTTAATTAACAATTTAACCACCCTTATCTATGTTTGTTTGATACAAATATTTTACAATTCTTATAACAAGAATATACATTGTACATTTTGAATCAGTTATATAATAAGGAGTAATAATTTTGGTAAATTATTAATTTCACGGTCAGGAATATTTTTTAATCAAGAGAATTACTAAGTTTTTATTTTATTAACTGATTTCTAGTCCAAAAAAGTCTTGCGGTCGATTTCTTAACCACTTACCGACAATCGATCAGGATGAAACTTTGCACACTACCTTGGTTCCCAAGTGAATACCATGCAACGTATTCGATACAATAGTAAGTACAAAATGGTGAGGCAGCATTTTTAGAACTCTCGAAATAAGTATGAAATGTGAAGGTACAAGAAGTGAAATACGTAAAAAAATGAGACGTCATTCTAAATAATGTTTATTACGAGTTGTAACACAACATTAAATTCTAAATGTTGGTTGACACAGTAGCAGCGAACCACTTTATTTGAAAATCATCAATTTAAGTATCAAAAAAGGTGATGACGTACAGAATTCAATAAATGACGTTATGTAATCCGTACAGATATCCAATCCAATATGGCGGCTGACACAAAATGGTGCTCTACTTTTTCTTTAAGATCTTCTTGACCAGGGTATCAAATAAAAGGGCATATGACTAGTAAAATACAGTTTAATATATGTAACCTCATCGTAAATCTAATATGGTGGCTAACACGAAACTTTGGACTATCTTTTAGGGGTCTAATCAATTTTATTACAAGTACATAACAATGATAGCAATTGAATATATTTTTAAAATAATATGCACGATGAATATAAATATGAATGAAAAGAAATTTCTATCAACTTGTGGTCATTATTTAAGCGAACTCTCAAATGACCTTTAGTTATTTGCAAGGTGACTTATTAATAATATGACACAAATTTAGAATTATTAAGATGACTATCCACAATTAGAATGGTTTAGGTGGATGTCGCTTTTTTTAAAATTCATGCTACAACTTAGGAATCAAGCTTACTATGAACATTATCTTTTTTATCACAATACCTGACACTAGAGTATGAAGTTAATAATTTTGTTACATATAAAGAACTAAAAAGTAGAACGTAAAATTATAAATGAAAAAAACGCAGACGAAAGTTATTGAATGTAGATAAAATAATTCATGATAATAGAAAAATTAGAATCTTCACATACACTTTAGAAATAAAAGGTATGAAAGAGTTAGGTCGACCCTGTTGTTACATCCTGATAAAGACTAATAACAAATTCATTGGTCTTACGATAGAATTTTTTTATTAATTTATCATCGGTATTTGCACTTGTAAAACGAAATAGAAACTGTAATAGTCAAGAATGGGTTTTTTTTGTAAGTAAGAGATGATTAAACAAAACTAAATTAATGAACTATTGTTCTACCATATAGATGGCATCACTAAAATAAAAGGACAAATGTATTCTTTACGAATTATTAATAAAAATTAATAACATATTTTTTTCCAATTTTCATGTCAAAGACTTCAGTATTTCAGTCCCCCCGTTTTATATTGCCATCCGGATAGTAGGACCTAAATTTGTCGATTTATTTAGGCCAATTATGTCCTAGTTACACAATATCATATAGAAAATCTATTTTTGACCGTTACAGTAGTTATCTGTGTTTACTGGTGCCAATTGCAAATACCGATAAGAAACCAATAGAAAAATTCTATTGTAAAATCGATGAATTTTTTATTAGTTGTTATTGGAGTGTAACATCAGGAAAGTTATTCAATACTTAAGTTTTTAGAAATGTTAAATTCATGAAAACCTTTTTTAACACCCTATATCAAAATATTTCTGACTTACTATTTATGGACCTACTTATCTTTTATTATAATATCAATTGTATTTAAATAAATGAAAACTACGTATTTACAAATTTCCGCGTATGTAATATCACGCAACTTAAAGTAAGCCAACTTAACACTTCAGAAGGAAATTTTTCCTTAGCCTCATGGATTCTTTTCAGAACGATACTTTTAAGTAATTTAAGAACCACTTGCTAGAAATTTGTATCAACAATGATTTGAAAATATCTTATTAGTAATGAGGCATAGGTATTAATAACTATTTGTTCTTTTTATCATGCAATAAATCATACGCTTTGTTTGAAATTTTATTTCACGTTAGAATATATAAGGAATCTTTTTTATTTATATTTATGCATGTATAAATATATATACATATGTATATATAATATAGCGATGGGAGGGAAAAAAGGGTGGGGGAAGAGATGATGATATGATGAAGCTTTTCAGCATCAACATCTGCAGCGCCATCCTCAGCGGTGCGCGCGCACGCGTCAGCAACAGTACCAGAACTGTCTGGTTGTGGGTTGTGGCACCAAAACAACCTAGCTCGAGCTGTGTCGGAACGAAATTAAAACCCGGACACATATATGTACATACCTAGATAAGGAAATTGAAAAAGCCCAGGAGAGAGAGAGAGAGAAGGGCGAAGGGGGAGGGATCAGATTACTGTGTGGGAGCGGCACCCGAGTACCGTTCGATACCACCGATTGGTCTAACTCTGACGTTACATCACACGCAGGCGTGCATGGGTATGTATCTACATATATACGTGCCTAGTTATTGGTGGCTGGCTTCGCGTGTTCACCGCTGCTGAACACTACGCGCTCAGAGTCGCGACGAATTTATCTCTACACAGCCCAAGTACATCCGTCTCTCTCCCTCTGTCGAGAGTATCCGACGCTCTTTCTTTCTCGTACAGCGTACGGTATATACTTAGGTGTACACGCCGCGAGCCCATACTCGAGAGCTTCGCTCCAGCCAGTAGTATTCCGCACAAGCTGGCTGGCGCGCGTGGTCGGTCGTCCCTTTTTTACACCCCCTTTTATCACATTCGTCTATCTCGTTTTTTTACACGTTATATACATAGGCTTTTTATGTTAATTTCGTGACTTGACTACATATATGTGCAACTGCAGCGCTCGCCGTGGCATGCAGCTGGCTCTCGTTGCTATTTCTTCTTCTTCTTCTTCCCTTTTTTCTTTATTTTCGTTACTTTTTGATCGGTAGACCATCCGAGCGACAACGTCGTTGCCAGTACTGCCGGCAGATTGGCAGAGCTTTCGATCAGCGCCAGTTGAAAGCTCGCTTGGCACCAATCGGCGATCGGCGGTGAAAAATTGCTTACATTACCACAGCAGACAAAAATACAGAGGATCGGATACTTACTGTGGAATTATGTGAGGGCAAGTGACACGTGTGTGCTTGTATTAATCGTGGGTGTTATAAACAGACTGATGTACTTGAAATTTGAAAAGATGATTTTTGGTACTTCATAAATAAGCAGCTAGTGCACGAAACGATCGGAACGACAGCTGCACGAAAGTATATATAGGCATTCTCGAGCGGTTTGTTTTAAATATAGATCGGTGATATAGTGACAGAGTTGTGGCAGAGAAGCGGTTTGTTTGATTTCTTCGGCAATTACTGTTAGTGCAATAAGTGACTCGACGTATAACAAAGGTACACGAGTCCATGACAACTGAATTTAGTGATCGGTAGGATATATTAATTATGTCAGAGCTGCAACTCCTTGTTCCTTTTTTCCCCTCTCGCACATGAGCCACTCGTCGCGAAATGAGGTTACTTACTCGATCGAGTAGTAGTAAGTCATTGCGAGGCTGCATCAGCGATAAACTACGACGACGGCCACGACGACGGGGAGGTTCTGCGGCAGCTTATCGACGAGTCATCGAAAATCCGGCAAACTGAAAGCTCAGAGGCAGCCGCTGGCACAACGACGATATGCTTCTTCTCTTTCTAACTGCTCGCAGCTGACGGGGAGAAGACGGAGCTGGCTTGACACGAACAGGCAGGTGCTTTTTTTTTTTCATTCCGCGTAAAAAGCAGTTATTAGCTTGCCTTACTCGAGTTCCTAGTTTTTGCAAGGGGAGATGATCCAAAGATCTGTGCGATTGCGTCCTGACCCTTCGATTTGTCATTTCGACAGAGTAGGTATTTTGGACACGTTGTTATTTACAGCAGTGAGTCGGCAACAATGACACACGCACCTGGTTTCACGTCGAATATTTAACAAGCCGAAAAAATTAACGGACACCGGGTGGACTACGTTTTTTACATTATATACTTGTCATGTGTCAGTTAGAAAACTGTAATAATTTAATTGGTCGTTTTCTTTTTTTTTTGTTTTGTTTGCAGATTGGAAATGAACAGTTCATTGGGACAAGATTATGACGAATTCCGGTTTCAGAAGGAAGTTAAGCTTGAGGCGGCTAACGTAGAAGAGGATTTTCACAATTTGAGTGAGTATATACGTCCAAGTGCTTACGTTAATCTTCAAATTTAGCCCTGCAACGATAAATGTAATCAAAGATAAACAAGCTTTTTGTGTGAGATAAGTTTTACCGGTTATTACATACGTATATGTGTATATAGGTGTATTCGTCCATCGTTAAAGCGCGCACTTTTCATATGTCAGTGCTCTCTAATGATGGCATGTGTATGTGTGTGGATATATGTATATGTACGATAAGTGTGTTGCATATAGCACACTGGTATTGTGCGAATAAAAACTGATATTTATGATTGTCACAATTATAAAATGTAGTTCATATTCATGAATGGCTTTTTTCTCGTAATTTGTAATTGTTATTAAGAAACAAGACGTTAACGTAAATACTAGTCATTTTTAAATTTGTATTATTTAGACAGCAATTAAGTTGTTACTCATACTTATTTTTCTAATAAATATTTCTTCGGTACGCTACTTTCAAGTTGGGATTAGATAATTTTTTCACTTACCGTTTGTAGATGAGCAACATATCAGCACATATATTAAATTTATTAACTAAACGTGAAAACGTTATGTACATACAA
>NW_019379829.1:170096-227286 GCF_000648655.2 Copidosoma floridanum
TTATTTGTGTGCCCTGTGCCAAATGTATTGAACTACTAATATCTACAATCATCATAAAGTAAAACGCACAACAGTACCAAACTCAATATTATATAGAATGTGTGATTTTATCAGTGTGTAGGCCAAAAAAATGGGAAAAAAAATTTGAACCAATTCGTTTCAGGTAACTCCGGATAATAAAGGCACATTTACTTGTAAGAAATACATCTCAGAGTCCTCTACCAATGTAGGCTAAGAAAACATTGTTGAAAAATCGCTATAATGTGCGTAAACTATGAAAATAGTAATTTTTTTTAGCTCTTAAACTAAAGTTGATGTATGATATTTTCTCTGTTATTGTATACATTTTTAAAAACCAATTTATTTAATTAAATTTTATAACTGACTTTGTTCTTTCACTAACTAATATATACGCCAATATCTACCTACGATTCTATAAAACGAAGAAGTCACTTTCCTTCCTATCACGTTGAATAACAAATTTAAGGGCTGGGTCAAATGGAGACGCGTATGGCGTAAAGTGTAGAGCGTATCGCGTAAAATAAGGAAAAATTAGGTACACGCTTGTATATGCAATCACACAGAGTAGGCGTAAAAGCGTCGCAAATTACGTGAATTTTGTACGTATAATTTTTTATTTAAGAGTTTTAAATTTGTTTTATACAGCTTATACCTAAGGATTCTTAATTTTTCTTTACGACATTGAGTCATTGAATAGCTTTTATATTTAGTATATACTTTCCACGATTGGCCCCAAGTTTGTACGGTTTGTTATGTATCCATGTCAATAATTTAATAACGAATTACGCGAGTAAAGATGAAATTCTTGTAGCTTACTAAGGTAGACTATTTTCTTTACTCCTCCACCTATTCAAAGCTTACTCTAAAGTTTAATTAAGCACTACGCTGAAAAAAATCTTTATCATGCACTTGGGAGTAAAAAATATACCAACCATAGCGAGCATTACATTGGCATAACACATGCTGTCTCGTTAGCATTCATGGAAAAAATTTACACACTAATTTTTTATACACGTACACAATAGGAAATTTTTTAGCTTGAAGCGTACCTTACGTAATCTTTCATACTGATGTGAAAAACCAATGTAACACTGTAAATATGTTTTAATATCTGAAATTTACATCAATCTTGTTTTGTATTCTATATCGCATAACTTTTTATCGCTAATGTTATTATTGTTCTAATTATTAGTATTATTATTGTCATACTTGATATTATCTCTTCGATATAACATGTAGCCAACACGAGATCAGATAAACTGTACTACTTATAGTTAGTCATTTTTTGTACTTCAATTTTTGTTAATAATTAAAACAGCTAAAATAAGGAACTTGTTAAATTATTTAAAAACCCAGATCTTAATTTCAATTTATGTACACTATAACTTGTCATCTAATACTCGCTATCTATATATCATATGTATATAAAATAGTTTTTATAGCTATCGTACTAACTTTAATAAAGAATATCACTAGAAATGTTGAATACACTTACATCTGATACAAGTTTAAGAACGTGGGTAGCCGCAACACATACTTATTTCGCAGGACATGTAGTGGTCGAAAATTCATTGTATAGATGTATGTTTGGACGGAAATTAAGGTAACTTTGTTTAAATCATTAATATCAAGAAGTTTTAACAGATTTTTAAGGGTTTTGTAGGAGTTACGGTATATTATAAATAGATTTTTTATCCAAAAGTGAAGAAACATATCGAACGTCTTTAGTAATATTAAGTAATCGTAGTAATATATATAGTCAACTTTATAATTCTAAACTTATGCCTTACTATTAGAAAGTCACCTTGGAAATAAGTACAAAGGTCATTCGAGAGTTCAGTTAAATAATGGTCCTAAGTTGTTGAAACTTTCTATTTAGTCATATTTATATTTCTCTTGCATATTATTTTTAAAAAATATTCGATTGCTATCGTCATTATGTATTTATATTTAAATTAATTTGACCCCTAAAAGATAGTCCACCGTTTTATGTTAGCCACCATATTAGATTTTTGATGAGGTTACATATTAAACTGCATTTTACTAGTCTTATGCCCTTTAATTAAATACCCATATCAAGAAGATTTTAAAGAAAAAGTAGACTCCTATTTATGTCAGCCACCAAATGGATTTCGGTTTACGTAATGTAATTTGTTGTATTTTATACGTCATTACCTTTTATTTTATACCTAAGTCGATTGTTTCTAAATTAAATGGTTCGCTGCCATTTTGCATCAATTAACCAACATATTGGATTCAAGGGTATTCAGTATACCAACTAAAATTTCTACCCTACTGACCACTATTTGCGTAGGTATTGTTAATAATTGGTTATCTAGTTATTTAAAGTTAATATAACAGGAATAGTGGCCCAGCCAGTACTTTGAGAAGTAGATCAAGGCCAAATTCATAATAATCCGTTTCATAATAATAAGTATTTTAATTTTAAAAGCCGTGTCAAATTTTCAGGCAATTTAATGTATTACTTTTTTAAAAAGACACATTTTGGATTATTTGCACTGGAACATTTTTTCATGATCATGAGATGTAACTTTTCTCTCTTAATTCACAAGGGATTGCATTAAATTTGTGCCTGATTGATTTCTTAAAGTACAAGATTGGCCACTCTTCGCTATTTTAGGTATAAATAGTTAGATAATAAACTATTAACAGTTATTAAAAACAGGGTAGTTGATAAAGTGGAAATTCTACGTGATGTACTAAATGCCCTTTTTATTGTGTTACAACTCGTAATAAACGTTATTTAGAATGACGTCTCATTTATTTACGTATTTCACTTCTTAGACCTTCTCATTTCATACTTATTTCAAGAGTTCCAAAAATGCTGCCTCGCCATTTTGTACTTACTATTGTATCGAATACGTTGCATGGTATTCACTTGGGAACCAAGGTAGTGTGCAAACTTTAATCCTGATCGATTGTCGGTAAGTGGTCAAGAAATCGATCGCAAGACTTTTTTGGACTAGAAATCAGTAAGTAAAATAAAAACTTAATAATTCTCTTGATTAAAAAATATTCCTGACCGTGAAATTAATAATTTACCAAAATTATTACTCCTTATTATATAACTGATTCAAAATGTACAATGTATATTCTTGTTATAAGAATTGTAAAATATTTGTATCAAACAAACATAGATAAGGATGGTTGAATTGTTAATTAACAAAATTCTTATTCTATATTTTTTTCGCTCATCAGAAACATCACAAAATTAAAAATAAAGAAGTTACAAAAAAAGTATCACCCTTTAAATGTTTGAAATTTTTGTAGTTAGAGGATCTTAGATTTTTGTAGTGAAGCAATTATTTTTCCGTCACTACTACTTTGACTTCGTTATCAATTACCTTTCTAAAAAAATCACTAGGTATTAATAAGTCAAAATAAAAATTTTTCATGCTGGACTTAAATAATTTATCCAACATGTCATTTTTTTTTAAAGTCCACATGAGATTTTGGCATGAGAAATCAGGTGATTTGTCAGGTGATTTATCAGGTGATAAATCACCTGATTTTCGGAAGGAGGGGTGGTTCCAATGGTTGGCTATGTCTGATTGAGAGAAGGTACCAGGTTGTTTCTTGGATAGAGGGGTGGTTTGTAAAATTCGAGGATTAGGCGACACAGAGGGGGAGGTGGGGCGAGACGAAAATGGCGTTGAATCAGCTGAGGTGTGAGGGGTTTTTGTGATTGAAGCGTAGGATTGGGGATGGAGACTAGTCAGGGGGTTGGGAGTGAAGGGAGGGGTCAGGGGGGAGCAGAGAGGTAAGGGGTATGAGAAGAGGTGGTTGTGGGGATGGTTGAGGAAATAGGGGTATGGTGGGAGGACTCGTTGAGGCCGTGAGTGAGGTGGTTAATCGGGTGATATGGCTTGATGTTTGAGTGGCGGCTCAGGTGGTTTGGGGGGAAGAATTTCCTTCAGTAGGAGCTTGCATCATTGAGTGAAACGCTGTGGGTAGCGGCATGAAGATGCACCTTTTGTTGAAAGATGAATTCTGGACAGGCCTTGTCAAGGGGGGTGTAAGGGCCTTTACAGTTGATGCAAGTGGGGGAGTTAGCATTGGGGCAAGTGGTGCCTTCTGGGTGGGTATTAAGGCCGCAGGTCAAGCAGATGGAGTGCTTTGAGCAACAGAGACTTCTAATGTGCCCATACTTGAAGCATTTGAAGCAGGATTTGATGGGTTGAGTGAATGGGCTGATGGGATAGCGAACGCAGAAAAGGAATACGTGCGAGGGGAGTGCTTGGCCCATGAAAGTGACCAGTATTGACGAGGTTGGGATGAGGGAGGAGGAGTTGGTACTTTTGTCATGGACTTTGCGGTTGAGTCTTTTCACGGAGTGTACAGGAGAAGATGATGCTAGGGGGGCGTTCAAACCGGAGTGGATCGTGTCTTCTGATATATCAAGGGGGACGTCTCTTATAACTCCTTGTTTGTATATACAATGGTGAGGGATGAAGGCTTTGAGGTTTTCTTTTGAGAGGAGAGGGTTAGAGAGGAGCTGGTAAGCTGAGAGGCTATCTATCATGGAGATAGAGACTTTGAGTGGGCCTGAGGAGGATATAGAGAGGATTTTGCCTTTGTAGGTAGCGGCTATGAGTCTTCCAATAGTGGTGGGATGCAATCTTCCAGCTGTTTTTTCTGGCTGGATTGGTTCGAGGAAGACGACGAACGGTCCTTGGTGGGAGTTGCTGTATTGCGAGTTTAGGGAGAGAGAGCTGGGGCTAATAGCAGTTGCTGAGAGGTTATTAGTGTTCGGGGGGGAGCTTGAAATGTCTGTGGTAGTCTGAAGGATGCTGGGTGTGAGGGCAGAAACTTTTTTGGGTGTGTCGTTTTGAAGTGAGTGCAAGCGTTCTTTAGGCTCTTCTGTTGGAAGAGCTTTGCCAGAGGTTTTGGCTGTGAATGAGCTGAAAGATGTATGAGGGGTGGGGGGGAGGGGTGAGTCAGCGGGGGCGATTGTGGCTATGGTACGAGCCGAGGTATTTGCTGACAGAGGAGGCGATTCATGTAGGCGTGGGGAAGTACCAAAAGATTCTTTGTAGAGTGAGTCGAGAAGCAGTTTGTCACTGGTTGCGGAGGATTCCTGAGAATTGTGGGTAGCGGAAAGAAGTGAAGAGGTGGCAGAGGAGTCCGAGTCGTATTCTTCGGGGGATGCCGACTCAGCGTCCATAGAGAACTCGTTGTTGGTTACTGCCAGACGATCAGGATGGACAGTGTCAGAGAGTCTTGCATTTTCTTCTTGATGAGAGGAGCAGATGAAAGCTTGGTGCGTTTGGTTTTCCGTTTTTTTGATTTGGGTTTAACCGTATCGCTAAGAGAAATGCAGGATGAAGTCGTGGAGGACGCCTTGCTGGGTGCCTGCTTGGCAAGGGATGTAAGGGAAGACGGTACTGGGGGTTGGATTGAGGTTATGGTTGTATGGTGGGAATAGGAGCGTGGAAAAGGACGTTAATTAGGTAGGTATGGGAAAGGGAAGAAATGACCAAGGGGTGGAGTATTTGTGGGGGTCGAAAGAATTTGCGAGCAAAGTTTTGTAATTTTTTACAAGCCCTATACTTAACGTTTTTCAGCGGGTGAGCATTCCAAGACGCCGGAGAGCACCGTCCTATTCGAAGCGCCACCATGAACTCCGAATGTCAGCTTTGACCACGAGCTGAGGGTGCTGCGGTCATTCTCGGAGCGAATACGTTATTAATTTAGATCACTACCAAAGCAGATGCTCAGGCGTTTGTGAAGCATTCGATCCCACTGTCACAAATTTCATCTATAAAATTTATCCTGCAAAAGTAAGATCCCATTTCGGTGTGGCTAATTTTAAGTTTATAATGCAGTATAATGCACTCCTTGGGTTCTTCCAACTTATTAAAGGGTAATCTACGACTCTAGTTTTTCCTTCATTTTTTATGCCTGTCTGCAGATATATGCAGCTCATGAGCTTTCATTGCCCTGAATGCCTCATGTTCCGGGATCCAATTAAATTTATAATATATGTTTCTACAAGTTCTCAATTCATACATAAGTATTATGATATTTCTCACAAAACAAGGGTGTATGTAAGATTTCCTGCCTAAAGAGCTGAGCTCCTAGAAAACTAATCTAGCATCAGAGACAACCAAAAACTTGGTGATAATATTGTCTTTAATATATTCTTAAGCCTTAGTGATGGCATATACATTCCTGCGTCTTGGATTGCCTTAATTCTTGGTGAAAATAAGCTCTGGTTACTTTATTGAAGGGGCACCATATAACAAATTCGCAGGCTGATCTATCGATCTAAAGATTTTTAGACACATCAGTATGTGTATTATATAGCTTTGAGGTGCATCTATTACGTATACATTCGCTCACGCGTCCGGTGACTCGTATACGTCACAATCTTATACGTGAGAATAACAAAGTCTGTAATGAAAGTATATAGTTGCGTCGTATTATGCTCAAATGTAATGCGACCAGCCTCGTTGTCGAAATGCAAGTATGTATTGGAATTGTACGTTATATAAAGAACCCCCCCTCCAGTCAAGTCTATAATTGACTAGGTTAAGCTGTAACTTAAAAGCTAGGGTATGCAAACTGGCTTTTGTGATATTATGATGTGTAATATATGACGCTGATAACGGGAAAAATTTGTTAGAAGTGGCCGTTGGGGTAGGACGACTTTGAGTGGGGAAGTGCGGTTGGAAGAGATCAGAGTCACTCTTGAGTGACTCGAGCCGTCCCTTTAAGTCGAACAACGATGGTGGCACTGCTTCCGATGTTGTTGGCGTTGTGGCTCTGTTTGATTCATCGGAATCCAACTCATCGGAGAGGTGCGGCGATTGAGCAGTAATTCGTAGAGGCCTCGACGAGTTGGTCGCCAGGTTGACTAGTGGGTGTCTAGTTTTTTTTTTTTTTTTTTTTTTTTTTAAAGGTTCGAGGGAAAAGAAGATATAGACAAGTGTCTTATATTGGTACAGTGGTGTTTATTGAATATGTACTTAATCAATTGAGTGGCTTAGGAGGTATGTATTACACGTATTTGCATATCTTGGATCGATACAATCAGTGGTCACACAGTCCGTCTTATTTACTTTAAGTCGCTTTCTTATTTGCAATTTTTGCTAAAGACTAGTGGTCGCCACCTGGCGAGCGATAGGTTGTACTATCAAATACTAAGTTGGAAGTCGGAGCTGCGCGCGAAATTTCAAAATTCAAATTTATGTAGAAACGATCTAATCTAAGAAAAATGATTATTTTAATATACAATAATTAATAAAATAATGCCCCGGATGGTAACAAATAATAAAACATTTTTTAAATTATTAGTTTAACGTGAAAATCGTGTCTGAAGTTTCTCGTGCTCATATCTCATGAACGGTAGCAGATACGGTAAAAATAAAAATACCAGCGTGCAGGGTGGAAAATTGTGATGAAAAATAGGTGCGTCAGCCACGAGCAGCGAGAGACAGGGCAGCGCAGTGCTCAGTGGGACCAATCGCCAAAAATCTAGCCAAAATTTAATTTTTCAAGTTTCAAATTTGCCATTTTTTGTAATGTTTACTTCTTCTTGATACTCAAGAGCATATAAATCAGTGAAAATCATGACCCAAAAAAATTGGTCTTAAACGTACGCAGCTTTCAAGTAAGTAAATTTTGCTTTTTCCGAATTTTTTCGATTTTTTGTGTGATTTTTGCTTCTTAAATTGATTGTAAAANTTCACATTATTATATATGATATAAAGAGTCAATTTTCTTATTGACTTACTAAAATAAATAAATCTTTAGGTATTTAATTTTATTTTCAAAAAATGGTATATTTATGCAAATATTTAAAGAAAACGTAGAAAATCGAAAAGATTTGTCTCGAGATTTCACGGGCTCTCTAGCGATTTCATGTACCTGAACATACCTAAAAAGTAAATCCATCAAAAAATCTTGCCCATATTTGCCCCTCTTTAAATAAGATAGAAAATTATTTCTTAAGTAAGCGCAATAGTCCGAGGGCTAGGTCTTTTCTGGTGTACAACCAGTCTGCACCGAATGAATAAACGTTTTTTTAGAGTTTTTTAGTGTATATTTTTACGCAGAATCCGAATTGACTATTTACAACTTGTTTAGAGTGGTACAATTTTTCTAAAACGCAATTGCTTAAACAGTTATAAAAATATTCAAAAAATCGAAATTTTGGTTTATCAAATAATTGCCTTTTTTTAAACAACCACGTACCTAAACTGACACCACGCTACTATAGGTATAACCGTGTAACTTAGAATTCAGCACTGTTCGATTAGATTAGAACTAGCAAAGGTAAGATGCAGTTGCATAGTGCAAAGAAAGAAATCTATCAATAACCTACTATAGTATTATTGTTATTAGTAAAGTAATATTGTTTTGTCCATAGTAAATTTTCCGCGCATATATATACAATTTAACGATGAATAAAATAAAACGGTCTGAACTCCATTATGCTTACCTGGAGACCCCTGGAAAATCAATTTGACCCCAAAAAAGTCGAAATTATACAGAATTTAATAGATAAATTTAATGTTTCTAACGATTGTTTTACAAGAAAAACTCTTCAAGATTAACTAAACTCAAGATTTTACAACAGATACAGTGAAAAATGGTATGCATCAAAACGTAATAATGATCGATTTTTGTGAAAGAGCAAGACTGGTTAAGTACCGAAATATATTTTACATTTAACAGCCACCCACGTAAGTTTAATTTAGTATTTTAATATAATACGCATTTATTATTATCATGATTAAATGATAGAAAAAGAAGAAAACGCAAAAAGAGGAAGAAAATCAATGTCATTTGGCGAAAGTTCTGATCGTAGTAAAAGACAGAAAACAGAATCTCTTCGTAGTTCAAATAGTGTAAGTGCGTTAACGACTACAGCATCAATGGTCTTACGTTCTGATGGAAATAACGCTGCTGCAAAACTGTTGAAGGAAACTACAGAAGGTTCTCCAAATCGCGCAAAAAAAAATTTTAGATTCATGGGAAAACTCACATAATAATATTACTAAGTATACGCCTGAAGAGGCTTTAACTTTGAAAATTAAAAACCGCGACAATGCGAAGCCATACGTCAAAATGCAAAAGCAAAAAATTGTGGTATATCTAGTCAACTTACAGAAACATCGTCGAAGCTAAAAAAGCTGCGTATCAAGCTGATATTTAAATAATGAAAAAAACTTCTGAAATTTCATTGCAGTCTTTGTTGAATAATACTTGCAGTAGGATACTTCAAAGTTTTCCGATTTCTCATGCTGAACATGAAAATAATTACTTGTTAATATTGACATATGGATTTGACGGGAGTTTTGGATACTCCCAGTATGAGCAATTTTGACATGGATTTGCCGCGATTGACGAGAGTTTATTTCTTACATCGATAGTTCCATTGCAATTAAAAAATGTAGACACTAGTGTGGTAGTGTGGAACAACCCAAGGCCATGCTCTACAAGATTTTGTCGACCTGTAAGATTGCAATGGCAACGTGAAACCAAGGATTTAATCCATCAAGAAAATAAGCGTTTAAAAATGAAATTTCTCTGCAGCTGAAACTATTTTCCGAAAAAAACATAAAAATACTATTTTCACTCCATTTGACTATGGCTGACAATAAGGTTAATAGATTTTTATTTATATCATACTTTTGTGAAAAGGTTATTAAATAGTAAAGAACGTTTTTTTTTTTCAAATCAATTTTTATCATAAGAAACTTAAAAGTTCTCATTTATAACTTAAAAGTAAAAAAAAAAAATTTTTCATTTTAGATAATTAATGAATTAACTGAAACGTCAAGCATGATCTACTGTATTTGCAACTCTTCGATTTCACAAATGAACGATTTGATTAAAGTTATTCAAAAAGAAGAAAATGATTAAGCATTATCTTATAGCTTACCCTTATTACATTCTTTGTTTGCACTTAGACGATTGTTGCCTGCATATATCTTACTGAATGGACTTTAAGCAATGGAAGGTTTGTTTATTAATTGTTTGTTATCGAAAAATTAACAAATGAAAGTATTTCAATAAATAGTACGATGTGGACTGTTGAAAATAAAAACGAATGTACATATAAATTTTATCCGAATATTTTTAGGCTACAGTAAAAAATGAGTATAAAGAGATAATGGAAAATCGAAAAAAGAAATTTAAAATAAATTTTTATCTCAGTTGTCATTGAGGGTTGACTTTCCAATACAAGGGTTTCGAAATTCTAACGATGGGAACACCGCTCGAAGATTTTTCGAGAACTATACAAAATCTGCAGAAATAACTGGTACAAATACATATTTTTGACATTGTAACTATTTTTGTAAGAAGATTCTTTGTAATTAACTTGTTGTTAGATCGACGAAGAGCTAATACAGAGATTTCGTAATGTACTTATAACAATAACTTGTGAGTATACAATTGATGAAATCGCTTTTAAAAAGTATTGCTTGGAAACCGCAGAGCGATATGTAATGTTGTACTCTCGGTATTACATACCACCAACGGTTCATAAAGTAAATTTTTTTTTTCAACTTATTAGCAGACTAAAGAGTATAAAATTTATAAACCACGACTCAAGTTCGGGCCAACTGAAAAAGCTCTACATCTTGCAATCTACAGAACAGGACTAAATTAATTTATCACCAATCTTAATTTTGACCTTTGTACGTGTCGGGACAAATCATTTAATATATACTAACCTGTACTGCGTTCTCGATTTTGATTCATGGCGCATCAGTGATACGACATTACGTATTACCTCTCAGTTGTAATTTAGAAGAAGTTCAAGAAACTTCACACAAGGTTACAAATTAATAAGAAGAGACAACAGCAGGAAAATGTCGAGTACTAAGACTAACGCAGATATCATTCATGGACTTCTTTTACACTCGGATCCTTACATTTAACTGTTAGGAATTCAACCTAAAAAAATAAAGAAGCCATTTTCAACTGATGTTTTAAAATTATTAACAGATACTAGTTGTATTACAATTCTCACTGACAAAGAAAACGAATCTAGTGATTCCGAATTAAAATTAGAGTTTGATTGAATACTAATGTTTAGTTTTGAGTTTTTAAAATTGCATTACAAGAAAAATAGATAAGATGAATAAAAACTTATGAACAAGAAATTATTTCTCATTTTAAATTTTGATTTCTTTATTATACATCTAGAAAAATATCATTAAAGGGTGAAGAGGGTAGATTTTTGTAGGTTTGACGTAAAATTCTTAATCAGCGACGCCAAAAACCTTAAAAATGGTATAAAACTTGGTAACTTTATAAATTATGTGGTATTTCATGCAAAGGGGTGGTTCTTGAGAGGTTAAGGAGGTATATTTTTGTATGTTCGATGTGAAATTCGTAATCAGCGATCCCAAAAACCATGAAAATGGTATACGACTTGGTAGCTTTATAAATTATGTGGTATTTTATTCAAGGAGGTGGTTCTTGAGGGGCGAAGGAGGTGAATTTTTGCATGTTTGATATGAAATTCGTAATCAGCTACCCCAAAACTCCTGAGTACTGAATTTTATATCAATTACTTAATTTTTCGATTTTGGGCCAGCTTTTTAGCGATTTGCCCCACTGTGCACCGCATCGTCAAGCCCTTTGCGCAAAATGATACCTGCGATGTGTCCACGCATTAAAATTTAAAATCCAAGAAAAGGTGACGATATTTATCGGGCATAACACATACCCCTTACGAGGGTACCACATACACATATCGCAACGAAAAACTACCTTGGAATGTGTTATAATATTAAATATTAAGAAATAACACGATGAAAAATCATATTTAACATGGGCTCTAAAAGGACGGCTGCCAAATCAATACTAAAAACTATGACAGAAATAATACATGTCAACAAAACTTGCAGGACTGATACCAAGCTATTTCAGTGGTAATACTGTAAAGTTTTCGCCCATGTTACACACTTTTTACAGATTTAAACATAAAAATCAACATCCTTCGAAAAGTTGCCTTGTTTAAGCGAATAATAAAAAAACTACTTGAAACTCAAAAGTATGGTAAATTAGAGTATTCTGCAGTTATTTATGGATGAAAAATTTTTCGTTATGTTTTTAATTACTTGTAGTTTTTTCAAATTTCTTTTTAATATTTNGGGGGGGGGGGTTTAAGGGGTGAAGGGGTTGAAATTTTGTACGTTTAATATGAAATTCGTAATCAGCGACCTCAGTAATCCCTAAGTACTAAATTTTACATTAGTTACTTAATTTTTCGATTTTAGGCAAGCTTTTTGGCGATTTGCCCCACTGTGCGGCGCAGCTGAGCTACAGCATAGCCATGTCTACCCTTCATGCTCTACCATATAACCCGTTACAGTGATTGATCTGGCCTTTCTACATACTTTCTATGCAAGAGTACATTCTACACTAGTGGCCCCCCGTCTCGGCTTCGCTCGAGACTTAAGAAATGGAACACCGAAGTGTGTTGACATGTAATGTGAAACGTTTTCAGTTAAAAATTTTACATCTATTCTGGGCACTTCTCAGAACAAAAATCTTCTTATTAAAAACATTTTTGTTCGGAATCCATATAGTTTATTTGGCCAAATAATAAGCTGTAAAAATTAAAAAAAATTTAATTATGCTGAAAAGTACCACGCATTCCTTATGCCATAAATAATCGTTGGCCGTAAGGGGCCGTTGATTTGTAACTTCTCTCGTATAATTTACGAAAAGGGCTATTTTTTAAGCTGCTAAGATTTAAAACTCCAAAAAAAAATTTATGTTAAACAAATATTTTTTTTCTCTTATCTCACAACTTTAATACCAGAGCAACAACGTCCTGGAGCTTAATTTCTACATTTTTATCGCTACAAAAATAAAAATACATTTTCTATTTATTTAAAAAACTAAAAGATTTCAGAGATTACTTTGAGAGTACAATGAAAATCTTATCACAGAAATCAGAATCTCTTCGTAGTTCAAATAGTGTAAGTGCGTTAACGACTACAGCATCAATGGTCTTACGTTCTGATGGAAATAACGCTGCTGCAAAACTGTTGAAGGAAACTACAGAAGGTTCTCCAAATCGCGCAAAAAAAAATTTTAGATTCATGGGAAAACTCACATAATAATATTACTAAGTATACGCCTGAAGAGGCTTTAACTTTGAAAATTAAAAACCGCGACAATGCGAAGCCATACGTCAAAATGCAAAAGCAAAAAATTGTGGTATATCTAGTCAACTTACAGAAACATCGTCGAAGCTAAAAAAGCTGCGTATCAAGCTGATATTTAAATAATGAAAAAAACTTCTGAAATTTCATTGCAGTCTTTGTTGAATAATACTTGCAGTAGGATACTTCAAAGTTTTCCGATTTCTCATGCTGAACATGAAAATAATTACTTGTTAATATTGACATATGGATTTGACGGGAGTTTTGGATACTCCCAGTATGAGCAATTTTGACATGGATTTGCCGCGATTGACGAGAGTTTATTTCTTACATCGATAGTTCCATTGCAATTAAAAAATGTAGACACTAGTGTGGTAGTGTGGAACAACCCAAGGCCATGCTCTACAAGATTTTGTCGACCTGTAAGATTGCAATGGCAACGTGAAACCAAGGATTTAATCCATCAAGAAAATAAGCGTTTAAAAATGAAATTTCTCTGCAGCTGAAACTATTTTCCGAAAAAAACATAAAAATACTATTTTCACTCCATTTGACTATGGCTGACAATAAGGTTAATAGATTTTTATTTATATCATACTTTTGTGAAAAGGTTATTAAATAGTAAAGAACGTTTTTTTTTTTCAAATCAATTTTTATCATAAGAAACTTAAAAGTTCTCATTTATAACTTAAAAGTAAAAAAAAAAAATTTTTCATTTTAGATAATTAATGAATTAACTGAAACGTCAAGCATGATCTACTGTATTTGCAACTCTTCGATTTCACAAATGAACGATTTGATTAAAGTTATTCAAAAAGAAGAAAATGATTAAGCATTATCTTATAGCTTACCCTTATTACATTCTTTGTTTGCACTTAGACGATTGTTGCCTGCATATATCTTACTGAATGGACTTTAAGCAATGGAAGGTTTGTTTATTAATTGTTTGTTATCGAAAAATTAACAAATGAAAGTATTTCAATAAATAGTACGATGTGGACTGTTGAAAATAAAAACGAATGTACATATAAATTTTATCCGAATATTTTTAGGCTACAGTAAAAAATGAGTATAAAGAGATAATGGAAAATCGAAAAAAGAAATTTAAAATAAATTTTTATCTCAGTTGTCATTGAGGGTTGACTTTCCAATACAAGGGTTTCGAAATTCTAACGATGGGAACACCGCTCGAAGATTTTTCGAGAACTATACAAAATCTGCAGAAATAACTGGTACAAATACATATTTTTGACATTGTAACTATTTTTGTAAGAAGATTCTTTGTAATTAACTTGTTGTTAGATCGACGAAGAGCTAATACAGAGATTTCGTAATGTACTTATAACAATAACTTGTGAGTATACAATTGATGAAATCGCTTTTAAAAAGTATTGCTTGGAAACCGCAGAGCGATATGTAATGTTGTACTCTCGGTATTACATACCACCAACGGTTCATAAAGTAAATTTTTTTTTTCAACTTATTAGCAGACTAAAGAGTATAAAATTTATAAACCACGACTCAAGTTCGGGCCAACTGAAAAAGCTCTACATCTTGCAATCTACAGAACAGGACTAAATTAATTTATCACCAATCTTAATTTTGACCTTTGTACGTGTCGGGACAAATCATTTAATATATACTAACCTGTACTGCGTTCTCGATTTTGATTCATGGCGCATCAGTGATACGACATTACGTATTACCTCTCAGTTGTAATTTAGAAGAAGTTCAAGAAACTTCACACAAGGTTACAAATTAATAAGAAGAGACAACAGCAGGAAAATGTCGAGTACTAAGACTAACGCAGATATCATTCATGGACTTCTTTTACACTCGGATCCTTACATTTAACTGTTAGGAATTCAACCTAAAAAAATAAAGAAGCCATTTTCAACTGATGTTTTAAAATTATTAACAGATACTAGTTGTATTACAATTCTCACTGACAAAGAAAACGAATCTAGTGATTCCGAATTAAAATTAGAGTTTGATTGAATACTAATGTTTAGTTTTGAGTTTTTAAAATTGCATTACAAGAAAAATAGATAAGATGAATAAAAACTTATGAACAAGAAATTATTTCTCATTTTAAATTTTGATTTCTTTATTATACATCTAAAAAAATATCATTAAGGGGTGAAGGGGGTGAATTTTTTGTATGTTTGATATGAAATTCGTATTCAGCGACCCCAAAAACCTTGAAAATGGTATACAACTTCATAATTTTATAAATTATGCGATATTTCATGTAAGGGGGGGGGGGTTTAAGGGGTGAAGGGGTTGAAATTTTGTACGTTTAATATGAAATTCGTAATCAGCGACCTCAGTAATCCCTAAGTACTAAATTTTACATTAGTTACTTAATTTTTCGATTTTAGGCAAGCTTTTTGGCGATTTGCCCCACTGTGCGGCGCAGCTGAGCTACAGCATAGCCATGTCTACCCTTCATGCTCTACCATATAACCCGTTACAGTGATTGATCTGGCCTTTCTACATACTTTCTATGCAAGAGTACATTCTACACTAGTGGCCCCCCGTCTCGGCTTCGCTCGAGACTTAAGAAATGGAACACCGAAGTGTGTTGACATGTAATGTGAAACGTTTTCAGTTAAAAATTTTACATCTATTCTGGGCACTTCTCAGAACAAAAATCTTCTTATTAAAAACATTTTTGTTCGGAATCCATATAGTTTATTTGGCCAAATAATAAGCTGTAAAAATTAAAAAAAATTTAATTATGCTGAAAAGTACCACGCATTCCTTATGCCATAAATAATCGTTGGCCGTAAGGGGCCGTTGATTTGTAACTTCTCTCGTATAATTTACGAAAAGGGCTATTTTTTAAGCTGCTAAGATTTAAAACTCCAAAAAAAAATTTATGTTAAACAAATATTTTTTTTCTCTTATCTCACAACTTTAATACCAGAGCAACAACGTCCTGGAGCTTAATTTCTACATTTTTATCGCTACAAAAATAAAAATACATTTTCTATTTATTTAAAAAACTAAAAGATTTCAGAGATTACTTTGAGAGTACAATGAAAATCTTATCTCTCACGTAATAGATTCTTTATTTGTTGATTTTGACGCTACTGTTCCAATCTCGATAAATTTTCTGCGTCAGTTTCTTGACGCCTAAAATTGTGTTCACTAGATACATTTGAAATTTTCCTTCCGATTTACTCTCTTGCGACTTTTACTCTCATAAGACTTTTGTAATCGCTAAAGGCTGTTTTCTGTCAGCTTTGTTAAGTTCTAATATATTTGTTGGCACGGTAGTTCGACGTACGATTGTTCTAAAAAAGACCGGTGAGCTTCTTAAGTAAACTCTTTCTTGACTGAAGTTTACAGCAATTGTGATAGCCTGGATACCTCAGGGTCATCTTTTCTGGCCTGCTGTTGAAGCCCCAGACTGATCAGGAGAAAAATTACAAAGTATGAAGCTTTGGAGCTAACTGTAAAGATCTTTCCCAACGTTTCCTGGTATAACGTCGAAAACGTTAGTGTCTAAAGCACCTTCTTTTTTTGCAGACTCAGTTGTCTTGGTGATCTAAGGTTAAGAGGTTGGTTCGTGATGCTTGTCAGTTGGAAACTGTCTTGTTGGCTCACGTTTATTATTTTTTCTTCATAGCTGTTAGGTTCACCCAGCGCAGACCTTTGAGAGGATCGGTGATTTAGAATCGAGAGAGTAATATAATGTAGAATTGTCGGTCACCGTGGTGCCCAGCCTTGCGAAGAACCACTCTGCTCATGACGACTGTCAGTGAATGACTGACTTGGTTTAATAGTCACCGTCTTTAGTTAACATAGTCTTTTAGTCGATGAATCGCTTCCGGAAATGGTAGTAAAAATGTATTTGTTGGCAAGGTAGTTTAAACTTAGGTGGCCCTTAAAAGAACCGATGAGATTGATGGTTAAGTAGGGAATGTAAATACTTATAATGGCCCTGAAAAGGGCCAGGGATGAGATTTTCAGCTATTCCTTATTATTATTCCTGATGATGAAGAGCTGGCTGTGGATAGCTTGACTCTTACCCTTAAAGTCTCTGTGTACGGAGACTATGATGGAGGGAGGTACGCCGCTGACCAAAGAAAATCTCGTCTTTGAGTCGTTCTCCAGATATTAAACCGCTCATTGTTAGTTGAGAAAGTGGGCCTTGAGAATACCTTCTCTGTGGGTATGCCGTTGGTACGACTACTGAGAAGGAAGCCGTTGTAGCTGCCCGTGCTCCTCAGGGCTATCTTTTCCCTGGCTTTTATTTGTAGTAAAAAATTCTCCTACGGCACCAGGCTGGATGGTGGAACGGCCACATAACTCTGAAGTGTTGGAGCAGGTTGCGCACTGGCTAGACACGTCTTCTGGTATTCCGCCGGAGACGTTATCGGTTTGAACAATTTTTTATTGGTGGTACTCGTCAATCTTGGAGGTTCAGGGTGCAGGTAGACCTAGGTCACTTGTCCGTTAGAGAAGAGTGTCGTCAGTAACCGGGATACCCAGCTGCACGACTATCATCTACATTCTCGATGCAACTCGTTAATTTGCCGTAGGACGACTGCAGAAATCTTTGAGACGCTCTGGCTTATCATAACTGCACTTATTTAATTTTGTTTCAGGTAGCTTCGATTTTATGTCAACGCCACCAAGCGGATCCTTCTGAACTAAAGGGAAAAGCTGGCGTATCTTTTGCAAAATTTAGATCTTATTTATTACTATTGTTATTTAATCTCTCACGATAAAAACTATACTAAAACTATCTAGTAAGTGTCAAGAATCGGTATGCGAAATTTCAGCACTATCGGTTCAGTAGTTTTCGTGGTTAGTGATTACTATACGGTTTGAGTGACTTTGCTTCATATATTGGTATAATCTCTGGTATTGTCATTAGATATTAAGGTAGCGAACTCACTGAAAAATAAACAGGGACTTTCCCATAAATGTCAACAAGTTGATTTTTATTTCGTGTTTTTAAAACAATGCTGAACAGTTCTGACATTTATAACTTATTTCACCATAGTGGAAAGGTTCTGAGACAAATTTTTTATTCTGTTTGCTTTTAAAATTTAAATTTTTTGTTACATTATTACTTGTGTATATTGTATTAATTTTTTTGCATTAAAAAACGTACCTATTGAAGCTTAAAAGTGGTGATTTTATATTATTTAACACTTTAAAAAAAATTTCAGATGACACGTCAGGTGATATGTCAGCGGATATATCAGACCTAACAAAAGTATCTACGTGGGATTTTACGTAGGAACCTACAAAATTTATGTTCGTTACATAAAAAAAAAAAAAGAAAACTATTCCATAGGAAATATACGCCCTGTCTTCAATGATCAGGTAAGATCTCACCAGAGTTCTCAGCTGATTTCTTAGGTAAAATCTCATGCCAAAAACTCAGCTAAGAAACCATCTGAGATCTCACCTGAGATTTTTTTAAAAAGTTCTCCTAGGAGCTTGTTATTCTTTTATTTTAAACAATTTCTAGTCGCTTAAGCTATACGTTTGAAAAATTTTTTTTTCAGTTTTTCAACCCCATATGCATCGAGTCTTCAAAAACTTTCGATAACAAAAAAAAAGTCATTTATTAATTAGTTTTGTTGTAGAGTTACAGGGATATTGTCTAATTTATCGTTACTACTCCTATATAGATAGTAACTAGAGCTGCTTTATTCCTACAATAAAATGTGACGTCATTGGAAATATAATATGGTGGGTAGCACAATATGGCAAACGAGCTTCTTTTTCACGCACTCTCGAATAATATGTGTTAAATAAACGGGTTAAATATATATTATGTTTAATAAAGATAATAAGCGAAACGCCAATTCCCATTCAATGTAGTGGTCAATACAAAATGGCGAATTACATATGTTTTTGTGACTCCCATGATATGGGTATCACAGAGTAGGGCCTAAAAAATGGAGTACACAAAAACTAAGCGTCTTTTATTAACAACTTAAATTTGTCAAGTTAAGCTTATATTTATACTAAAATGGTAAAAACAAATTGTATGTACGAGTCATATGTAAAAATTAAAAAATGTCTAACAACTCTTTTGCGAAATTAAAAAATGGCGAATATATTCAAATAGTTGCTTTCACTGTAGATCACGAAAGACATTTAGAAGTAATGCTGTGCAATAAAGTACATACAAACATTTTTATAAGTTAAATGCAACGTATACAACAAATTGAAGAAACAGACGTAATAGTTCTTACAGAACACATCGACAAGATTTGCGTAGTCGTTAAAGTGTTAGATGTAATGTATTTATGCCCAGTACCAAACATTTTAAATTATTGATTTTCAAAAAAACTGTACTAAACAAATAAAACCATGTGGTTTTGTGTTATAAACCAAGTGGTTTTGACTTACGTTACCGCGTATTTCTTCAAAAAATACCGTTATAACTAAATCATGTGGTTTTTAAAATATGTTTTATTGCTCTACAAAGTTTGAAAAAATAACCTTATAAATTACGACAAATCCTTATATTTTATGAGATATGACCACTTTTTTCACTCAGCTTGTTATACTAAGGAAACCAGTATATAAATTGTTATGATACACAATATGTGAAAAAATTAGGGAACGAAACATGGGACAGTGTAATGACCGTTCGTTATTATTTATTTGAGAACAAATTAATAGATTTATTCATGAGTTATCTGTGATGTTAAACCATATTTTCAATCTCCTCTTTTAACATTCCAAAAAATTCTTATTCATGTGACTAGATGTATTTTTAAGGTAAAAGCCCTATTTTTAAATAAGCATTAATAACAGTCATCCAGTCCTGAACACGGTGTCATAAAAATACAAGTACTGTGACGACTCAGTCTCACTAATTCTTCCTATTCTTCCTAATTGATTTTAGACGATTGAAATATTAATCATACGGCAATGCTCTCTTGATCCTTCAAGCATACATTGACTAATAAAATCTTGATTAATATTTATTTACTATGGTAATATTTAAAACTAGTCACGTGATGTTATATTTATGTTGTGGCCGCCATATTGGACTAAGCGTAGGGCCACTTAAGCTTTGTTCGGGAGCTCAAATCCGGTGACATAATGGTGACTTCCGGTGTCTTATTATTGACAATGGCCGAAAATAAGACACTGGAAGTCACTATTATGTCACCGGATTTGAGCTCTCGAGCAAAGCTTTAGTTATGTGTACTCCATGTGTATTCGCAAAAACATATATAATTCGCCATTTTGTATTGAACATCACGTTGAATGGGAGTTGGCGTTTCGCTTATTAACTTTATTAAACATAATATGTATTGAACCCATTTGTTTAACACATATTATTCGAGAGCACGTGAAAAAGAAGCTCGTTTGCCATATTGTGCCACCCACCATATTATATTTCCAATGACGTCACACATTTTATTGTAGGAATAAAGTAACTCACCATTCTCACAGCTTTGAAGCAGTTAGAAGTATAAGTTTTACTTTTCATTTTTGAATCGCCGAAAATCTAGCTTATAAAAATCCACATGACACTTCTATATGGTAAATTGGCACGACTTTTGACCTGACATGTCACCTGACAAATAACATGACAAGTCACCTGAAAATTTTTAGTAGGGAGTAGTTGTGATAAATTAGATAATATCCCCGTAACTACAACAAAAACTACAACAAAACTAATTAATAGATGACGTTTCTTTTCATTCTCAAAAATTTTTAAAGTCTCAATGCATATGAGGTTGAAAACCTGAAAAAAAAATTTTTCAAACGTATAGCTTAAACGACTATAAATTGTTTGAAATGAAAAAACAAGAAGCTTCTAGAGAGCTTTTTTCAAAAATCTCAGGTGAGATCTCAGGTGATTTCTCAGCTGAGTTTTGGCATGAGATTTCACCTGAAAAATCATCTATAAAGACAGGGACATTCTATCTATACATACCCATCTTATAAGACAAATAGTTGCAAAGTAAGCCTTATGTTCGTTATCTGATTAGCTAGAAATAAACAGGTGACCTTTATTAAAACAAAACGCGTGAGCCTTAGAAACTACTACTTAAAGAATCAAGACTATACAAGAATCATTCTTTGGTACAACGTACAATAAAAAATGACGATCCAATTAATGCTTATTTATGGTTTTAAATCAATCTAATCGTTAAATACAAGTGGCGGTAATAATATTAGTTTGTAATGAATAGCAAGTTATTTTTTTTCAAAATCAGATAAAAGCAGACGTAATTAATTTAAGTTCACTTATTAATTATTGAAGATATTAAGTATTTGTGTAACGTACAATAGTTTCGATATAAATTCTGAGTAAATTTTAGAGTTACTAGAAAATTTATTAACAAATAGTCAAGACAAATATCGTGCACTAGAAAGTGTGTCAATGGAAAAAACCACTTTAAAAAATGTGTATTATGAAACAATATTATAAATTAGCGTGACTGAATCATTTAGATATAAAAAAAACAAAATTCTAATAATGCGTGTGATATTTTAGTTTATAAATTTTTTATTAAAATTAAAAAAATTGACTCTTGGTAGCTTGCAGCGTGGCACCACTACTATACAACACTAGGAATTTTTACCACACTGTTAAATGTTGATGAACAACTTAAAATCCTGGTTCACTAGAACTCAAACTGCTACTCGAAAACGAACTAAACTGGTAACTTGCTTAAGTAACACCAACGACATACATCGCATTTGCGTGTTCACAGAATTTGATAACACAATGACGACATGCAAGGCAACTCATCTACTGTATTATTATTAACTTACGGTTATTAACAACAATCTTAATAAATGTGTTAGATATAGTACACGCGCGTGTGTTGCTATATTTGCATCATATATATATATATGTATAATGGATGCTCAAGCAGCGAAAGAGAAAGTAGTAGGTCCGTTATCCTCCGCTGCATAGCGAAGGAGCGGCATCTGCACTCACTCGAGCGGTAGACGTCGAACCGTGCTGGACGCGTGCGAATGTGTGATCGCGCGCATGCGTCGAGTCGAAAAAGGGTGAATAAGCCGTGGGGCTGTTGTGTGCGTGAGCCTCAAACCTCTCTGTATGGCTAATTTCTTGTCACCATGATTAATTTATGTTAAAATTCAACGTTAAAGTTTTCAAGTTAATATTATCCAGACCTTGAGGGAATTTTTCGCCCTTCCCACTCTCCTGCCCCATACCAAAAGCTAACATAATTTGAGAAGTAGGATAGCACGCTGTCGCTTGGCAAAGGATTCTGTGTGATTAGTGAACTAGAGTGAGGAGATCAGTAAGTGCTGTTGGCTTGGTTGGTTTTGGCGTGAGAAACGTATGAGTGTGAGGAAGGTGTGCAGTAAATGTCTGAAGACGAGTTCGACGGGTTTGTTAAGAAAAATCAGTATAAGGACCTTTTGAGCGGAAAAATGCCGGCGACGACGCCGATAGATGCAGTCCAGTACGAGAATTTGCTGAAGGAATTGCAAAACGCAAGGCAGAGAGAGAGACAACAACAAGCTGAAATTGCAGCCACGAACGCGGAGTTGCAGCGTCTTCAGGGAAGCCGAGATTCGGAGAATGGAGGTGTTTCCCAGGCAGCGCTGTTGTCGCAGGCAATTACGATGTTGGGTGATAGGTTACAAAATCAGCCGCCGCTTGTTGCAGTCAGTCATGACTCGATCCGAGAATTTTGCGGAAATGAAGGCCCTGAAAGTGCTCGTGCGTGGCTGGTTAAGTGTTATAATTGTGGTGTATTGGGTCATCTGTCGCGTGATTGTGATCAACCGAAGCGTGAACTTACGTATTTTTCGTGTAAACAACCAGGGCACTTGGCGTCTCGATGTCTTACGAAAGCGTTGAGCGGCGGAACAAATGCTTCAAGTTCCGGTGAGGTTAATGTGGTAAATTAGTTGCATTCTGAGGATTCCAGGGAAAAATTTATTCGAGAAGTGAGCGTTGGGAAAGCGAAGACGGTTGCTATGATCGATATGGGGTCCTCTGTGTACACCGTAACGGCGACATTTGTGCTGCGGGAAGGACTAAACATAGTCCGATCGAATTCGTTGCTTGAAGGATTTGGTGAAAATTCCGTCGATTCATTTGGTATTGTTAACTAGTTTATGCAGTTTGAGAAATTAAAACCGCGATTGTTAGCTTTTAGAATTGTTTCCGATTCTGCGCAGCGTTTTGAAGTCATTCTTGGTCGCCCGTTCACTGAGGCAGCGAACATCAGTTATACACGCGTTGGTGACCAATTACATTTTGTTAATATTGAGCCGGTTAAGGTAAATTCGATGAAGACAACAAAGGCTTTAGCGACTGAGCGAGTAGAGCTCGAGCCTGGTGTCATTAATCTTATGAACGTCAAAATAAATTCCCTGGAAGTTCTCATTTTTGTGGAAAATTTTAACCCCACGCGTAAAGTAGTTGATGTCGGTTGCCAGGTAGGGGAACCTATATGCTCGATTGAAGCGATTAGGAGTATGAATGAGCGACTAAGTCCCATAAGCCCAAGCGAAGTGACAGTCCATAATAAAATTACAGATGCGCAGAAAACTGAGTTCATAGATTTGCTGAATAAGTACCGGCGGCGTATTGCTAAATGTATCGAGGAATTAAGACTGACAGATAAAATTGTAATGGATATTGAGGTGGAAGAGAATAAAGTTTTTTCATCAAAGCCGTATCGCTTAAATACGCGAGATCGCCTTGAGCTTGAAAATATCATAAATGATTTCAAGCGCGTCGGCATTGTAGCAGAAACTGATTCAGCGTATGCTAGCCCTGCATTTTTAGTCAGAAGGAAAGACGGGTCGCCAAGGATGGTAGTGAATTTTAAAAAATTAAATCGTATCACGAAACCTGTGGCTTTTCTGATCCCGAATTTTGACAATCTGTTGGATGAATTGCATGACGCAAAATTTTCCGTTATTCTAGACTTGACTCGGGGATATTTACAAATGCCACTAAGCGAGGAGGCTAAGCAACGCACTGCTTTCATTACTGAAACGCAAACGGGTCAGTTTGAAAGAGCGATGCTAGGGTTGACTAATACTCCTAGATATTTTGCCAAGTTGATGGAATGAGTACTTGGTCTAGCGCGGCGTATGGGAATTGCGTTCAATTTTTTCGATGATATTTGTATTTTTGCTAGGGATTGGCCTCAACTTTTAATAAATTTGGAAAAAGTTTTGAAACTGTTATTCGACGCCAATTTGACCCTTAGATTAGAAAAGTGCAAGTTTGGGATGACCAATGTAGAATATTTGGGGTTTGTAGTGGGAGAAAGTCAAATCCAGCCTGGTCCTCGAAAAATTTATGCTATTGAAAATTTTCCGAGGCCAGTAGATAAACATACCATTAGACGGTTTCTGGGGTTGGCTAGCTTTTTCAGACGATTTGTTCCTGGTTTCGCATTAATTGCAAAGCAGCTGAGTAGTTTGCTTAAAGAAAAGGACAATTTTAATTAGACGGATGAACAAAAAAAAGCGTTTATAACCATTAAGCATAAATTATTAGACAAGCCCGTGCTTAAGCTTTATAATCCGCAAGCGTGTACAACCGAATTACACACTCACGCATTTTCGGTAGGGTTAGGAGCAATGCTGTTGCAGGTAGACCAGGTGGGTGATGAGTTAAAGCTCGTGTATGCAATTAGCCGAAGCACTACAGAGTGCGAGTCAAGGTATCATTCCAGCAAATTGGAGGTGCTTGTAATCGCATGGGCTCTTGAGCGTTAGCGTCCGTTTTTAATTAGTTTAAAGTTTTCTGTTCTTACTGATTGTCAGTGTTTAGTGCATATGAACGTGTGGAAAACTAATAATGCGCAAATAGCTCGGTAGATGAGTCAAATTTCGGAATTTGACCTTGAAATCAAGCAGCGGCCTGGGGAGTCGATGAAACATGTTGACGCGTTGTCAAGGGCTCCAGCGCTTGGCGGGAGTGTTGGTTCTCAATTTGTACTAAACTTTAATACCGGAGAGAACGAGATTCTCATGTTTCAACGAACTGACTCAGACGCTCTCAGATTAATTACGATTTTAAATAAAAAGAAAAGCGAGCGTGACAAGTTGGAGAAGCAGTGTGCGAAGAATTTTGTGTTGCGAGATGGACTATTGTATAAGCGAATTTTAACGGAAAACGGGGTTCGTGAACGTTACGTAGTTCCTAAATCAATGCGAAAAAGTTTTGTAAATAAATTCCATGATTTGTCCAGTCATTTCGGAATTGATAAAACGGTAAACAGATTAATGGAATATTATCATTTACCAAGAATGCGTCAATATGTTCGAACGCCCATTAAGAATTGTTTGCCGTGCATTTTAGCGAAAAATAAAACTGGCCAGGGAGAAGGTGAACTTCACCCCATCCCTCCAGGCAAGCGTCCGTTTGCAATAGTTCACGTAGATCATGTAGGTCCTTTTCCTACTACAACGCGAGGAAATACTCGTATTTTCGGGATCATCGATAATTTGACTAGATTCGTGGTATTGGAACCGGTGTCTAGTGTATCTTCGAAGGTGACGGTTAAAAAGTTCGAACAGTTTGTAAACCGTTTTGGCGCTTACAGTCGAATCATTTCCGATCACGGAACTAGTTTTACGTCACATGCCTTGCAGGAGTTTTGTCTAAAGCATGGCATAAAGCATACCCTCCATTCAACGTGACATCCTCAAGCGAATGGATTGATTAAGCGTTTGAATCAGACTCTCATTCCTGCTTTAAAAATTGCTGCTGATACAAATGAGTTTAAATGGGATGGTAAAATTGTTCAAATAGAGCGGGATCTAAATTCAACTATTAGCGCAGCTACGGGGATGGCTCCTTTCGAAGCTCTGCTTTGCTATTTACCGCGTTTTAATGATGGTTTAATGCGAGAAATCACTGAGCATTGTGAAACATAGCGAACCAGCTAAGGTTCAAGCCACAGTCCGCGACAATATTTTAGCAGAGCAAGCCCGATATAAGGAAGCATATGATAAGAATAAGCGTAAATTAGTTAGTTTTAAGGTAGGTGACATCATCTTCATGAAACGAGCTCCAGTAGCGACCGGCCTATCCACTAAACTGCAGATGTCCTATTCTGGGCCCTAAGTTGTTTTTGCGGTTGTTCCTAGTGATACGTATCGGGTAAGGTATTTAAATGAAACGCGAAGGCGGAATTATGAAATGACAGCTCATGCATCGCAGCTAAAAATTTGGACTGGAGACTCGCGATATGATTTCGATGATAATGCAGACGAAGGCGAATTAAGCGATTCGGAGCCTGTCATTTCAGAGCAGGAAACCGATAATCCTATCACTTGTACGTCTGCTAGCGACAATGAAAAAGATAATACCGATAAAAGGCCAAAAAGGAATGTTAAACAACTAAAGCACTTGAATGATTATGTACTATAACATGTACGTTTATATTGTATTTCTTCTACCTGTAAGGTTTGAGGGTCCAAACCCGTGAAGGATGGCCGAATGTTAGATATAATACACGCGCGTGTGTTGCTATGTTTACATCACACTCACACACACATAATATTTGTCTCGACTATGTATAATTTAATCTTCTATTAACTGTAACCTTGAGTCAAAATTCATACTTCATTAGTTCTCTAGATTACTTGTAGTTACCCTTTTGTCCACTAGAGGTCACAACGTTCAGAGTTTAAAAAAGAAAAGTAGTGGTAGTGGAAAGGAGGCTTGGCCTTCTCTACCTCACTACTGCATATCCTCTTATATTCTTTCATTGTGCGCTAAAAAAAGCATGTTCAGAGGAAGACAGGTTAGGGTAGACCTATCGACAGCTAGACATTGTGAGACATCTTGTCATGGTGTGGTGCCAGGAAAATAGATTGAAACAGGAGACTTTTGAGTGGCTTAACTGGAAGGACCTAAGGTAAAAGCTTCGGGTCCTTATTGCTTTAACCCATATCAATGCACAGACAAAAAATCAGGAAGCCTGTTTGTAATAATTTAGACACGGAAATGTTTATTAAATAACTTTATTATCAATCTTCTACTCTAGTACACGTTACTGTCGTATCCGCTTACATAGCTCGACTGGCTCTCGTCACGCTCAGTGTAGCCGCGCATAACTTGCACGCTAGAGGCGCCACCTTATCGCCTAGGCACTACCTGACCGCTGCCAGAGTATACCAGCTACATCAGTATATCACACTTCTCCCTCTCAAGATTGGCATTCCACCTAGCGATTTAGTACGGCGGTTATCCGCACTTCGGAGCCTCAACGCTTACACTTACTTACAAATCTAATCTTAACGGCTTTCTTATAACCCGCTTAGGTCTTCCGTTTACATGTAAACCCGGTAACTCAGTTAACTTTCCCTTTGCGCTAGGAGATGGCTGTTTGGATACTTCGACAGCAGTCGTATCGTTCTCTGTTTCTAACAATGTTTTCTCTTGATTATCACCTGGAGTTATTTTCTCGTTTGCCGTATTTTCTCTAGGAACAGTACCACTCTCGTCGAAGCTTCCAGTTCCAATCCCCAAATCACACGGGGTGCTTAGTCCTATCCATGGCTCTTTGAACGTATTAGCCTCTCCTTCTTCCGGATTTGTTTGTATTTCTCCTTCTACTTCTCCTTGTCCAGCTTTTATCAATTGATCTATGTGCCGACGCCAAATTAGTTCGGGATTTTCTATTAATCTACACCTGTACATTCTCGGACCCATGCAATCTATAATTCTAGCCTTCTTCCAGACTCTTTTGTTCACAACCCTATAGTCCCTCACAAATACCATATCTCCGACTAACAACGTGGTATTCCTGTGTCCCTTGTAATTTTGTATTTGCCTTTCTCGAGCTATTTCGGATCGCTGGTCCTCCCTTAACATGTCAAACCGAGTTCTTATTTTACGCATAAACATTAATTTGGATAGTGTTTCCCCTGTCACGGAATGAGGTGAGTTTCTATAAGCGAACAAATTTCTAGCTATCAGAGTGTCCTGATCCGTTCCCGCATTTCTCCCATCTACTAAAGCTTTTTTTTAGTCCTAGTTTAAAATCTTTTACCACGTTTTCTGCTAACCCATTAGTAGCTGGATGAGCTGGAGCCATGGTCACATGCTTAATCCCATTTTTTTCCAAAATAATTTAAACTCTTCTGCCGAAAATTGCACCCCATTATCCGTGACAATTTTTTTTGGTAAACCAAATCTCGCTACAAAGTCTCTTAACTTGTTTACAGTGGCTTGTGCCGTTACGCTCGCCATGTGGTATACCTCAGGACACTTAGTATATGCATCCTTTATAACCATGAACATTTTTCTACAAAAGGGGCCCAAAAAATCTATGTGCACGCGATCCCCCGGTTCTAGCGCTTCTTCGAATTTAATGAGCGTCGCTCTCGCAGGATTTGGCGCATTAACCTTGCAAGCGTCACAGTTTTTAACGCAATCCACAATTTGAGAGTCCAACTTAGGCCACCAGAAGTACTGACGAGCCGTACTTTTCATTTTGCTGGCACCTAAGTGTGTGGAATGTAGCTCGTTTAATAATTTTCTTCTCAATTTAGACGGTATTACTATACGGTAGCCCCAAAGAATTACTCCCAAGTCTATACTAATCTCTGTTCTTCTATTTACGAACGGTTCTAGTTCATGGTTTAAGTCCGTTTTCGATGGCCAGTTACTTTCCGAGTAAGAATAGACTTTACCGAGTATAGGGTATTTCTTGGTTTTTTTCCTAATATCTTCCATTTGAATAGGTAAATCGTTTAGAGCAAAATAATTAAGATAATCGAAATCTGACTCTACTTTTCCCGTTTCCGGTGGTGGTAATCTCGACAACCCATCGGCCGCTCCGTTTTGGGAGCCTTTAACGTATTGAAAGGTATAATTGAATCCGTACAAATACTGTGCCCATTTCTGTAATCGGGCTGCTGCCATTGCCGGTACCCCTTTGTTTTTTCCGAATATTGCTTCTAGTGGTTTATGATCCGAAAAGATAATAAATTTTTGACCTAGCAAGTACTGTTCGAATTTCTGTACCCCCCAATACACAGCTAAAGCCTCCTTGTGTATTACTGAGTACCCCTTTTGTGCATTGTTCAACGTTTTAGATGCATAACAAATCGGTCTTTCGGTACCATCCGGCATTACATGCAGTAGTACAGCGCCTATACCCTCTTGGGACGCATCGCAATTTAATTTAATCGGTACATTTAGATTAAAATGAGTGAGGCATCTTTCGGACGTTAGCTCCTCTTTCGCTTTTTCAAACGCCATTTCACATTGTTTTGTCCAGTTAAAAATTGCGTTTTTTTGTAGTAATTTATAGAGAGGTGCCAGGACGGTTGAGAGGTCAGGAATAAATTTCCCATAGTAATTAATCATTCCCACGAACGCTCTCACTTGATCTACGTTTTTTGGACGCGGTATTTCCGTCATTGCTGTAATTTTGTTGGGATCCATATGTAACCCTTCCTTGCTAATTATATGGCCCAAGTAATGTATTTTTTCTTTAAAAAAATCACATTTGCTTAACTTCAATTTTAATCCTGCCCCTTGTACCCGTCCTAAGACCTCTCTCAAATTTCTTAAATGTTCCTCGTTTGTCCTACCCGTCCCTACTATATCATCTACAAAGTTTCCGACTCCCTCACATCCCTGTAGTATTCTATCTAAAATTGCTTGAAAAATCACTATCGCTGGTTTGGCACCAAAACATAACCTATTT
Organism: Copidosoma floridanum; assembly: GCF_000648655.2. Next base: position 199,942 of record NW_019379829.1, read on the forward strand.
ACAACATAAATACCGCGGTGAGTACTCCACGCTAACAATTTAGATGTTTCTGTACTTACTTTTAATTGATTGTATGCTTGGCTCATATCTTATTTTGTAAATCTTTCACCCCCTTGTAATTTAGCAAACAATTCCTCAATTCGAGGGAGAGGGTATTTGAAATCTTCTAAATGTTTGTTTATCGTTAATTTGTAATTTGTACACAATCTCATTTTTTTGTTAGATTTTAAAATAGGCACCAAAGGGGTACCCCACTCATTGTTCGGAACGAGTTTTATAATACCCTCTCTCTCTAACCGGTCCAATTTTGTGTCTACATCTTTTCTAAATGCAAACGGTATTGGGCGCGGTTTTACAAATCCTGGTTGTACCTCCTCTTTCAATTTAAGGTTTATTTCTTCCCCATTGTAACATCCTAATTTTCCATCAAATAAATCTTTATACTTATCTATGATGCCTTTAGCTCTATATCAAAATTTTTTGTGCTCAAGTTATTAACATCAACCACCTCTAAATTTAATAATTTCATTATATCCCGGCCCATTAGCGTTACTCCGTTTCCTTTCGTTACTATTAAGTTTCCCTCTGTCTTTATTTTATTGAACTCAATTTTAACTTTTATTTGTCCTACCAGAGTAATTCTTTCTCCACTATATGTTTTCAATATTTTTGTTGTTTGATCTAACCTCACTTGTAGGAATTTTTCTCTGTACAACCTCTCTGGTATAATCGAAACACTCGCTCCCGTGTCAATTTCCATTTCAATCCACTTTCCTTCTATCTTTAGCTTCACTTGAAAAGGAGGTACTGAACCTACTGCTTGCAAATTAAACAAACACACGTCGTCATTTCCCTCCGTTTCTAACCTATCCACCTTCTCCTGGCCCGCCTCGATTTTAAAATTACTTTCTTTTCCCTCTTTGAGACAAACCCTAGCCAAATGCCCCACCTTATGACAATTTCTACATTTAAAAGTCTTATATCTACAATTCGCAAAATCAATGGTTCTTCCCGCCACAATGGTTGCATTGCAGGTTACCTTTGTTGTCCGTTGATTTTTCTTCCTTCTTGTACGTCGTTTTTTTGTCCCAATTCTGCTCCTTCAGGCTTCCACTTGCGTTGTTTGTTTTCCTCGAATTTGAGTATCTTCCCTCCATCTTGTGTACTTCAGACGAGGCAAACGCCGTAGACGCCACCATGGCCTCTTCTTTGTTCAAAGCAACCTCTATTAGCTCCTTTAACGTTTTTGTGTGTGGCTCTTCGCACATTCTATCGAGTATTTTCCCCGCTTTAAGTCCTGTTATAAATTTATCTCGTAGATGCTCTTCCAGCAAGTTTCTGAACTCACAGTTGACCACCTTACTTTTCACGCGAGCATACCAACAATTGATTGATTCTGTCTCTGTCTGCCTTAATTCGTAGAATTCTTTTCTCTCTTTAAAGACTGAGATTTTTGGTGAAAACTGGTTTATAAACATTGTCTCCGATTAACGTGAGTAGCACCAAAACCTTCCTGTCCTCTTGTACGTAGTTTGCTATGAAATATTGTTCCATGCGCTCTTGGTATACCGACCAGTTATCTCCTTCACTATACTCTCTTAAAGCTCTGTAATTCGCATGTATATTTCGATTATTTTGTTGCGGTAGCGTTGGCCAATTTGCAAAACCCAACTGCTGCAAAGCCTGTGCCGCCGCTTGAACTCTCTGCTCCTCTGCTCTTCTGGCTTGCCTTATTTCTTCTTCGTTCATTTTTTTATTTTTTTTTTATTTTTACCTCGTCGCCAATTGTAATAACTTAGACACGGAAATATTTATTAAATAACTTTATTATCAATCTTCTACTCTAGTACACGTTACTGTCGTATCCGCTTACATAGCTCGACTGGCTCTCGTCACGCTCAGTGTAGCCGCGCATAACTTGCACGCTAGAGGCGCCACCTTATCGCTTAGGCACTACCTGACCGCTGCCAGAGTATACCAGCTATATCAGTATATCACACTGTTTATTCCAAACAGCAGAATTTTTGCTGGGATATTAGATCGTTTTTTCTCGCTACTAGGTATTGTGTAATAAGCTTACAGGAGGTAAGAATTGTCATGTATAATGATTGTCAGGTGGGTTATGCTTATTAGCGCGAGTTTCCTTGTTTTTTCTCCTCAAGTGCCTATTGATATATTTGGAAAATATTAATTTTCATGAGGGTTGGTAAACGGAGTGCAAAAGTACTCTTTCGTATGCTGAGTAGTTGATATCACCAAGATATATTATAATATATATGCTACAGTTGTCATTTTTATTGTTATTTTATTTTTAACGTTAATGCAGTGGTACAAACGTCAGGATTTAAGGTGGCTCATCTCTTTTTGTAAAGGTCGAGCCATCGTATCAGATTTGAAAATGTATGATTAAATGGGACTCAAAGAGTCTACTGTTAGAGTTTCTAGAAGAAGGACTAATTTGAAATTTAAAAGTTTTACATGGCATCCACATTTCTTAAAGAGATCTTTATGAATTCAGTGACGAACTTGTATTGGTACTCACAAAGTGTGTCTGAAGTATTCTTAAAGTATTCCTACAGTATCCCACTTACGTCCCTTTTTTTGAATTCTCTGAGAGTTCACCAAGAGTTCTTTTTTCTACAATTTCACTTCATAAAGAGTTCTAAAAGTATTCATTTTGATCCCATGGAACTTAAAAATAGAATTTAAATGAAAAACTATTTCGTTGAAAAGTAGGTTTTTCGCTTCTGTAATTACACTAACTCTGACTTCCGATTTACACTTATATCAGAAAAAAAGTCTGCAGCCAAGTGGAATCGAACTCAAGATAGCTAGAGCCCGCATGTGACACAAACTCGCTTCTCCACACGACTATCGAGGATTCAGAAGTTCATAAGCATTTAACGCCTACATTAACTACATACTAATTATTCCGTAATAACATAATAATTCTAGCGAGCCCTGATGGCTAGGACAAGTTTTGGAGCTTTTTATAAACATAAGTAACTTTTGACTGTAGTTTACACAGTTCTCCCTTAGATGAATCGCATGCAAGTTCGTCGTTTTGTTTTTGCATTCTTGGGCTCGAATCTTCGTCGATGTGATTTGACTTTTTTTTACTATTTTGACGGTTTTATTAGTTATTCATTAACTGTTTTGTCCTCAAAGTCTTCTATTACTATTAATTAGGCAGACACGTAAGTTAATATTAAATACGGTGGCGAATGTTTATTATGGTGCAAAACTTAATTTTTTTTCACACGTTGCTACAAAAAATAAAAATAAGTAAAATTTTTAAATCAATAACTTCGAGACTTTTACGTTTGTGCATGTATTTTTTATTGATTTTCAAACAATGCTTCACTTTTTTACTCCTAAAACGACATGAAATAAGTGATCGGTATAATTTAAAGTAAGAACTGAATATTTATTATTAAGTTATGAAGAAAATTTACATACGACATCCTCTTGGATATTTTTCTCTTGAAATAGCAAAAAACTTATTTTTTTGTTTCGAAAAAAAGTTATAATAAAGTAATTTTCGTAAGATACAAATATCCAAGCTTGGAGCTTATTGGACAATAACGATAAAATTATTCAATGTATAATGTAATAACTGCTTCAAAGTATTTAATTATTAGTATTGTGGAGCAAATTATTTGTATTTGAGAATGTTCTATGTATATTGATATTTACATTCATTGATAAGTTTTATGGGATAGCGGATTTTTTATATATATTAAAAAACCATCATCCCGATCTATCCGGTTGTGAAGGAACGATCAAATTTTGCCGCAGTGTGAAAGCATTAATTAATGCAACGAATATCAGAACGCCAATCAATAACTTGAAGCCAGATAATGCGATGTGGCAGGTAAAATATAATTATAAACACTATATGACGTGTTATCAATATATACTTATTTCTTTATATTTTTATATGTATGTATCAATCGTGATTATGATTTACTTGTTTGAACGCTGCGAAGAGTACTGAAGAGTTCATTAAGTACTTAGAAAAGTGGGGATGTGAAGCGACACAAAAGGGATATGATTTTATAACTGCCTCCACGTGTTACGGCTTGAAAGTTTCTCTAAAATACGCCTTACAGATATGTCGCTACCTAATTGAAAGTTGCGGTTTCAAGTATCTAATGAAGTCAAGATTAAATCAAGACAGCCTTGAGATACTTTATTTTGTGTTCTTGTTTTTTTTTTTTTTTTTTTTTTTTTTCAAAGGGTATACAGTAATTTAACGATTTTTACAAAAACATTAAATTTTGAATGACTGTGGCGATACTGTAAGCGAATTTACTATTTTTTAAATATGTATTAAAGGTGGCCAATTAAGCCATCTGAGAAAAAAATGCTTGTTATGTTATACATATTTTTCTTATGGACTAAAAGGACCGCTCTATTGTTTAATGGCAACAAGTTACTTTTAAGCTGTTGTACACGTATACGTTAAAAATATTGTATACTTTTCGAAAAATAGTGAATTACGTACCATGGGCTCAAAGTATGAATAGCGCGACGATAGGTCACGTTTTTTGTATGTTTGTACCCGCGGTACGAACGATGTTTATTTTCCTGATGGCGCGAAGTATAATTTTTCGCCAATGAGCATTATTTTAGCCGTAGAGAGGTAAAGTACGTCGAATCTGGCAGAGTCGTTGGGTACATCACCGCCTAAAGGCACACCTGGCACAAAGTAATTTGCTCGACCAAAGTGAGTCTATGGTGCAAAACTGTATTTCCTGCCCTATAAATTTAGTACGACGTTGTCATTTTGGGCATGCTTATTGAAACGTATCTTTCAGTCACGTTATTTGTGCTTTGCGCTCATGGTACAAAATACACCATATATAAAGTGACCAGCAAGTACTGGCCATAGAAAAACCGTAACTTGATTAAATATTCGTAGTCCTTCTTAAGTTAACGTTTATGTACGATTTATCATAATAATAGGCTCTGTTGTGTTACATTGTTATCCTTTTTCGTGTAACCTGTTGTTTGAAATAATAACTTTTTTCACGTAAACAAGTATCTCTTTACATATTATTATCACCCTGTTTATATTTAAGAAAAGATATATGCGTCAAAATCAATATTTATGGTTCAAATTATAAAGAGTGTGTACGAAACATGGAAAATCAGCTTTAGAAACCCCGTATGGGATCATTTTCTACACCCAACTTAGAGATATGTTTCTTTAAAGTTGTTTCTCTCTCAACTGGTCACTCAACTGGTCAATTATTATTCTCTCAACCCTGATGTAATATAATTTGTAACGTTTTTTGGGATGATGAGATATTGCTGTGGTTTAAATGATCACCCCGAGTCTGCTTTATTTGTGCAAATGTACAAATTTGATAATAAAACTACTGTCTTCTTGCTCCTTTGCCATAATTGAGGAAATTTAAAAAAACTTGGAATCTTGGAGCATGGCTATTTAAATAGCAAGTTTTTTTCATTTAAATTTCCTCAAATGTACAAATTAGTAGCTACGTACTCTTTGATTAAGGCTGATCTGTCGTTAAGGCAAAGTAATGAGAAATCAATAAAACTTTTTTTGCACAATCTTGGTAAAACTATTAATCAGTGTACCAAATATTAAATCGATCTGATCGCTGTGAGCTGAGTGATAAATTTCCAAACTACCGTATTTTTGCATGGCCTCTTATGGTAGGTCCCAAAAATTAACTATAAAACTTGTGTTTTGAAGTGCTTCTAATAATCAGAAGCTCATGAAAAACTAGTATAACGTTGTACTTGATACGTGATATGACAGTAAATAATTTGGTAAGGTTTTGTTCGCTGGTTTTAGAGATATTACAATAGAAAGACCACAATTCACGGTGAAAATGATGGTATCAGAAAGTAAACATACCAGAAACGGCAACGTCGCAAGAGCTCCACGCGGGCGCGCTATTTAAAATTATAAATTCTTGCAAGAACCGCAAGATGTACAATCTTCTTCTTGTAATTTTAATGATTCCGACTAATTTTGTTAGAAGTGTCATCACGTTCCAAGTATGACTAAATATGGTTTAACATCTTCTTAACTAAAAAGTATTTATGACAACAATTAAAAACGAATATAATTCTTAAAGAAAGTATTATTCTTTCAGCTTGTAAAAAACATGTCAGACATGAAAATATGTACAATAAAAAATTTTGTCACTATTTAATTTATTCCCAACATTTTTTTACAATCAATTATTTAAATGTCAAAATATACAACAGAAAAATAAAATTTCAAAGCTCGCAATAATGCATGAGTATATCTCAACTGTTCGTGATTAATAGTAAAGACAACTTTATTAACAGTATTTATTGTCTTGTACATCTAAAATTTGTATGAATTTTAAGAACTAACGATATGAAATAATACTTTTGCTCACCATATTAAATCATGAGATCTATTGATTACTTACATAATAAGACTGATTACAAAAAGAAACGTAGTAAAATACGAATAAATACATGTTAATACGTTAATATAGTCTAATCATAGCAAAATCTCAGTAAGTGCTAGTGTCACGATATAATTTTAATTTTAATTTTAGGTAAAAAAAAATTTAGCCAGTTACAGCTCATTATCAACAATAAATGATTAAAAAATAAATGACTTTTTCAATCACAGCCGAGGAACTTGCGGTTTCCCGTTAAATTTTTTCGAAAACAAGGAATATATTCCCTGAGATCCTTCCGATGAGTATCTATCTATTAAAGATTAAAATATCTCAAAAGAAATATTAGCTAATACGAGTCTTCTGTTTGTGGTGCTCGTAATAACTTTATTTAAAGGTGCTAAATTTTTGATGCACTACTCCTGACTAAAAATCAAATGTAGAGCTTCTTTTTTCTCAATCAAATGGCGTTGATAATTTTGAAGTGCTTTAGAATATTTTGAACGATTCTTACGTTTACCAAGACGTTGTGAGCTTGATCAGTGTTAATATGAGCTTCAACTGCTAACGATTCTAATGAACACCTTTTCTTTCTATTCACAGCAGCTCTAAGTAATAGTAACGTATCGACAAATCTATCAATAAGCCCCTTGAATTCATCTAACATTTTGGCTCTGCGAAGACTGTAAATTAAATGGGCTTTATCAAAATTGCAATTGTGTGCCGCAAGCACACACATCTTTCCACAGGAAATCAAAAATTCTTTAAATGCTTTTAAAGCTTCAATTAAAGGCATGGTTACAACTTTATCGCCCCTGTAGTACAGCTCTCCTCCAATACTTCGAAGATAATTTTTTTCACTAGCTTATAACGGAAAATTGTGTTCACATAGTATTAAAACCGAATATTCCACCCTCTTTAGAAGAAGGAGAGGCATTGTACCAAGTGGGAGAAAACCGAGGTGATGAGCGAGCGAGAATTAGCGGAAAGCGGCAGTCCCAGCAAGGAGCTGATAGAGAGTAGTAGGCTCGCACCCTATACCTCACTGTTCTTCTCCTGTGGCTCTGCCAAGACCAAGCGGATAGAATTAATACAAATAATGTTAGCTCTGTATACTCAGATAACAGATCAACTTCTTATGTAATATGTTAAAATTAATAAAGTTTAATAAATCACGAACTTAACTCTAATTTTGGAGCATTTGTATCTATTGTTTTCTTTTGGTATACAGATGAATGTAGTAAGGATGACTTTTGGGCTCGTACCCTGAATTTCGTCTTTCCATCCACATATTTAACAGCTGTATTTTTTTCCGAATAAAAACAAAATAATTCCTGGCTTCAAGTAAAATCATTAACGAGGCATCGAGAAGGCGACAACCAAAGTGAAGATTGATCGTGAGACAGAGTCACCACAACGAATATCAGATAAGTACATCCATCATGGATATTCGAAAACCTTTCTGAAATAGTTCTCTTGAAAGTACTAGTATTGCTGACACCAAGAACGTTTCTACCTTATTCTGACTTCTTCCCGATCATTTCCTGGAAGATCAGAAAATACATACATAATACATAAATATAACCCATACTCCGTAAATAAGAAAGTCGTTCATAACACTTCATTTCTTAATTTCGATAATATAGTAAAATAATACAAATCTATAATTATCGAATTATTACGATATTTATCATGAATATTCCATATTTTACGCACACATACGCATCGATCCATATTTCGGTATTTCAACTAGCAAGACCGTTGAATCGGGTCAATATACTTACTGAAAAATAAACACTCTAGGTGCGCAAAGACTTTGAGCAAGCTATAGAAGCTTATAAGCTGCTGGACTGATAGATGAAATTGGTTTTATGTACACATCGAAACTTTTTGCCCCACAAACAGTACCTATCTGGAAAATTTTGGACTATTTCATTAATCCAGTGGTTTCAAGATCAAAAAGAACGAGAGGAACACTGTTGATTTCTACTTCATCAGGTGTATGGGAAAGAGTTAAGGCATAGGTAGTGAATCCTTGGTCCAAGAAGCCCATGACAGATGCGTATATCACGCCTTCTTCTTCTTCTTTTCTATATTTGAGAGCATTTCTGTTATTTTGTAACAGCTTTCGTCGACTCTTGAATTCTTTTTTTTTCATTTTAGCAGCAAATTTGTTTCTCCTCTTATCGGAATTTACATAAAACTTCGATGTATTTTTAGTACTAGGAGATAAATTCAAATTGTGTGTCACTGCTTCAACGTAACGCTCTCACAGATTAATATTACAGACGGCAGCAGCGTATCTATAATCTGCGGATGCACTTCTTAAGTAGCATCTCATATTTGGACACTTGTTTGCTGTTACTTGATTTAAATTTTCATTCCTTCGAGTTGATGCTCCATGTGTGAATTTACCAGCAATATCGGCGATCTTAGCTAATAGTATTGTCAGCGGAACTTGCAAAGACGCGTTGATGAATCCACCTGGAATCAAAGAATGCTGATAATTTTCTTTTTCTCGTGTGTAACCACACCATGTACCGCAGCTATCATGTTCATTGAAAACATGAGAAGGAATACTTCGTGTTGAGTTGTTTCTCTTTCTACAAGTATGAGTGCGTTTCACTTGTTGTGTTCGTGTTGCCACTCAGATTTGCGTGATCTGTATTGCGAGCGCCACTCGCGCCCTCCGCCCGTCCTACCAGCCTTTGCGCTAAACTCTGTTAGTTTTTGTAGTCCGCCTGCGACACTGTTACGAGTCAGTCGCTTGCCCTTCAACTTTATATTGCTCAGTCTCTACAATAAATCGAAATACTTAATCAAAAGGGTCTTATTTGTTAATTATCCGAATCACCCGTCCCTTTAGCATTGGTCTTAACACTTCGAATAGCAGCTTGTAAATTTTCGGTATCCTTAAAGGAATCCGGAAAGTTCTTTATACTGCTTTTGCATGCTAAAAAGTTGATTTGATATGCCCTTAGACACATGACTACTATCGGACAATTTTATTATTTCATGGTCACTTTGAGCTCTAACTTTTGCTATGGAGGCACTGTCATCATCTCCACTGAAAATTCCAACTTCAACGTTAAATTCTTTCAATATTTGACTATGGAAAACAAGTTCAACTGCGAGATCACTCTCCATTACTTAAGCGCTTCTATAAAAATTGGGCCGACAATCATGATCAGACGCAGAATGCCCAAGATTGCATTTTCTGCATTTTCGATTTCTGTTGCCATAATCCAAAATTTTGAGGCTGTACATACCAAATAGACAACCACACCCGTCGAGGCTGTCATAATTTTGGCCTGAATCATGCTTGATGTATGCCATATCATACGACACTGCAATCCTTACTTTTTCTTTCTGATGCTCAAAAGGATAACTATGACGTATCATCAAACTTACGCCATCCCTATGTACGGAGTAAATGGGAATTGCCTGTAAAGGATGATTTATTGATAAATCATTACTTAAAATTGACGATGGTAATTCAAATGTCCTCAGTGATTTGTATGATTTAACGCCTGGTGCCTCAATAGGCTGAGTGAGATCGGAAGTTGTCGAAGGTGCAGTAGGAAAAGAAGAGATCGGAGAAGTATTGTCGTTCGTTGTTGATAATGCATTTTTTTTCAAGTCCATACAAAGATGATCACCATCAATATCAGTAAAACTGGAATCTGGTGCAATAAAACTTTTATCCCGATCTGTTGGCCTGTTGAAAATAGGAAAATAAAAAGCTCTCAGATTTTATAAAATAATTTTATTGCTGCGTGGAAAATGCATAAGTCATTAAAGATCATTAAAGATCTGCCCAAGCAAAGTGTATATGAAACCACTTTGTTATCCTTGGTATAAATTGGTCATTTTCAACATTAAAAATATTATTCAGTAGACGTTTGTTGTAAATTGTAAAAGTACTACATAATTATCACACATCGTAGATGTAAAAAAAATCGTAAATATAAATTTATCGTAGTCAATTAAAAATATTTCTGCACCCTAATTCGACGACGACAGCAAAAAAATGATTAAGAATTAATAAAATTTTTACAGCATTTGGCTTGTCTTGTTGATATTTTGGAGAGTCAACTGCTTTTCCAGTTGTATGGTATCACGACCACTGTTCTTAGCAACATTTTCGATGCTTTTAGCAACAATTTGTTCATGCCTCTTGAAAAGATGGTGTTCTATCGAAGGGATATTGAGGATAACTAATACTTTATTTAAATGAGTGCCACTCGTGCCAGCATCTAATGATCCTAAAAAATTTCACAATAATTAGTTTAAAACTTAAAAATTTTCACTAAAAAAAGTGTACGTTACAACAGCTGACCTAGAGCAGCTCTGCAATTTACTGTATACACTCTGCGTTTCCCATCTGCCTGCTGTGAGATATATTCACTGGTGGGTACTTTATTGATGAAGAGACACCCATTGCAACGAATACTGAAAATACTCGCTAATTCGTGACGTTTCTCATCCTCAATCTTTTTTAAGGAAAGTGTGTTATTACACGAAGAGCATTGTGAAGCATTTCGAAAAACATCGATGTCAACGATCCGTCGACCTATTTTCAGGGAGGATTGCTCCTTGTTAATTTGTTTGTCCGAGTCATTGTTGACTTGCTCCCACTTTCTCTTCATTGAGGTATTAAGTTTTTCTCGCTGCAAATATACTTTTTTACTAACATTCCTACTCTTCCACTTAAAAATTTTTTCTTTTGGTATGCTCATAACTCAAAATGTAAGGTTAAGAGTAAGCAGCAGACAGTAAACAACTCATCGAGAGAAAAAAACGAACGGCAGACAGCTGATTTGTTGTTGCCAACTATAGCCACTCAGAATTTCACGGCAGCGTGACAGCGTTGTCGTCGTTTGCACGCAGCTCATACAATTACAAAATTATTTATAATGGTCAACTTTAGCATACGTATTGAATTTCAGCGATATTTTAATTATTTTCAAACTCTTTCAACCACAAATCTTGTCATATTTAAGTACATATGAAATATTTATTCAGTCGAAAATTTTTTTTCAACAGTTGGCAACTTGTGAACTTTTCTATACTAGAGCATAGGAAGTAGAGCTCTCCCCTCCACCCCCTCAAGCAACGACAGGTCAACCTTAAGTCTCCTAAAGGATCGAATGTTCGTGGCAGCGAAATATTGGATTTTCTTATAAATATTAGAAATCAAAAATGATGATGACACGGGACACCACAGTGGAACGCTCAAATCGATACCATTTTGGACAAAGGCTTACACGCTAATCACATTTATGACGCTGCCATTTTTTTATAAGAACATGATTATTTCAAATGTTCGACGTCGGATTACGTTATTGCTTATGTTAGTGGATTTGTAGCTCGAAAAGCACAAGGATTGCAAACGTCAAAACAGAAAAAACTTGATACATTTGTATAGATTGCAGAGAGTCTCATATTACATGAGTTTGAAAAAAGCACCGAGGCCCACAGGCTAATTAAGATGAGGTCTAAATTGTACTTAAATTAGTCGAACCATCCGTGCACTTATTTTCATTGATTAACCAGCTTGAGCTTGCAGTGCTACAAGTCGTCAATACCGGTGCAATCAATTCTGAAACCATCTTTGAAATGAATAAAGCTCTAGATAATCTTGGTTTTGTGCCATACGTCAGCTGTAAAAAGCATTTCATGTCATGTAAAAAAATAACATTCTATTTGACAACTCGAATGTTTTTTATAACAAATCAAGCCAATAAAAATAAGGGAATAGAAAAAGGAAAAACAAGAGAGAAGAGAAAATTAGCAAAGCTTCGGTATGCTCCTGATAACGTGGATGGTTGTTCCGATGACAAACTAGTCAAAGCAAAAAAAAGGGAAAGGAAACAACAAGAAAGTTAAATCTACTAGCACGACCTCACGTCAAGGTAAAAAAATAGTGAAACCAAAAACGAAGACATTACAAAACCAGAACTTTACACAAATAGCTGATTTACAATGAATTGTAATTTCGACTTCATTTTTTATATTTTCTAGCTTATACCAGAAAATAACTAATTGTTTCTGCTTACGTTTTCTTGTATAAATTCTACAAAAATTCTAAGACTCCTACTTCTTTTATTTCATGTATTCAGTTTATTTATTGTCCTGCATAATTCTGTCCATATTTGTTGCAATTTGAACCAACAATTTTATTGGTGGGCTTCAAAAATTTTTTAAAACCAAAGAATATTTACCCATGTATATTATGAGTGTGAAAGTCATAATTTTCATGAAAAAATCTGTAATACATTTTAGTAGAAAAAAATTATTATATTTCAAGGAATGCAATATTATAACGAAAAGACAACAGGTTACTTCATTTTATAACGAGGATATATACTTCATAGCGTTTGAAGCACTTAGGCTCTAAAAGCTTACGATAACAATAGTAAATTTATTTAAACTAAGTTTTTACTTTTCTCTATTAACTACACATTAACAATTTTATTCGGTGAAAGCAGCTGTCGTTCGCTTGCAAAATGCTAATGTACTCCAGCCGATAATGTAGGATTACAGGTGTCAACTGTTCCGATGCCGATGTTTTTCTTTTTATTTCTGCCACTGACCGTTAGAGGCTCTGAAAGTCGTTAAAGTGGCTGGTAGAGGCTCTGAAACTCGTTGGGGAACGGCTGCTCTGTCGAGCGTGCCTGGCGATAGTAGTCAGAAAAGTGCTGCTACTTTTGAGCGCTTGAGTCATTCGATATAAGTCTCCTTCTTTCTTCGTGATTTTTGAGATCAATGATATGAGTCGTACCTACTCCAGAGACTTAGAGAATATATACATGGAGGAAGCATTGTATACTCCGACCGTGAGACGAGATGAGAGAGAAAAAAGACAAATAGCAGTACAACCTTTCTCTCTCTTGCACGCCTCTGATTGGTTGGCCTCCTTCCGTATATATAGGTATAGTTCTGCTATGATGCGGTAGAAGCGGGGGACTCGGGACTCGAGGAGAACGGAGCAGAAGAGCTATATATATATATATATATATATATATAAAGATGATGTAAATATTGCAGAGAAGATGTATACGATTACATTTCTCGTTACATTTTACTATTTGTTCATTTGAATGTAATTGAAACTTAGTTGCTATTGAAAATAATAAAAAATGCCTGTGAAATGTTGTGTGCCTACATGTAAGGTTCAAAGTGATGATCCTGGAGCCAGGAGTTTATCATTTCATCAGTAAGTTAACCAGTTTGCTTATTCGAGTTTTTACGAGAACAGTCTTTTAAAATGTAGAAAATATGTATTATTGAAGGTTACCAAAAAATCAAGAAGACAGAGGAAAATGGCTGCACGAGTTGAATCGTTTTTTCACTGTTGAAGAGAAATCTTATTTATACGTTTGCTCCCAACATTTTGAATCAAACTGTTTTAGTTCTGGAACAGGAAAAAGGCTAAGAAATAAAAAAGGCTGTGTTCCAACAGTTTTCGCAGGTAACCAGTAATGGATCTTGTCTTATATTATATGCTCTGTTGTACATAATGTTTGTATTTTCTAGCTAATAAATTTTTTATACACTTAGATTAAATGCCGCAGAGATAAGTGCCTGCAGCAGCTCTTTTGCTAACGATACTTTCTAGAAGAATGTTACAAAAAATAAAATATCAAGCAGTACCAGTCAGATTGATGAAATTAATACCAATGAAGTGTCCGCCAATGATTCTCCGGCTGAGCATACTTCTTTGGATAAAAAATCGAACAATTCATATGTTGAACATGAATCGGTGAATTTTGCTTCTACGGAGATATTATGTAAAAGCCCTCATTGCTCTGAAGATACTATTGATCAAACTTCTAGCAAGCAGAAGTACTCAGATGAATGTTTATTTTAAAAAAATTGTCAATGCGCATACTGGAACTTATATCTCAACTTTTTTCGTTGTTTCAGTAGGAAGGCTGTGGCTTCGAAGAGTCCAGTGAAGTCAATAGCTAATTTCAATATTAATTCTCTAGAAGCTACTACAGATAATGAAAAAAAAATGAAACGGTTGTTGTTGATGGCTCAAAGGGAGGTATTGATGTCGCAAAGAAGGAACCGAATTTTGAGCAACAGGTTGTACCGGTCACAGAAAAAAGTGAAAGACTAACAGTCTTTACTTCGCCACGTACAAAATAAGAACTTTATTTGTGATAAAGTGTCTAGCATTCTTAAAGTAAGTCCTATAATTCAAAAGTCGTTCCCGTAATACATATTTTTTGGTATAAATTTAAAATCATGATCTGGCACCACGCTGTAACAGTATTATAACTAGATTTTTAAACAAACATCATTTTTTACAAATTGACTGTCAATAAGCTTGAATTTTGTTCCATTGAAAAGTAGGATGAAAAAAAATGCGTATTAAGCTTTTTTTTTTTCTCGTGTACGATCCATATTACCAATGATAAAAACTTGAATATGACTGTCTATTTCTTTTGTGTCAATTGTTTTCTTTTTTTACAAATCGATTTTTTTTCGAACAATAGAGGTTTTTGCTGTTTATTTTTAAATGTAATGAAACAGTATTATCATTCATGAACTGTACTTTGTATTGGAAATTTCTTACAAAATAAAATTTTCCCAAAAATAATTCCTGTGATTCCTCTTTTAATTATTGCTGAACACGCCCTGAGACGTTAAAAAATGTTAACATTAACTTATTCCATCTCAAGTAGAGCGGAAATAAGTATTTGTTACGCTGGACGTGTGCATCACGACAATTTATTTAAAAGTAAACTTTTTTTGATTTTAAAATATGTATCAGACACATTAAAAATTTTTTTTTACCTTATGCTAAATAATAAGTAAAGTTTAATTTAGACCTCCAATTTTATTTCTCATTTCTTATACATATTGCAGGATACGTTATCTATTGAAGCGAGAAGCATCATCAAGAGAGTGTTGGATAGGCCAAAGCGCAAATCAAAATTTCCGTTGGAATTACGATCTTTTGCAACAACGTTGCACTTTTACTCGCCTAATGCTTATAATTACGTACGTGAAAAATTTATGAAACACTAACCGCATCCCAATACGATTACTAAATGGCATGCAAACTTGCCATGTACATCAGGTATAAGTAAACTAAGTATTGACGCGGTTTCGAGGAAGGTCCAAGCAGAGAGAGAGAAAAACGCTGATAAAAAAATTTTATGCAGTTTAATGTTTGATGAAATGAAAAAAAAAAACATATTGACAATATCAGTGGTAAGGAATATGGCTACATAGATGTAGGAAAAAATGTAGACTCCGAAAATGTACCAGCAGCCGAAAATGCTTTGGTTTTTATGCTTGTAGCAGTTAATGGTAATTGGAAAGTACTATTTTGTAAATTCGTTGGGAGGAGAAGAAAAAGCTGAGATTTTAAAAGATATTTTAACAGCTTTAAGTCCTACTGGTGTTACTGTTGTGTCCCTAACTTTTGATAATTTGCAATCCAACATTAGTATGGGCTTATATCTAGGTATAGCGCCTGGTACAGAAAATTATACCGAGAATTTTTTTGTACATCCTACTGATGGTAATCTTGTGCATCTAATATTTGACGGTTGTCACGTTTTGAAATTAATTAGAAATGCTCTGGGCAAGTACAATTTTTATGATGATGAGGGTCAAGTGATTTCCTGGGATTTTTTACGCAAATTAGTGGATTTTCAAGAAGCTCAAGGAGTGCATCCAGGACGGAAAAACCGAAGGCAACACATTAACTTCACAGAAAACAAAATGAATATCAAACTTGCAGCTCAAACTTTAAGTGAAAGTGTCTCAACTGCCTTATTGTATTTAAAAGATGATGAAAACGAAAACGACTTTTCACAGTGCGAGGGTACTGCTAAGTTTTGTTCGATTATAAACGAAGCATTCGATATCTTAAACTCGAGAAGCTTGTTTGATAAAAGTAAATCAAAAAATGCAATTTCGCGTAGTAATATTAAAGAAATAAAGGAAAAAATTACTAAAATTGTAACATACCTTCAATGCCTCAAAATGCAGGACGGATCGCTTGTTATTCACTCTAAAAGAAAAGCTGGATTTGTCGGTATGATAGCGTCCCTACACAATGTTGCTCATATTTATGATATTTATTTTACTGGATCGGATTCATTTCTTCTTACATATAAATTATCACAGGACCACCTTGAAAATTTTTTTAGTGCTGTGCGATCCAAAGGTGGATTTAACAACAATCCTACCTGCCATCAATTCATTTCTATTTATAAAAAATTATTTATTCATGCAGATGTTAAAGAATCAGTAAAATCTAATTGTTTAAGCCTAGATAGCACCAAGCTTCTTCGTGTTACTGTAGAATCTAATAATCCGATTGACAACGATACTGATTGTAGTGAAGATGTAGATTGTAACTCTGATAGTACGTTTGATCTTCAGTCGCACGATTTTTATGGTCAGCGGACAAATAAAAAATACATTGATAATGTGGTCGGGTATTTAGCTGGATTCACTGTGCGTTATATATTAAAAAAAAGTAAATGCTTTCAGTGCCCTTTGATCTTGACCTCTGATGAAACTTACTCTGCTTTAACAGAGAGAAAAAATCGTGGCAGGTTAATTTTACCGTCGAAAGATGTTATTGACGTCTGCAAGATCATTGAAAGATCTTTTCGATTTTTTTATAAGAAAAAAAGGGTATCTTCATAGAGCTCTCTAAAATTGTTGATCGATCCATTCCAGCACATTTTTTGGAAATCTTACACACAAACGATCCTGGTAAACACCGACGTAACTTACTTAAAAGCCCTCATTGCTCTGAAGATACTATTGATAGTACATCATTACGAATCTCAAGTCAGTAAATCAAAAAAGAAAGTCCGCAGAGTTTACACTAAGTTAATATTATTTAGAAATGAATAAAAACATTCTATTGTCAAAATTGAAAACATTCTTATATCCTTTGATAATTAAAATATTTTTCATAAAACTGTTGATGTTTAACGTTTATTTAAAACTCCTTGGTCCATGTATTGTATCAATTACTTTAATTATTTACTTATATACACATGTATTCGCACATTATTTAGTGAGTTTTTAAGTAATATTATCCTTTACTACTTTTCTTTTAATTTTTGACAATTTTTTAAAAGTTATTTCGTTAATAAACAGCGACTAATGTAAAATATTGTACATTGATTTCTTATACATATATTATATTCTCATCCTCAATAACCGTAAATAAATTGTAATTTTATTTTTCCAAATGTATTCACATTAATTTGTGATAAAAAGGTGTACTGTGAAAAAAAAAATTTTTTTTCCCAAGATTCGATAACAAAGCCGACCAAAAATTATTATACTGTGAACGGTACTTAGCCCACTCGGCCATGGTCACAAAGTGCAAGGTATGCTACAGATGTAATATATAAGTTCTTTTTCATCAGAGCTTAGGTTACATATATTTCCCTATATCATTGGTATATAATTTGGCGGGAGTCCCTGCGTCTGCTGCGGAGATTTGGAGAGGTAAGGTATTGGCTATATATATCTGCTCTGTTCCCCCACGACTGCCACTCGTGGACACGACTATACCTATATATACGGAAGGGGGCCAATCAATCAGAGGCGTGCAAGAGAGAGAAAGGTTGTACTGCTATTTGTCTTTTGTCTCTCTCATCTCGTCTCGCGGTCGGAGCATACAATGCTTCCTCCATGTATATATTCTCTAAGTCCAGAGAATATAGAATATTAGAAGGCCAGGTCGGCCGTTTTTGCGTCCGCAGCTATTTTTCTTGATATTTTAGTTATACCCCCTGTAAGGCCGACAGCGTTAGTGTTGGGGGGCAACTGGGTAACTTATCCATCAATGCTAATAACCGTTACCTTCCGAGTAGCACGGCAGAATGCCTTTTCATCACTTGCATATATATTGCTGAATTTGATGCGAACCCTCCTTTCAGAAATCAGATTATTGAGCAGGTGATTTCTCATGCCAAAATCTCATGTGTCCAGATTCCTAACTTCATATGTGTTTGTTAGTGTTTCTAATTATTTTGTGCGTACTTTAAAAAGTTTTAAGCTTCAATTTTTTTTTTTTTTTAAATTTGGATTTTAGAAAACTTATTAAAAAGAAGACCCAAATTGACTTAAGACTGAAAAAAAGAATTTAAAAAGAAAAAAAAACATGATATTTTGGCATGAGAAATCACCTGATTAATTACCTGATTTTCGAAAGGAGGGAAATTATTATAATACACGTCCAATTTAGAATAAATTAATAAAATATTGATACAATGAAAGTATAAAAAAAAGTTGTACTTAAATTTTTCTCGGCATGCATATGAACAGCTGATGCAGGAGCACCGGAGTTAATTCCAAAATATCTCAAGTTATGAGCGAACAATCGTTGGCTCTATGGTAAAACTTTTGCTTTGAAACCCCAAGTTCTTGGGTTAAATGCACTTCTCCCATCTTTTTTATTCACTATTTTTTTTTTTTTTTTTTTTTTTTAATTGAGCGACGAAAATATTTCTGCCCTTTATTAACATCAATATAAGTTTGACAGTAATACACTAATACAATCGTACACTCAACTAGTGCACTCAATGAATAAAAAAAGGTATTGAAAGTAAACAAAATTTTTTAAGCTACATACTAGTTTAAAGTGTATCATAAAAACGTTGTAAAAACCTAAAAAGTACGCTGTTGATTTTATTATTGTGGTATGAACAGTGTCCATTGTTCATTTAACATTTATCTGTTTCGATTATTAGATTCATCATTGATTTACTAAAACATTTTGTAAACGTTTGATTTTTAAAATTAAACTTTATCCATTTATTATATGACGTTGATACAATTTTTATTTAATGTTTAAAAAATCTTTGTTTTTCGTTAGGGCAGTGAAATAGTAATCATCATTTTATAGACGTTATAAAAATATTTTCTTTTAAAAACTAAAGTGTTAAGGAAATAAATTTTATACACTGCAAAAACTTTTGCATGTAAGTTCTTAAATTTAGCTATTATTTTTTGTTTAAGGTTTATGATTAAACAATACTTTGACGCATTATTTCTAATACTGATGTGAAATAATAAAATATACTAAAACGTTTTAGAGAAGGATTTATTTCTAATGTTTGACTTAATACATTTATAAGCCAATCATGCGAAATTTATTGAATGTTTCATAAATACATCTTTGAGATAAGTAAAGTAAAAACTAGCATTAAACTCGTCTTAAACGCTTTATAGCCTTTTTTAATTAGCACATAATAACGTTTAATGATAGCGTTTAGCAAAACGTTGTAAGAACGTTGCATATAATTTTTAATTTCAAGAAAACTAGTTTGTCAAATTGTGTTTTAGTTGATTTGCTGAAGTTTTTGCGGTTTTTTGAGCCTTTTTGTAAGCTAACAAAACTTCTTAACAATATTTCCCTAAAAAAGGCTTATTTTCTTTTGCTTATAATAACATTCACATTGCTTCTGAAACAAGGGCAGCCCATGTCATTTTCACCCCAAATAAAAGTATCATTGTGTTAGTACACAATTTTAAAAACATGTAGGTGTAGTTACAAGGCAAAAAATCGCAGAAATTATTCATAATACGAGGTGTGATCAAAAAGTAAGATGACTTTTTGAATTGCGCACATTCTTTACACTCTAAGTTAAAATTTTTTTTTTATTATGTTGGTACACTAGTCACGATCATATGTTCATAGTTTTGACTATACAGCATGTGTTGTTTTTATGGGAGAGACTTGAAGGTTAGACTCGTGTTTGCGTACTCGGCGATTTCTTTTTGTTGAAAATAATGGAGCAAAGAGTTTGTATTAATTTTTGTGTAAAAAATGGTATTAAGTGCTCAAAAACTCTTGAAATGTTGACAGTGGCCTACGGTGAGTGAACTATGAGCAAAAAAAATGTTTATAAGTGGTTTAAGTTATTCCAAGAGGGCCGAGAAAATGCTAATGATGAATCTCGCTCTGGGCGACCCAGCACGTCAAACACCGACGAAAATGTTCAGAAAGTGAAAGAAATGGTGCTAAAAGATCGTCGAATCACGATTAGAGAAATAGCTGATGATCTTGACATATCGTTTGGCTCATGCCAATCAATTTTGACGGATACTTTGGGTATGAGATGTGTATCCGCGAACACTATGATAATGCACCTGCGCACAAGTCGTTATTAGTTAGTAGTTTTTTTGGCCAAAAACAGTACTTCCATCATGCCTCAGCCACCATATTCACCAGACTTGGCCCCCAGCGACTTTTTCCTCTTTCCAAAATTGAAAAAACCCATGAAAGGACGAAGATTTGCCACGATTGAGCAGATTAAGGCTACATTGCTGGAGGAGCTCAAAGCAATACCCAAAATAGCATTTCAGAAGTGTTTTGACGACTGGAAAAAGCGTTGGCACAAGTGCATTGTATCTGAGGGGGATTATTTTGAAGGGGATAACATAGTTTTAGATGAATAAATAAATGTTTTTTTATAAAAATGAAAAGTCACCTTACTTTTTGATCACACCTCATATATGTAAGAAATTCGCCACCAATCACATAGCTGTCTACCACTGCCAGCAGCCATCCACCAACTGAATTAAACAAGTGTTCTGACGACTCCTGAAGGAGTAATTGCCTTCAAGGTTAATGAATCGTCAGAAGAATTCTCTCTGTGTGGCCTACTAACTTTGAAAATATGTTTTCGGAACCATGAGTTTTTCCATTAGAGAAGCATATCCATTTTTCAGAATATTAAAAATACATTTATTTTTATTTTCAGCTTTACATTAAAACTTTGTATGGATTGGAACAAACAACTTGAATTCGTAACATTCAACAGACAGATTGAAAACTTTTTCGTGCCTATAAAGTTACATATATTTTAGGATAATGGGATACGTAGACATGAATTATATAGTGGATCGTATGTTTATTAAAAATTTCGTTTATTTATACTTTCTTGTGTAAAAAAAAATATACAACTTGAGAACAAACAAAATGAGCCGTGTTTAGTTACAATTAGCATCGCGGTTTTTTTTGCAAATTGAAAAAACGTCATTTTTTTGACAATCAATAATTTGCGTTATTATTAGTATTAAGTGCTAAAATTAGGACACTAAGTAGCTACTTAGTGTAGAAGTTGAAAAAGAATTCTTGGAAGTATTCTTTTAGTATGCTTTTATAAGAATAGTAAAATAATGTATTAAACACGCTTTTAGCAAAAAAGGATGGAAAAAGTGTTCTTTTTATATTAGTAAATGTGTGATATTTTTGTTGGTAAACAACACTTTAAGCATTCTGGCTACGTCACCAAAATAGAATTCGTGAAGACATTTTATAAGCATTATTTAAATAATAATAGTGCTATTAAAGAATACTTATCGATTTCTTACATATCATATCAATTATATTTTATTTCACTTAGTAATACAAAGAAAAACGATAGCGTATAATATAAGTAGCACGATGTACATGCATTTTGATCCATCTTTAACAATGTTGTTATATAACATTTAGTAAGTATTTGTATATTATAAAATGAATGTAGAAAGTTGCTTTGTGTTACCTTAAAGCATTCTTTTATAAAACAAACGAGAATGGAATAAGAATCATATAAGAACGTTTGGTTCTGCTTAGGGAACACACCACATGTGCTGAATACATACAACAAACAACGAATCGTCGCGGCTAAGCCGATCATCATCTCGTTATCCCGAGTAAAACGCGTTTTTATTTGTTTCATTGTCACTATATTTTCGTTTATAATAGGTCCAGTGAAATTACAACGTGTAGGTGCAATACTATAGGTAAGAATATTTGTAAATAACGTATATGCGAGCTCACTTTCGAAAATTTCTTAGCTAGGTTATGTTTCATTTAACTTATACTATTAAGTCTTTTTTATTCATTATTCTAGGTTACCATAAATTTTGACTACATGAAGCACTAGAAAGCAGGATAGCTGTACAAAAAAAAAGGACATCACTTATTTAGTCATCGAATTTCTCTAATACAAACAAAAAGGTAATATACTTGTGTACATATGCTTATGTAATTCTGTCGTAGATACATTTTTCAGTTTTTGGCTGTTACTTAAGTTGTACACCCTATAGTCTACACAAACACATACGTATACCACTCATATTTACAATATTCACATCCTATTTTTAAATATTTTTTACAAATATATGTACAATTATTATAAGTTTATATCTAAAAAAAGCTGAGCACTTAATTAGTACTCTTTGGCATGCATCTACTATGCAAAAAAAACCCACAAGGTGTCTGCAGACATCTAGAGCTGTGTCGTTCTTGGGCACTCAACTGACAATAACACATGATTTTAACATATTCAAAATGATCCTTCCATAGTGGCTAATCTGCGTAGTAGTGCTTGCTGCTCCCCCCACTAAACATTCAGTCCAAACATATGGTCCACGTTTTGTTGACTGCTTTTAGTGACTGCTCTTCTGTCTGTATGGTTGTTGTTTCTCCATTAAGCATTTACTCTAGTCAGATAGTGAGGCAAAGTTTATCTCATTTGATTGAGTGCTGATAGCTGCTTTTACAGACTTGGCTCCTGCATAAAACTTTCTTGGCCAAAGTTTATGATTAGAGTAGATGGTTAAGGGAGAAACAACCATGCAGGAAAGCAGTCACTTAAAGCAGATAGTAACATTTGTCCAGGTGCGTGTGTGGTTTTAGTCAATTTTCACTGAACCTGGTACGATTAACAATAATCACAATAGTCAGCCAAACTCGAACAAGGTGGATGATTACAGGGGTAGTGAGCAGACACAACACCAACTTAATTCTAATATTTACAAAACTGTGCCCAATTCATTGTGTCCCCCTCAATTGGTGAAAGTTACACAAACACTCCATCGCGATAACCAGATAAATGCACACTAGCTGTTTTATTATTATTATTTCATTTACACATGGATATATATTGCAATGCAGAGCATGGATAATAACAATACATATATGTACGGTATTACTATGTATCAGAGATGGATCTGTCATTTATGTCATGTCGTAAATTCAACTTACGACGTGTCAAATATTATATTTATGACGTGTCAAAAAATAATTTTTAACATTTGGTGAATTTACGACACGTAGCTCGTCGTTGCCACGGAGAGGGTGCGTAGACGTGCAAAAAAATATTCAAACACCAAAAAAGTAATTTAACTTCATCCTAGAATGCTTTTAGGCAACATTACATCAGGGCTTTGTCGTCCAAGTATACTTTTTGTAATAAATATTTATGTAAAAAGATCTTACCCCTCCGTATCATGAAATCTAGATGGATTTTTAAATTTATTTAAGTTACAGGAGTTATAGTAAAAATTTACGATGTGCCGCTAAAAAATACAAGTATCATCAGTGCAAAAAAATATAAGTCTCGACGGAAAATTTTTTTGTGGCCACTATCAAAACTATATTCTCTAGGACTTAAACAGTGGAATGAGATAGGAAAGAACTGAGAGGTTTGGAAAATTTTTGATACTAAAAATTAAAATTTTTGTGCACAAAAAAAAAGTTTAAGTCTCACTAATGCCAAAAATACAAGTCCCGAAGAAAAACATTACAATTACAAACATCAAAAATCTACATTCTTGGACATTAACAATAAAATGGGACAGGTGAAAATAAAGACTTTTGGCTGTCGCAACTTGTAATTTTTCTCGCTATGGGGACTTTTTTTCCGCCATAGCTAAATTTGCAATTTGTAAAGTGAAACAAAATATTACTCCTATGGACCGTACTATTCAATGTCAAATTCCTCAAAATGCACAAATTTCACTGTGTACATCTTGATCTCTTACGGTTAAAACTACTACTTTTATATTAATGGGACTTGCAATTATTAAATCCCAGAAAAACATTACTTTTCTAACCATGACAATCAACATACAATTCCTTGAACCGCACAAATTTCGCAACAACAATTGATATTTTCTGTAGTCGAGACTTCGAGAATATATATTTTTCAAAGTTTAAAATACATAAATACATTTGTACACTTTTTGCATCGATTGTTAATTTCGCATAGTTTAAATGACGGAAAAAAAAACTTTTTTGTCTGAGCTTGTATTTTTTCGCACTGATGGCACTTAAGCTCTTTTTAGCGCACGGAATTTATAGTTTGTGCTATTGACAATATTCCGAATCTATTAATTTTCACCAGTCTCATATTACTATACATATCCCAAAGGCATATTTTTAACGATCGTAAATGTAATTTGTTTCTCTTTGGGACTTTTTCTTTCGCACTGATGGAACTTCGCATAGTCAAAAAATCAGCTGAAGACTTTGAATCACTAATAAGCTGATTTATCAGCTAATAAATCAGCTATTTTTTTTAGCAATAACTTAAGCGAAAACTATTTAACCTTAAAACCCTATAAACTATGAACTTTAACGTTTTAACAAACAAAATAAAAAGTCAACCTTACCACTGCACTTATACCATGTATAAAACCTACCACTTTCCAAATCGGTAATCGAACGCTTCGGACAAATACATGACATGATATAGCGTTACGAGCTTTTAGTTTTTATTTTGGGGAGTTCAAATTCATAAAATTCGCGAGCTTGTAAAACTGACCAATAGTGATAAAAAAATTGAAAAAAAAATCCTGCAACACCCTCGTCCTCCATAGAAGATTAAACAATCGAATTGGGGTGCCAAAAAATTAATTTCGTGTACTTATTAGAATATTTTTTGTTAAAATATAAAATTTGTCGGATTTTGGTCCCGCAAATTAAACAGCATCCAAGTTTTGGATACAACTTTCTTTGTTCTCTCAAATTCATCAAAATACTGTTTTAAATTTAGNTAAAGCATTTATCAATACCAAAAGCTTGAATTACCAAGAAAACTGTGGTTCCTACTGGCTACTTATCAAACTAATAAAATATAAAATATTATAAATGCTCATTATAAAGCAACGTAGGACGTTTAGTATCTACTTAATGAATTAATTAAATAAAAAAGTAATGAATAACAAAAGAGCCCATTACTAAGCAATCCTACATGTTAATGGCCACTTACAAAGTAAATTAATAATGAAACAAATGATAGCATAAGCACCTATTACCAGGTAATTGAGGGTGCTTACAGACTGGTTTATTGAATGGTTTAATCAATGAAACAATAATGAATATTACATGCACCAATCTTCAGGTTATTTACGGCATTCACTGATAAGTCAACAAGAGAATAAAGTGATAATGTATATAATACTAGCGCAAATTCCCAGGCAATGCTTAATTAATAAATAAAGTATCTAACTATGGTGCTCCAGGTTACCTAATTATTGGACCTGCTATTACAGTTTTATAATTAATTTTTAAAGTGATCATTAAACAACCTGGATGAGCTGGTGATTATTGCTATCCCAGGTTATATGGTGATTGACGCTTTTGCTGTTAATTATTACTTTAATAAATGATATAGGAGCCAGTTAACAGCCAAGGTTGGCTGGTAATTGGCGCTTGTTTTATTTATTTTTATTGTAGTAACTTATTTGGGGGCCATAGTAAGCGCCCCTGGATTAGCTGATAATTCAGAATTGTGTTACTCATTCATTTTTTTTATTCTTACTTATAAGGCAACCAGTAGACGCACCAATTCGCCTGGTGATTGACGCTCATTGTAGTTATCTTTTTTTTTTTTTAATTAATTATTTCAGCAGCCTATTAGCACCCCGAGTAACTTGGTAATTGGCACTTACGTTGTTAAATAATGCTTTGCTAATTATAACTGCAATCAAGTCAGCCCCCGTGTTACCCGGCGATTGGTGCTTAAGTTATTTAATAATTCTTTGATTTATTAGATGGTCAGCAGGCAACGTAGGTATCTGGTGAGTGGAGCTTCGAGTATTTATGAATGCTTCAAGAAGTAATACAGTGGCCAGTAACAATACTTTTGGTTACATGATTAAATATGATTTTATTATTCATTACCAACGTGTGCAAAGATAAGTACATGATCACTGGGTTAAAAATTCCTAATTTATAAGGTTATTAGATTAAATAGTTTTGTCATAAATTGTTTGGTTCAAATATTTTTAATTTCCCATCAGTGTAATGATTTGTAATATTGTAATTCTCTGCAATTGAGAACACTGACCATAAATTAACTTTTGTGTAACTCATTTATTGCATAAATGACACAAATTGAATATGACATGTAATGGAGACCTCCTAACCAGATTTACCCATATCTGCAGTATATATACTGCACTTGCGTTCAAAGTATCTGCTCACTGTACTCATAAGGTTTGCTTATTTATGCAGCTCAGGACGGTTGAGGCGGATATATCTAAGCGTAACGATCGCTCGAAGGTGCATAATTGAACAAATCTAGAGTGGCGTCTGTTGCGTGTACGTACCCTGGTAGCACAATCTTACGCACTGTCAATGCGTAAGTCTGCATCTGGTCTGCTTCCGGGATCTTATGTAATTCTGATGCACAGCGAGTGCGTAAGACGCTTTGCAGCAGATTTGCGCAAGATTTGCGTGCAGGTGAGTGCGCAAGACTCTTGCGTAAGAAGTGCACAAATCTGACGATCAGTCGAGTGCGTTATTCGTCTTGACTCAACGCACTCCTGATTGCAGCAGGTTTGCGCAAGATTTGCGTGCAGGCGAGTGCGCAAGACTCTTGCGTAAGAAGTGCACAAATCTGACGATCAGTCGAGTGCATTATTCGTCTTGACTCGACGCACTCCTGATTGCAGCAGATTTGCGCAAGATTTGCGTGCAGGCGAGTGCGCAAGACTCTTGCGTAAGAAGTGCACAAATCTGACGATCAGTCGAGTGCATTATTCGTCTTGACTCGACGCACTCCTGATTGCAGCAGATTTGCGCAAGATTTGCGTGCAGGCGAGTGCGCAAGACTCTTGCGTAAGAAGTGCACAAATCTGACGATCAGTCGAGTGC
>NW_019379829.1:239714-255269 GCF_000648655.2 Copidosoma floridanum
AAAAAAATTGTGTCCTGATCTAATTTATTGAAGGTTTATCAGTGTAAGAAGGCGTTATCATCCGGATGATAACACCAAAACTGGCAAGTTTAAGTGCTTTAGAGCAATACTTTAAAAAATTTCAATTAGAAAAAAAAATTATTTTTTAAAAATTGTCTAAAAACACTTTAACTTGCCAGTTTTGGTGCTGTCATCCTGATATAAATGCTGGCAAACCTTCAGTAAATTAAAATATCTTGACTGAAGTGCAATGAAATACATATTTAATACCGTGTATCTTTTAGAGCTATGAGCCAGCGTAACCTGCAAAGACATATATTGCGAATATCTTGCGAATATTGCCTTTTGCTATGCGAGGCCAATAGTTCTCGTTTTTTCCATTATGGCGCTGCTTCAAAACTATGCACGTAGGTCGTAGCGATTAACTGCAGGCAATACTGCAGGTTTGCCTGCAAGGTTAATGCAGGATTTCCTGTAACATTTTCTGCAGGAAGTGACATTTTACATTTAACATAAGAATCGTTCTAAAAATTTACAATAATCCGTAGTGATGAACAAAATACTGTTTCAGGTCATTGCCTTTCCCATGAACAATTTAAAAAATACCATTGGCAGTATATGGCAAAGTTTAATACACTAATCCCTATGATTCAATCTTTACACATTGGAAGAGAAGCTTGAGACAAAGAACAGAAGAAAGTTCTCCCTCCATTTCCAGTATCCACCACGCGACAGTTTGACGATTTGGAAAAATTACTGGAGGACTCTGTTGCAGCCCAAATTGAATATGTACAAATTTTTGTGATAAAATTTTTACTTACACATCTTATCCTATGTTAGAGTTTTTTGAAACCTCGTACAGTTTTATTGAGAGAAATGTAGTTAATTGGTTTATTTAGTGGTGAAAAACATGTTGCGCATAAAAAGTTATTTGAGTACATGTATTTATCAGTATAAGCGTTATGTTGTTATTTCTTACTTTGACTTAATCGTTCATTATGGCCGAAAATAGCGTTTCCAATTTTCAGAGTACAGATAACGCATCATTGAGCAGCATATTTATCTTATGTGCAGCAGGAGAAACTTAGATATATGTATACCAAAAACCTGCTCGAATTAGGATTAACAGTACTCTGTACTTCGAAAACGCTGTTTTTGGCCTTTGTAAACGCTTTAATCAGAGTAAAGAAAGTAGCTTAATAACGCTGATACCGTTAAATTTGCACTAGTTAACTTTTTACGTGGAATTTTTTTTTGTTGCGAAAAAAAAGTATAAACTACATTTTTTTCATACGGCCTGCAGTATTTTTCCGCAAGAGAGGGAATATACGTCAGCCGTGATCATGTGTTACTGTTGCAATCCCAATTAGCAGAAAGATGTAACGACTTAAATGTTTATATAAAGTTGTGGCTAAGATGAACTGCAATTAAAAATTGTTCTCTGTATACCTGTAACATCAAAAACATTGTACATGAAGCCATGTCTCGGTGTTAGAAAAAAGAAGTCTTGACGTTGTCACCCGAGCCTGTGCTTTTTTGAGTTGTTATAAACGTATATGCGACTCTGTAAAATGTAGTATAATCATATCACAATATAACTATAATACTAATTTGGAAATGCTCAATTGTTCGCAGGCTCAAGTTGTTAGAAGCGTTGGTGGTTCAAGTCAGGTGAAATTTGTGAGAAATGCTTGTAGGCGCATTCTGGATAGTATTTTGGTAGCAAAATATTATTCGTGGTCTGGAATTAATACGAATAAGACACCAATTCAGAAGAAAAATATTTGTTCCATTCTAATTGGTAATACAAAGAATCAGTCATAATAAGTTGTTTGTTTGCCAGAGTACGCATAAGCTGTAATATTAACATAAAAGTATTCGTTTTGTAGATACGATCGTCGGTGTCAGTACCGGATACACAAGGGATGGAGTCGTGAACGACGTAAAACACTGGGTGCAACATGCCAAGGAGTATACTAAAAAAAATGATTAGTTTATTGTCCAACTGCAGCTATTTTGGCAACCTTACTAGTATGTATCATTTATCGTTGAGCTTGCGCACTTGAAATTAAACGAAATTACCGATTCCATACTTAATTAGTTAAGTTACCAATATTATCCTTTGTATTTATCCATAAAAGTGCCTGTATGTATTAAAACTGGTACCTTTTTAGGTCTTAGACATCGGTACACTTCTTACAGTTCTCAAACATAGCTTTTTTTTATTAATGTTAATTAGTTCTATAAAGAATTATTACTTATGCGTATACATGTTCATGTAGTTTTTACGTGTTACAAAAAATATGAGATTTATGAGCATAATAAATAGAAATAAATGAATAATAATGAAGAAATGATTAAATAATATGAATAAGCTAATAGTATTCAATAAAAGTGGTGGAAACACCTTAATAGATGTGAAAACAACACTTATCACTTCAAAAGTGTATTAATTTTTTTTTTATGTACTGTGAAAANAAAACAATACTTATCACTTCAAAAGTGTATTAATTTTTTTTTATGTAATGTGAAAATTTTAGTAAGTTTATACTTGTTATAAGTTGTTTCTCCGTCTTTTATCTGTCGACGCGGAATGCAACATACCAAAAATGGTACCAAAAAAAAAATAATTAGTTTTTAATCCAAATGTGGCTGTTCTGGCACCCTTAATAGTATTCTATCATTTTTCGTTAAGCTTGCGCATTTATAATAAGAAAGTCACCTGTTCCTAATACAATTAGAGAAGGTACCGATATCCTCCTGTGTATTTGTCCATAAAAATGATTGTGGGGCATTTCAACTGGTATCTGTCCAGGTCTTGGACATCGTTACGCTACTTACAGCTCTTGAACATATTTTTTTATTTTGATGATTTACATGGAAAATTATACCTGTTGCGTATCCATATTTATTTAGTTTTTACGTGTACAAGAAATACTACGTTTGTCAACTCGTTACAGAAAAACAAATTATAAAAGTAACGATCAAAAATTTAATTTATTATGTAAAAATTGCTTAAAAATGGAAATATTTGATACGCTTCTAAAGTTACTTCAGTATTTGTAATATTTATATTTGTAATATTTTTATGATTGTAAAAAAATGCTTATTATTTTTAAATTTTAGAATTTAACAACAATATTGCAAGTATTTTAGTGTTTATTCTAAGTATTTTATTACCTTGTGTATCCGTCAATGCGTGAAATATCAACTACATTCATCAGCGCCTACTACGCCTACTACTATTGTAAACTATCCTACTTTGTAAACTCTTTGTTGTACTGTATTTACTTTTGTTTATTAATTGAATAAATAAATGAATAAATGAATTCATCGGGAATTAATACAACCTCTTATTTATGTAATATTCTTAGAGTATGATATAAGCATTCTGAATAAATATCCAAATCAAGCTGGTTATAAGATTCAAATCAACAACATTCTGGTAGTCTTCTTAAAATATTCTAAATATCATCATTAGGCAGTATAAACGTACTATGTAACCATTATAAAAGAATACCTCTTCTTCATAGCATATAAACGTACAAACTATCCAACGTTCCTTTGGTATTATAAAAGTATTCTTTTTTAGCATAAATATTAATACCAACGAAAACATGAAATCAGTCAACGTTTCATTAACATTATAAAAGTATTATTAAATGGGTGACGTAGCGAGAATGCAAAAATAATACTTTAAGAACCCTTTTACGACAAATTCAGAATACTTTAAAGAATTCTTGTCATGTTTAAAAAAACTCTTTAAGAATGCTTTTGACATTGTGTATGCCGTCTGGATAGGTGTTTTCATTCATAACATACACACCAAAGTATAGCATGATTGGAAGTACACGTTTTGTTAACTGCTAAGAAAACTAAAAAAATGTCCTCTAGAAAACGGTTGTTAGCCTACATTTATATACATATGTGTTTACATATGGATCATTTGTTAAACGCGATTCACTCCATCTATATTCACTGTATACTGCACTATTCACGTGCTTACTCGAAATCTTCGAATCCTGGGCGCAAGTAGTGTGCGTGGCCTCAGATCTCATGAGCCAGAGTGAAAAGATTATTGTATTTACACATATAAACAGTCTGTTCCCTTATCTCTGACGAAGCATATATCTTTTTTTTTGACACTGTAACGATTGGAATCCTTCGGGATGGTTAAATGATAATTGCAACTGCGATGATTAAATTTTGTCACATAATTACATATTCTTTTATTATACATCTTTTTACAATCTTAGGAAAGAATTTAATCTTATGGGCCATATACTGTTAAAAATCGCGTTATTCGCAAAATTACTATACATAGATTTTCGGGCGCCACCCGCTCTCGGCGATGTACAGCCGATCGAGCCCCACAGATTCGTGGAAGTGGCACGACCTTATTATAGAAAAAAAGGACTATCTTACAACCTAACTGAATACTAATATGAGGAGCCTAAAATCCTACGAATATCAATACAGCCAGCGATGCTTTCGCGAAACGCATTCTATGTCTAACAGCGAAGTGTGTCAACCGTCGATCTACTTTATGCTAGCTTAAGATCGTGCGTTCTCGTATCAATTTAAATCTATGAACCGTTTTCTCGTTTTTTAAAATTTAATTTAATTTTTTTATTGTTGCCGCTCTTGGTTTCCATGCTTTTTACACCTTCGGCCGCCACCAACCATGTACGGGTATACCTCTTTGGTTCCAACTGTCGGGAGATCCAGCGAGGCCTCATTGTCGTTCTTCATTTGAATTCTCATTTTTTGTAAAATTATTACATTTAATTATGGTACCATTTGTAAGAATTGTGTAATTGTCCTTTTCGTTTTTACAGTTTAACTTGATCTTGCTTTCTTTCATGATTGCAAATTGTTGCGATTTTAATGGGAATGATAAAGAAGATTCATCAGAATAATTTGTTTTTAAAATACAATAGAATTTTCTTGAATATTTTCAAGTTTTGAATTAAGACGTGTTTCACCAAATCTTCCAGGTATTATACGTCAGCCGTGATCATGTGTTACTGTTGCAATCCCAATTAGCAGAAAGATGTAACGACTTAAATGTTTATAGAAAGTTGTGGCTAAGATGAGCACAAAAGTGATGTAAATTATGAGTATTAAACGTGACATTTTGAGTTCCAGATATATCTTCGTAAGTTTCAACAAAATGTTTCAATAAAATTTCAGCAGAATAAAAGTATCCAGTGTTTTTGCACATGACAGAATTTAGTAAAATTGTGATTTCCACCTGCAACATTAAGAAATCAGTACACATAATCGTTTACTGTATTCTTAAAAACTCGTGGCCCAGTGTATAACAGAAACTCCTTCAACTCGTAAGCTCGCCCCAAACATCTAATACTTTGAAATTTCTTAGGTTTTCGATCAAAATCGGATGGTATCCTATATTTAAGATTAGCTAGTCTCTCAGAGATAGTTATACCTTGTTGATTAGAAATTTTAACACTAAGTGGACCAGACAACTACAACTCTATTAATTTTACAACTACACCACAGTATATGAGGTGAATATAATCAAGAGGTACACCTGTTACACGAGAGATCAGTGGTTTTAACCATCAATTAGTGTGAAATTATTGCACCACGACTGTGCTCGTGTCAATCGAAAGTAATTAGGTTAAGCTCTGGCTGGTCATTCAGATCCCCAACCTTACGTGTCCTTCTTAAATGCAAGAGTATAAGAACTCTTTGCACATAACAATATTTGCCTTTTCTCTTCCATCAAGTGCTCTAAATTAACTGTAAAGGTTGGAGAGTGAGTTCTGTTGTGTCTTTCAAGCGAATATAAAGCTTAGTTCGGTGACAAAGCTGCATATTAGAAGCGTGCATTTCAAGCAAATGTAAGACTTAGTTCGGTAACTAAGCTGTGTAAGAAAAGCTCTAGCAAACCAGGCCACAGTAGCCTTACCTAAAAAGTGAATCAAAGAGGAACAAGAAAAAAAGGACCGTTGACTTGGATTCCGACGTTAAAAGCAGCAGTCTTATTATTGTTATCGCCACAACTCCTCTCGTGTAGGATTAAGATCATCGTTGCGGTCAAACTTGTAAGATCTTGGGACTGCGTGCGCGCAGGTGGCAAATAACCAACGATCATAGAAGTATGTTAAGCTAAAAAAAGCAATAAATTGTAAAATAATTGTAAATGCGAATCAGAAACTTTATAACTCATATTATTTGTAAAATCAACTATCTCCGGCTTTACTAAATTTATTAAATCATCAGATAAGACATAACTAGGTTATTGATTGAATTATTTTCTTAAATAAAATTTTTCAATAACTAAATTATATGAAATTTTCTAAGATTCAAAATTCTGATTGACAGCAACATAATTCTTACTTCAATTAATAAATTGAATACCAAGGAAATTTTAAATAGATAACGTATGACAAAGACTTTTATAAGGACGTGAGATAAAAAGACGAACAAGGTACGCTACTACTGCATTACATAATATATAAATTCAAACAGTAAATCAACGCCAGATCGGCGAACGACACATTAACACTACTCCATACATGTCGCTTGGTAAAACGTAACACCATAACGCTGAGTCTACGATTGAAAGTGAGTAAGAGCAAATAAGGCCTTTGGGATGACGGCTGGTTCCTGGCGAACAAAAATTAAATTTATTTGTTTGCAGAACGAATCTACGAGTTCCGCCCTTCACTTATAGAAGTTTGGACGTAACAGCCTTATGCATGTGCACCTGCGCGCATGTGTGTATCTAATATAGTAGTGAATATAAATACTATAAACACTAGTTAATACTATTGTTTTAATAAAATAAGTTACCAACATTTTTTGCATGCACGGCATATCGATGCAATCAGCCAGTATTAGTTAAACGGATTTTTGTAATATGACATAGCTTCCAAATATTAAAAAAATACGCCATATCTTTGAAAAGAAGCGAGATCTCGCCAAAACAACAAATTTTACAGGTTTCCTAGAAGAAATTAAAATATCGTGGCACACTATTAGAGAGATATTCAGTTACGTAAAGATATAACCTCGAATTCCAGTGTTTTCGATAATTCTCTATAAAATTAATGTGGAAGATTTAAGGAACAATTATAGCATATTTGCAAAATTATAATGAAAATGTAGAATATATTTTTCGCATTTTTGCCCAAAAATAACTTCAATAATTATTTAAAAATACAAAATCGCTAATGGAAAGATGGATTGACTAAACACAACTACTTACATTTGATCGCGCATGTGTGCAATTTTAATAAGCAATTATTTTGTCGATAAGAATTATGTAAATGTGCTTAACACAATACTGGACCATTATGGCCACAGTATAAGTACTATACATTTTTTTAAACTCACATCAATGAAGATAGTTATAAAAACATTATTTCATTTTTTGTTTAGATTTGTTTTTATTTTTTTTTGTTATTGAACTAATACTTTAATAACTTTTAACCCCTTACTTTTTTAATCTTAAACTCTTGCTCTCTATCGGTTAATTTATATATATTTTAATTATTTTCGAAGTTCTCACTTCTGCTGAGCATTATAAATGACGCAACCCGTTTTTTAAAAACTTTTCGTTCCCCTTAAGAAAACTAATAAAAATAATTATTTTTTGTTTGTTAAGCTTTTTTTTGAGATGCAGCGTTTTTCATTTACACAGGCTCAAAAAATTCTTGCAATCAAAAGATCTGGTACTGAACTCACTTACGAGTGCTTTTTTTTGTTAAGCTTGAGTTCATAGCTAGTTAAAAACTAATAGTTTAACATCAAAGAAAAGAAAAATATTTATAAAAAAACTGCCATTAATCATGACTTACGTTGTGTACAGGTGGTGTTACGCTTATAAAATACTTCAAGTTGGAGGTTGAGTAAGCTTATTAATTTTTTCTTATACATCCGCTACTGCTACCACCAACGCAACCGCTACCGTTACAACTACCACTACCACTACCTTCAGGTAAATCTTGATAGGACCGTGCTTACGCACGATCTGTTGAACCAGCTTGCACGTGCCCGAGGTGTGAACTTGCTCTTCATAAATGAACCATCCCGCACGTTACCGGGTCAAGGCTGGTACAGCGACAAGACCGATTGTGTGGATATTAGAATCCGTAGTCATAAGCTTTCTGTTTCCAACATCGTAGATGGAGAGGAGTTCGTGTAAATTAAGTATGGACGCGTAGCCTACATAAGTTGCTACATTTCCCCAAACATTGCGATTGGCGTCTTCGGAGAGCGGCTCACCAAACTTGATGACGCGGTTCGCGTGCATGGGGAAGGCAGTGAAATAGTTTTGGCCGGCGACTTCAACTCCAAGGCTATCACTTGGGGGAGGCCGAGAACCGACTTCAAAGGGCGGGCGGTGCTAGAGATGTCTACAAGGTTAGATCTCATCGTCATGAACTCTGTTGGTTCAGCAACGTTCAGGCGGCCTGGTAATCGGGGTACGATCATTGATCTTACGCTGGTGTCGTCACAAATAGCGACACGGGTGTCTGACTGGCGAGTACTGAAGGACTACACGACCAGTTATCACCAGTATGTCAGCTACATGTTAAACGAGGACCGTGGTTCAAGCTCGCGAAAAGTAATCCAAAGGCTCGTTGCCAGGTGGGATAGTGCAAAACTCAATTGAGATTTGCTGCAAAAAGCAAAAACACAAATCCAGCGGAGGTCGAGAAACTCGTGAGCGGCCTTATGAGACGTGTCAAAGAATATTGCAAAGCGTGTACGCCCAATAGGTCTGCCAGGAAGGGTCGACGTTCGTGCTACTGGTGGACCGAAGAAATCGCTAACCTGCGCAGATAGTCGCAGAACTAACGGCGTCTTGCACAGCAACATAGAACTCGTGAGGATGCCAAGGTAGCTGTTGCCGCGTACAGGGAAGCAAATAGGCCTTGGTGAGGGTGATCAAGGTGAGCAAGAATCGATGCTGGCATAAACTCATCGCCGAGATGGATAAGGATACGTGTGGCCTGGGCTACGGGATTGCATGAAAAAGACTGCGCGGCTCGGAATCGACGTCGCTGGTGAAACCTTCCTTTTTGAAAAGGGTGGTATCTTGCCTCTTTCCAGAGCATCCCGATAGGAGGCGAGAGGACGTAAGAGCAGGCCAAGTGCCTTTCTTTACCCTTGATGAATTAAAGTCAGTGGCATCAGAGACGCCAGGGTGAAAGGCCCCGGGCCTTGACCGGGTATTGTCCGCAGTCCTTAAGGTCATAGCTGTGGAAAAGGCATATGTTTTGCTGAACATGGTCAATGCGTGCCTGCGCGTTGGATTGCTTAGTAGGCGTTGGAAGATTTAAACGCTTGTTCTTTTGGACAAATGCAAACCACCCCCTTGGTCCCGTCGTCAGTCCGACCCTTAGGTATGTTGGACAATTGTGGGAAAATGCTCGAGAGGCTGATAAGATCTCGGTTAAAAGGAGAAGTTAGACTCTTAGAGAATCAGCACGGGTTCCAAAAGGGGCGTTCGACGGTCATGGCTGTGGCTAAGATCCTTAAGTCGGTTAAAAAGGCATGGAGACCCTTTCTTAAGACAAGGAGCGTCTGTGTTCTAGCGACTCTCGACGTAAAGAATGCCTTTAACTCGGCAAAATGGTCCGACATAATGAGGGCCTTAAGGCGCCAGATTATATTGGACTACCTGAGAAGGAATCTGGTCTATGACGAATTTTTGCACCTTGAAATTCCTTCGGGGGTCAAGCTGACAGGCTCTAGTGATAATATAGCACTGCACGACACTGCGATATTCTGAGAAGGTCAAGCGTAAAATACGGTGGGTCGTCGTCAGAGTGCCGGAGTGGCTTTGGGACCACGGTTTCAAACTGGCGATTAAAAAGATGGAGACGGTCGTTTTTGCTAGGCAGAGGTAGTTCGAGGGGCACTTCTATCTGCACTTTGCGAGTGAGGTTATCTGCATGAGTCCGATGGTGCTATATCTGGCAGTGAGGATCGATTCCCGGCTTACTTTTTGGAAGCACATAAAGAGAGTAGCTGAAAAAGCAGCTATGGTGGGGAGGTGTGAGTGTACGCGCTCGCGATAAGATTCATATGGGAGCGCCTCACTGAGGTGCAGCGCATCAGATCACTGAGGATCGCGTGTACCTATCACACAGTCTCCTCCGCTGCCACTATGGTAATAGCACGAACGATTTTCGTTGTGTTGCTTGCGCATGAGCAGCGGAGGAAGTTCTTGGGCTCCGTCGACGAAAGCGATAGCAACATGCGGGAGAAAACGTTGATGACGTGGTAACAGTAGCGGGGTCAGTCCGGTTTGGACAGGGGACGCGCTGGTTGGTACCGCATCTGCGGCCATGGGTGAAGAGAGGACACGGAGAGATAAACTACTATTTTAATCAGTTTATCTCCGGGTACGGCCAGTTAAATGCCTATCCTTATTGCATGGCGGTAAAAGCATCACCCAGATGTACTTATTGCCTGGCGCTGGATGATATCGTTGCATTTAATTTTTTGAGTGCGAGAAATGGCACCGTGAGCGCCAGCAGCTGATCGATGGGCTCAGTGTGGCACCCACCTTCGAAACCATTATCTTTGATATGCTATGTACCGAAGAGGCTTAGGGGGCAGTGGATTGCTTCGTCGGGTCTGTCATCCGGCGAAAGAAAGAAGAGGAGAGAGCTGCCACGCAGAAGATGGGGACCCCTGAGTAGGCCGTCAGAGGTGACGAGGTCATTACGGTAGGTGAAATTTAATGCGGACTCAAGCTGCACTAGGGACAGGTACTTATCAGCAAGGAAAAGCATCAAGCATTTAATGGCGCTTGCAAAGACTGGAGCCTTCGAAGAAGTGCTAGACATGGGTGCTAGTCCTCGGGGATCCCGAGTCCTTTCAAGGATTCGAGAGGATTGGCACCACTAGCAACTGGTGGCGAGCTTGTTCGCTAATGTTGTGAGACACGATGGTCTCCCTGGTGGCTCCACCCTGAAGTAATGATGACGTGGTTCCGGGGTGGAACTAAAGCTACGCGGCATGGGAGAGGGGTATCAGTGGGTAGTAGTGGGCTATTAAATAATATCCACTGAGTTTCATACCATGACTGTCTGTGCGGTGTGCATCAAGGCATTTTAATTCTCTCTAAAAAGAAAGAAAATAATAAGAAAAAATAAAATACAATTAAAAAAAACTGCTTCATCTACTACTACTACCTTTGGTGGATTTTTGCTAAATTTTTTGTACCAGGCGCTTCCCAGGCGGTGGATAGGACCAAAATCACTTTTTAAAGCCACTGAGCAGGTTAGGGTGCTTTTGGCGGCGTCAGTGGATTAAAAGGGGCAGAACGTGTGGATGGCTTTTGGTAGATGTATCTGTGTTTTGCTTCTATCAATATGGATGAGTGGCACAGCGCTTTCTGTGTTTTGTGCCTTCTGCTTTCTGCTTCTGCCGGTTTAAAAGCTTTCGGGGTGAATCTAAGGCCACGCGGGATAAAAAGGTTTTAGTGGGTATCAGTGGTCTAATAAAAAGTATCCATCAAGTTCCACACTACCGTTGTCTCCGTAGTGTGCCTCAAGGCAATTACCCGTCCTTCACAAAAAAAGAACTGCTACTGCTACTGATACTGATACCGCTACTGCTACGACTACTGCTACTACTACTACAACCACTACCGCTACTACTACTACTACCACTACCACTGCCAGTTTCACTACCACTACCACTACTACTACTACTCCCGCTCCAGAATATGCGTTACCTTGTGAAAGACCATACTTCTCGCATCCTAGGTCAGGTGAGGAAGCTTTAAACCGATGGCATCCACCCCATCATGAATAGAAGTAAGCGGCAGTTATAACATTCTTCTCAGATTCATGCATCATACTCTTACTAAACAAATACAGGTATACTCACTAGTTGTTGCGGTTTGCGTGCGGCGAGGTCTATCCCTGGCTGGCGTGGTGGGCCTGGCAGCGGGTGAGGCCAGATGATGAGGCCCAGGTAAGTCTGGGTTACCGCATCTGATATGGCTGCACGCCTCATGAACAAAAAAAGACGTGGTGGGCTAACTGATCTAGGCTCACTACCACTGAATGACTGTAGTGTACCAAAATATACATACACCACACATATACACCACTTCCACACTTTTTCTACAGAACGCCAAGGCAGTATCCGATGGTGGGACTAAGGGATAGTGCGCTGGTTTTCACCCTTTCCAGACACTTATTGTCGTAAAAAAGGGAGTGTTGGCTTTCATCGGTTCACACGATTTTAAGAAGAACTAAAAATAAAGAACGTTAATGTGAAACTAGTACCCCACGCAGTAACCTCTTTGAGGGAATTTGCCGGCAGTTCCGATCCGGTGAAAGGCCGGGTGACTGCCACTGGCCCCACGGATTCTGGGGACGGGGGAGGGGGGTGGGGGGCAGACACAAAGACGTGTTTCATGGCCAATCGGAACTGTTAAACGTTCTATGGCCTGTTCTAAAAGATATAGGATCAAAAGGTAGCGTTTAGAGCATAGGCAGTAACATCAGTGAGGGCAGCAGTGTGTCAGTTTTCAGCAGCCAGACCTAGGAGCTCGACTCTTTAGAAAACACTGGTGCTGAGCTTGAGTAAGGCGACGGCAGAAAATTGAGCAAGTTCAATCGGCAACAAAAGTGATTCAGGAGATGCTGAAAGCAATTAATGATAAGTATTGAAACACGAATAACGCTGTTAAAAACAGTCTTAAAGCTGCCCTTAAACACCTTGAAGAACCAGAGGTAATAAAACAACGCGTTTGGCTTCAAGAAGACGCGTTTACAAAGTCTTGGAAAGATTCCTTTGGATCCCTGAAGTGGAAGGAACAAGTTCAAGATAATTTCCGACGGCATGTCCAGAAAAAAACCCTGAACATTTTTCTTAAGGAAATAGAACGGGTTAAAAGAAACAGGAGTCCATCAGACAGTCCTGAAAAACGCCAACAAGCCATGTCTCCTAAAAAAAAAAGAAAACAGGCAGAGGCCAACAAGAAGAGGTTCTTCCGAACGAAAAAAAAGACCAGAAGAAGAGAGTAGATCTGACGATAACAGTTTTGGCCAAGATGGCCGAAAGGCAGACCTTTGTTAATGTGCTGAAGACAATGAAGGCGGATTTCGACCCTGACAAGGCCAATGCCGCACTTAAAAGTGTTGTTACTATAAGGAAAGGAGACATACTGATAAAAGCCAAAAGTGTAGAGGATGCAATTGCATTCTCACAACAAATCGAAAAGTCGGTAGCTGGATAGGAAACTATCAAAATAAGCACGAAAAAAGTAATACCATAAGTCCAAGACCTGGACGCTATTGTCAAGAAAGACGAGGTTAGAAGGAGCTTTTGTCAAGACTTTTGGACTAGATAGTCAGGAGATTAAAGTAGTTCTCTTAAAACCAAATATCAGAGGACAGAGGTTGGCGTTGATAACAGTAGACAAAGCAACTGCTAGACAAGCAGAGAATAAAGGCAGATTAAGAGTTGGCTTTGAAAGCTGCCAAATTCAACGGAGAATTGAAGTAACAAGATGCTACAAATGCCTACAGTATGGACATCTCTCAACCAACTGCAAAGGAGAAGATAGTTCTAAGCTTTGCTTCTGATGCGGAAGCTCAAATCACCGGAAAAAAGAATGTTTAGGCCAACAAGCGCGAAGCTGGCAGTGGGAGCTGCCCGCTGTTCAGAAAAGCGCTAGAAGAGGCTAGAGAAAAGGCTTAAGTAGGACGCAAATAAGGCGGGAAGGCCTTGAGTAGGACGGTGGACTAATGCGGACCCGCGGTGCGCTAAGTACTTTTACCTATCAGCAAGGGAAAGCATCAAGTTCATACTGGTGCTTGCTAAGTTAGCAGCCTACGATGGAGCGCTAGACAGGGTGTTGGTCCTCAGGCATCCCGAGTCCTTCTCAGGACTCGAGATGATTGGCACCTCTAGTAAATGGTGGCGAGCTTGCTCGTTAATACTGTGAGACGCGATGGTCTCCCTGGTGGCTTTACCCTGAAGTAATGCTAACGCGGTTCCAGGGTGGAACTAAAGCCACGTGGTATGGGAAGGGGGGGTTTAGTGTGTATGGGTGGGCTAATAAAAAAAACCAGAGTTTCACACTACCACTGTTCCTGTGGTGTTCTTTAATGCACTTTCCCTCCTTCCACAAAAAAAACTACTACTACTACTAACACCACCCATACTATTACACGGAGATATTTTTGATATAGAAATTCTTTTACGCGGGGCACTTACTCTTTTAAACTGACGTAGGAAGACTCTCATTGCTTGGGAGACACGCTCTCACGGGTTGGAAGACTGTGTCTCATAAACTTGGAGCAAAAGCGACACTAACACACTGGGAGAGCCATTGAACTATTGAGCAGACAAGTTTTTTTTTTACCAATTTTTTGTGTTGGTGTATTGCTGTTCCTTTTTTTTGTTTTTAAAGCATCATTACACTATGTAATTAAAAATCTAAAAAACTTTTTTGTAGAAAGAATTTCCTCAGCATGAATATTTTTCTGAAGTAATGAATATTTTTATCAACAAAAACTTTAAATCATTACCATTGTAGATAATTACTGCTACTATTTTGTTCAGCGAAAAATTTAAAATTGTAATATGAAAAAAAGTATTGTTCAATCAGAGATAATAGGATGAAAAATTCTATTTGGTGAACATTTTTTTAAACCTTCATCGACAGTAACATTGTTTCTGTTATAATATTGAAAGCATGAGTATACAGTTTTAAAACTAACAGATTGAGAAAATGATTATTTATTATTTTTGGCAAAAATTTTTTACCCCAAAAACCTTAAAAACACTAAAGAGATTGAGGGCAGTCCAAAGATACCTATTGTTTTTCACCTTACTAATAAAGTTTAATTGATTTAATATGTTGTAAGACTATGAATTTAATAAATGCATATTTCTTGAGAAAAGAAGAGTTATTGATTATTGTTTGTATTGGATCGAATAAATCAAGCCCAAATTTATTTAAAACTCACAAAGAATAGTAGAAACTACGATATTAGATGACCAACCAATATAATATACTAGTTTTGGAGTAAGTCTTCAGATTGCTCTTATTGATGTAGAGACTATATGGTGAAAGAAAATTGAAGAATTCTTAGTGTTTTAAAACAAAAAAATTTTGAAGTAGAAGACAAATTTGCAAAGATTATTTAGACACTTTTTTTATTTGAAAGAAAAGAAATCATTATTTTTTTAAAATTAATTTTCAATGTAACTCGAGCAGGAAATTACTTTCTAGGTCTTAAAAAAATTTTAAAACCAATTTTTTAGTAACAGTCTTTCCCTTTTCTTTTTCCGAAGAGAGGATGAAGTGCGCTTTATCATCGATAGTGTAATCATCCTCTTATATACTGGAACTTATGATCTTCTTTTTGGGTGGGAGCGCCAGTGCACTGTGTGGTAGTTAGACTACTATACTGTAGCTGATACAGTAGTCGTACCAATTCTCTCTCCAAGTACCACTACTACTACTACTACTACTACTACTACTACTACTACTACTACTACTACTACTACTACTACTACTACTACTACTACTACTACTACTAC
>NW_019379830.1:16107-56101 GCF_000648655.2 Copidosoma floridanum
AGACCTTATCTTTCTGCAACCAAAAGGCATACATTCCAAGCTTCATTATTCTTTTGATTTTCGCGCAAATTTTGTTTTTTCGTACTATTTACTGGTCCATAACCTCAAACTGTTTTTTATGTATTTTTATTTCTACGATGCCCATAAAGTACTTACTACTGTTTCTTTGTTATTACTTTTCTGTTTATCAACTATCCTTTTTTGTCTTGAATGATTGCTCGAACTCATTTACCGTTTGTTTCTTGTTGTCGTATTATCTTGTACGTATGTGCATTTTTGTTCGTTTCAAAGGGATCGAAAAAAAATACAATAACAGATTGAAACCATACAGTCCAGATGATAACGTGAGGTTAAAAATATATACCATACACTAGCTTTTTTTTTAATGAATTTTTTGCAATGAAATGTCTGGCGTACTTGACACATGACTAAAATTTAGCAATACCATCGTTATAAAAACTAAGAAAAGTTATAACTAGCAGGTGCATGGAATTATTTTGTTCTCTAACCCTAATTGTACATTAAAATATAAATATTCACGATCGTATTTGGTAAAACAGCATATTTTTAAAATAAAATTAAATAAGGTTGAAACTGTAAGTCAGCTGTTAGTAAATGTTCTACTTTTTTGTTAATGCACTAAGTTTTTAAGAGTACTAATAGTGTTTAAATTTTTTTGTTAATACATGTTGACTTTTAATGCTGCTTAATTTAAGCTTAGTAACATTATGCACAACTTTAAATAAACAATATTGTCTGATAAAGGTGTTATTTTCTTTAAAAGTTATAAGCTAATACGTTCAACAAAAACTTTTATATTTAATTGTATTAGAATTTCAGTCAGTTGTAAGCAGTTAAAGTTTTTTACAATGTATGTTACTGAGTTTAACTTTATATGCAGGATCATACGTTTAACAAAGGAGTTTTTTTTCATTTTTAAAAATCCTAAGCCAGTTATAGATGATTTTAAAGAA
Organism: Copidosoma floridanum; assembly: GCF_000648655.2. The sequence continues at coordinate 17,082 of NW_019379830.1, forward strand.
TTCTGTACTTTTAGGCATGAAACAAGCAAACATAAAAGTACAAAATAAAAATTTAATGCATTTTGTTAGCCGAAGCATTGTGAAATTATATCTTTCCTCCAAAAGACCGCTTGTTTACTTTAATATATATTCGCGTCACACTTTTATTGTTGGATTTTTAAATAAAACGTACAATAACAGTTGGTAAGTAGTTAAAACAACGTCCAACGGTGGTACCGTCAAATTTTGTATTTATTAAAAAGCAAATGGCGTTTTGGCCATTTGGACAACGTCCCAGCCCTCATCAGGTACAAAAATGTGTACATTTATATTACGATTTAACATCCCTTTCTTTAAAGTCAGAGATTTTTATACCTGATGAGGGCCGGGACGTTGTCCAAACGGCCAAAACGTCGTTTTGTTTATCAATAAATACAATATTTGACAGTACCACCATCGGACATTGTCTTAAATAATTTTTATTGTTAAATTTTTATGCTATCTTATCTTAAACTTTAACAATTAAAATAGAACTTAAAGTAACATTAGTCTTATTATTATTTTCATTCATAAATAAAGGAGTTATGCTATTAGGCAAGAGCTAATTGAATTCAGTTTCAAATTTTTAATTTTTTCAGCAAAAAAGTACCAAATTTGTGTTGTATTCTTTATTGATTGTCAATGGTGTTTCAAAATGTCTTAAATGTATTATCATCAAAAACTAGACCATCATCTAAGCAACATAAAAATTTTCTTTAGTTAAAATAAATTTAGGGTGCCTTTTCTTTATTCTTTGAATAAAAAGGTTTGTATGAGCAACATACGATAAGTAACAAGGTATTTGTACTTCAGCTTATGAAGAAAAAAATAGTAAAGAATAAATCAGCCACTCTGTGCATGTTAAGTTGAGATTAGTTCTAAATTAATCGTAGCTATATAACTAAATACCTTGTACTAAGAATTTACAATTTCAAGTATAGAAAATTATTAAATAATCACCATACGGACTAAAGTAATTAAAATGTTTTAATAATGCAGTCAGAAAATTATATACGTCATTTTACGGCTTTTACACCTTATTAATCATAAACTTATAGTAATTTATATTACTATACATGTAATTATTTTATTTATCCTTATTATTGAGTTTTTTTATTACTGTTAAATGCATTCTTAATTAAAAAATGAAACAATCTCTCCTGTAGAGCCCTAAGATAAACGATGACACAGATTTTAAAGTTAACACATTTTTATAAAAGTTATTTAATTTGGGAGTACGAAGTTTCTTAATATAAATTGCGCTCAAATAATTTCCTTGCCTAGATAGCACAGTATAAAATCGTTGTTTTAACTGATAGATATTGTGTAAGTGTAAGTTTAAGTAAAGATATTAAGTGAGCCATAACTAAGTAAGACTTACACAACTTTTTTTAAAACTAAGAGCAGTCTAATGTATTACTTGATTACTACCTTCTCAATCAGGATGAGGGATAGTCTTTTTTAAGGTAATAACGTCAATTTATTTAGCATAACGAAGCCTAGTACAATATTTTTTTTCAATTATTATAAATAAACAGTTTTCTGCAAATCCCTTGGGCAACATAGAAATGATGGCGTACATCTTTATTTTACATTACCTTCACATTTTTCCTTTATCCTTTAGTAAGATTTACGAACAGATTAAACATTTCTTTGAATACTTTTCTGAAGCAAAATTTTTTTGGGTGCCATAAGCATTACTTTTTACCTTGGATGCCATAAAGTATTGTTTATATAAAAATTTATATATGTATTTTTTATGGGCATAAATAATGTATGTGTGAAAATTATTAGNGCGAAAAACTCAGGAACTCTGGTTCGCTCGAATGCTACTACAAAAGTGATGCATTAGGCACACCAATTAGTGCAGCCTCGCGCATTACCGCACTATATTTACATACATACTTCTGAATCTTGCCGACAGGACATCATTGACACACACTCGAGCGCGACGCAATTTATAGTACATACGCTTAATACAGATACATATGTATACATACACTCCTCGTCGATAAAGTAACACTGGATTATCACACTAGCGCGGTAATTTCAAATATTTTATTATACACAATTATATAGGTAGACACTTATATACTACAATTATACATTCTTTGGCATCCCTCCAGCACTATGGCTTCTTTGCGATTTCTCACACGTACAACGTAATAACGGACTAACCCGCCAGAGTAAATCGCTGTTTAAAGTCAGAAAATTCAGAAAATTAGTCTAAAACACCTCATCCTTAATATTCAAACTACTTCGCGCGAATACAACTACAAAAGCGACGCCTTAGGCCTACCAATTAGTGAAGCCTCGCGCATTATCGCACTATATCTACATACATACTTCTGAATCTTATCGACAGATCATTATTTCCACACACTCGACCACGACGCACTTTATAGTACGCTCAATACAGATATATATACACTCCTCGTCGATAAAGTAACACTGGATTAGTACCCTGGCGCGGTAATTACAAATATTTTAGACACAATTATATAGGTAGACACTTATATACAAGAACTATACATTCTTTGGCATTCCTTCCGCACTATATGATGTCATCCATATATACCTCCATCTCGCGTCCTTGTAAGCCTGCTAGTGCCAGTGTTGTCACTCGCATGAATGTACTTGGGAAGTCTATGCATCCCATCGGCATTCGTTTACATTGGTAATGTCCGTTTGGTCTTGAGAACGCAGTTTTATGAGCATCCTCCTCGTGAATCTCTACTTGGAAAAACCCGCTCTTCAGATCTACCACGGTTATGTATTTTGCAGCTGCTAAATTTTCCAAAATTTCACTCTGGAGTGGCAGTGGGTAGCACGTAACAACTGTTATTTCGTTCAATAGCTCGAAATCTGTTACGACCCTCCAGCGTTTTTCTTCGTTTGGTCCCACGTTTTTCGGGACAATCCACATATTTGAGTTATATGGGGATGTCGATGATTCAATTGTTTGTTGCTGCAGTAGTTTATCTATTTCTACTTGCATCTGTCCCTTTAGTTTGATTGAATAGCGTATCTTTTTAGCAACTATTGGCTTCTCTGTTGCCGTTATTATTCGATGCTTAAGTAAGTTTGTATCCTTTAGTGGCTCGCCGTCGAGGCCAAACAAGAACGGATTGTACTCTATAAGGCTCCGGATATGGTTTAATTCTTCCATGTTGCAGCCAGATGTATCGACTATTTCCATTATTTTGCTTACTCGAGCCACCATATCCGATTTCTTAATGACTTTGAAATTTTTAATGTTGTTCTTTTTATCATCATAATTTTTACCGCGTACGGCATCTCTTTCTTTTAAAATTTTATTATTTTTCACCTTTGCATCTGAATTTTCAGTGTTAAAAAGCCCAATCATGGAATCGTTTAACCCTTCAGCGTCGTCCCCAGCGATACTGAATGGCTCCACCCTTTGTCTGGTTTCACATTCGAAAACATTTACTTCTGGTACTGGCACGTCGATTTGTTTGTTTGTTATGTTTATGATTTCTGCATATATTTTTGAGTTTTTATTTTCTCCTATAAAATTTCTAAATAAGATTCCCCCCTTTATATTTTGTAGAGGGACCCAGCCAACTTATACGTGGCTGCTCTTATCTTTTATACGCGCAAATATTATTTTCCTCGATTTTGCAGGGATTTTAAAATATTCTGGTTTCAGTAATGGGATTCTGATGCCTTTTAATTCTGAATAATTTTTTTTAGTGCTTTTGATTCCATTATACAACTTAAAAGCGTCCCAGCCAATAATGCCTTCCATTTCTATCAGAAAGGTATCAGGTACTACGTGCAGATTTATTATTATAGCGTTGAGAGGTATTTTAATCATCCCTAACGTGCAGCGTGCTCCATGTGTGACGCCAGTTATTAGGACTTTTTCTCTGCTCTCTATATGCGTTTCTGTAGTAAGACAGCATTCTCTCATAATTGATACTTTGGCACCAGTATTCACGTAAAATTTTGCGCTATAAGATTGCAGCTGATTGCTGTTTAATATTACTGATGGTGGTGTGCTTCCATTACTCGATATATTTACCTTGCGGAGAGGTAGGTTCATGCTTTCATGAAATTTTTCTTTACAAGCTAAAGGGCTAGTAGTTATGGAGACTGTTTCAATTCTTTTTTTTTTTTTTGTGAGCATTCTCAGCCGTTTGAGGAGCCTGTTCGAAATCTGTTTCTAGCGATACTTTAATTGTTTCATTTCTCGTATACTTTTTTTTGCGTGATGTCTCGCTATCTTTACCTCCGATGCGTATTTTATTTGACTCTGCTTGCTCCTCTCCTTCAGCTGACTCCGTTTCATTTTTATGCTCTATCTCCTTCTCTATTCTCAGGGCCCGCTTGGCGCTTGGGGAGCACGACGAGCGTCCTGCGAGTTTAAATGCTTCGTGCTACGCGTGAATATTTTCCCATCAGGTGCATTATTTGTTCCATTCGGACGTCCTCTGTCGTTATAATTTTCATCCCTATTATAATTTCTGTTATAGTTATAATTTTCTCTGTAATTATTGTAGTTACCGTACTAGTTGTTGTAATTGTTATTATTATTTCTTGAGTAATCAGCGTTTCTGTTGTAGTTATTATATCTGTTGTAGCCTGTATTATTACTGGGGTTCCTTCTATAATCGTTGTTATAGTTTTGGCTATACGTATTAGGGGGGTAATTATAATTATTCCGGTGGTTAAAATATCCTTCCGTATTTTCCCTGTTATTATTGTTAAATTGTTGGCGTCCGTCGCTCCGATTTATTCTCCCATTCTCTGCGTCTCTTACTAGTGTGCGGCATTCGCTTGTATAGTGCCCCCTGCGTTTGCAGTAAGCGCAATTTTTATCCTTTACGTTTTGTTTATCTTGTGATACCTGCATTGGTGGATTATTTGCTTTTTTGTCTGGTTTTTGAATTCTCTTATTCGCTGCGTCTGTTACTAATTTCATACATACTTTTGTAGCATGCTCTCCGTATTCATTGCAATATGAGCAATATTGATAGTCCCCTGTTATTTTATTTGTATCTGTTGTGTCGCGTACTTCTGCTTGCTAATGGCTGCTCGCACGATTGTCCATATCTCTTGTTTCTGCTCTCGCTCGGTATATTTGGGCCTCGATTCGTGCCGGCATTATTTCTCGTAGGCTTGAGTCGCTTTCCATTTTCAGCGAGGCTACAATAGCTTTGCCTAACGTTTTCGGGTTAAGGCGTGTTACCCTGTAGTTGTAAGGTGATTGTATCCCGTATGTATATTTCTTTATAGCTTTTTTTTCAGCACTCTCCTTTAATGCGTGTCGTTGCCCGGGTGATGGTGTCGTGTCCGAATCATATAGGATTATTATTCTATGGTATAATTTTTGAACGTGCCTGCTGTATTCCTCTACTAATTCTCCTATGTATTGTTTCACTATTTTTAATTTTGCCAACAACGTGTCAACGTTTCTGATGCTGCAATATTTATTTTTCAATTCTACCAAGAATTCATCTACAGATGAGAACTGCGCCAGGCGCGGTATAAATTCAGCGGCTGCTTCTTTCAGCTTATTTGCTAGTGAGCCTATAAAAAATTTTTTTTATACACGGGGCTTACCGTCCACGATACCACTCTTACCATTTGTTCGAAAAGAGGTAGTTTAACGGAATTTCCGTCAAATATCGGTATGTTTGCAGCTAGTTGACTTAGTGACGACAGTGTGTTCTGAATTGGGCGTTCGTAATTAGGATTTTCTGTGTAATGTGGGGGTACTGTAAATCGGTCTTAGGCGTTTAAGTAATTACTATTTGCCCAAACTAACTCGTCTTCTCCTGCAGAATAAAGTGGTGCCGCTGTGTTCTATCTATGATAATTATTGTCACGGTTTGTATTGTGGGTGATGCGGTCGTTCCCGATTTCTTGCTCGCCTTGAGCTACCCCTGGGGTTCGCATTTGTGTTTGACGCCGTGTAACTTCTCCGTACGTCTATTGTGATGATTGATGTTTTGGTTGTGTAGGTGTAGGTATAAGATTTGTATATTGTTTCACCGCTTGTGCCACTGCTTCTCTTATTATATCGTGTAGATTAGTGTCATGTTTGGCTTGTGTTTTATTGCTATGTGGATTAGTGACTCGTCGATTCATGTCAGTTGTCGCATTTTCACGTTCGGTATATGGAGTTAAGTTTTCAAATACAGGGGGTCTATGTGTTTCTGTGTGGGATGGCGCATCAGTTTCGTTATTGCTTATGTCTTGTCTATGAAATAACTGTCCGCGTTTTATGCTTGGCGTTAATTTCCTTAACATTTTCATCAGAAAAAGCTTCTGTTTTTTGCTGGCCTTCTACCACTGTGTCCATGTTTTCGGATCAACTTCTAGATTAATTTGTATTACTTCGTCATCGGTGTCAATTGGTCCTGTTTCGTGTATATCTATGCACCTCACGGCTTCCTGTAATCTCCTTCCTATTGTATCATTTGTTTCTACGTCACTCATAGCGTTACTCTTTAGTATCTTTATTTTTTTTACTGTAGTTTGTCTTGTGCTCTTCTGATTTTATATATATTTTTCTAATTATAAAACGCCGTCGTTTCTGTGTACTTTGTATTAACCTGATAGATACGCGTGCTCTATCGAGTGTTAGTCGATAGTCTCTTTTTTTCGTTTTTGTTTTCGGTTGGCTACTCCTTGTATTTATTAACTAATTTAAAAAAAATTTGTTATGGGGTGTTTGTCATTTGTATCGGTTATATGCTTGTGCATGCAATTATTGGTTGCCGCTAAGGTCTTAGGATATTGCGATTTAGAAATAATATCGATATATAAGTTATTTCTTTTAGGTGCGTATTTCCCTCGGGGGTTATGAGTATAGTATATACGAGTAAAGAAAATTCACTTACCAGATCGCCATGACGATGGTCAGCATGACGATAATCCCGTGCGTACTTATGGGTCCCTTCTTTGATCCTTCCTGGAGTTGCTCAGCTTCTGCTTCTGCTCGTTTTTCCCTTGTATCCCGTGTTTCCTCTGCTTAGTCCGGGCTTGGCGTACCGTGCTTTCTTCTCTTTGTCTGTATTTTTCTGGGTTTAGTGAACGGTAGCTGCCTCTTGTGTCCTGTTATATTGGTCCTCTGGCTTGATTACAGTTTTTCCTTGTCTAGTATCCTTGCGGTATCGAAGATTTTTCCGATTATATCTTCCTGCTCTCCTCTACTTTTCCAATTTTCCTTATATTGTGGCACTTGACACGCTGAACTTGGCATCTGGCACTTTTGACACTTTTTTTTCTTTGCGACAAGATTTATATTTTTTTTATCTCTTTTATTTATTACGTCAATGAAGTCGAGGAAAAAATATTCAAAAAAAATTTTTTTATTTTGTTTTGCGAGACTAAGTGATTCCCGCGCACGCGACAGACCTTAAAAATTTTGTATCTGTATCTCACTTCTGACACTAGCTGTTACGTGGGATTCTTGGTGCGGGAATAAATAGAAGCGTGACTTGTTGTTACTTATGCTTTATTAGAATTACTTATCATTGAGGGACGTTGTGCGTGTATTATTGTCTCGCGGACTTCATCATTACCCTCTCTACGCATCTCTAGCTAATCTCTTGTCCCTTCTCTCTACCTTTCCTATCACCTCTCTTCTCTATTCCCCTACCTTTCAGGCCCAAGCCAGCAGAGGCGCACGCCCGCATAGCTATATGCTATCGTACGTAACAACAGTTTGTTCTCAAAAGAAAGTCAGCCTTTCTGGCTTGAGGGTCGAAGTGTCAAAATATTAGTTACATAGGTTCTGTTTTTTTTTTTTTTTTTTTTTTAACAGTGAATAAAGTGCAAATATTTCATACGTAAGTTAGATAACGTTATTATGATGAGCTTAGAACAATCAGGTGTATACATTTTATTCTTATGCTTGGCATGTAAGGCTAGTGTGGGGGGCTGAAGGGGCTGTAAAGGGGCCCAAAAAAATCTGTGGGGGCCTGTGGAGAGCGTGAATAGCTAGCATTTTTTCAAGCGTGTCAAAGACACGTATGAAATAATCGAATTTTACCTTATTTTGTGGGGGGGAGGGGGCTATTCGTTAAAAACTTTTTTGTGCGGCTGGGCGTGGGGAAACTTGTGACTGCCCCACACCAAAAAACTATATAAAATAGGAAGATGTATTGTATGTATATACTAGTGGGGCTTTGCCCCCTCCACGGTCCACGCGCTAACCCCCCGCCCTCTCGGTTGCGTTATAACTCTTACTTTTCAAAAATAAGCTTTGCATTAATATTTTATAAAGCCTTTGAAAATGATGAAATTGATTGTTAGTAGGAAAAAATATATATTAAAACAGGTTTGACGAAATTCGAAGGACTACGGTATTTTCAACTCGGGAATAGATGTTCTACGCTGGCAAATAAGTACTGGGCTGCTTCTAAGTAAATATAAAGAACAGGCTGCTAATTCTCAATAAAAGTGGTAAAATTTATGAAGAAAGAGAGACGTGCCCTTAACTTTTTTATTTTTGTGAGCTTTAGTATTTCTTCTAGTAGCCTCCTTTTTTAAATGAGCTGTCTATCCTATATAAGTCAATAGATATTTCTAAAATTTATTGATCAAACACACCTTGTTTTCTTTAAACTGTAGCTTACGTGCTGTCCGTGGGTAAAATAATGTTACAATATATTGAATATCTTTAATGTTTTAGCATAAGAATTTATTTCTAAAGATGTAATTATACTTTGCTTCATTTTTTTTCAAGTCTTACTTGTAGTTTTAATTTTTGTAAGAACTGTTAATGATATCACTTACAATACTTATTAAGAAGCAGCTATTTATATAGGATTAGTTGAAAACAATTTTCAAACTGATATAATTTTTGAAAAAGTATGTAATGTTTATTATGTCTGAAATTTTTTTGGCAATATCATTTGAAACAAATACAAAAAATTATTCATTGAAGGTTGTAAAAATGATGAAAACAAAGCTCTTTTACATTTAAATGAAATTTTGAGTACTAAAAATATGTCTTGTAAAGATTGTAGTTTACCAGAACCAACAGAAACCAAAAAAAATATTGATACCGACAATGATGAAAGAATATTTTGTAAGCATTAATTTCATGAAATGTTTTCACAACTTAGTCATAATCAATATCTTATTTTTCAAGAAATAATAAAATTTGAAAAAAACTTTTTTTCATTGATGGTCCAGATGGATCTGGAAAAATATTTCTATGTAAAACATTAATTAATTGTTTCATATCAAATGAAAAAAAAATTCTAACAAAAGCTTAGACAAGTATTGCTCATATTTTACTTACAAGAGGGATAACCTCTCACAAGACTTTCAGACTTCCGTCAGACTTAAGTACTGTAGAAAGTGCGTTTTTCCAGTTTAAGCCAGATAAACAAAAATTACGTAAAGTAAAAGAAATTATTTGGTAAAAAGCTTCTATGATACCAAAAGAGCATCAAAAATCGCTTATAGGCCTTCAAAATAATAATCTAGGAATAATAAACCTTCTGGAAACAAGATAATAATTCAAGGTGGAGACTATCGTCAAATTTTCCCAGTAGTAAAGAACAGATTTAAAATTTCTATTGTTGAAACCATAAAATTATCCAATTTTCGGCGTTCGCTTAATATTTTTTATTTAAAAGATAATATACGTTTGATTGATAGCAAATTTTCTTCATTGCTACTGGATATAGGAGAAGGCAAAATTAAAACTATTGGAATTCTTCAGACATGGAAAACCAATGAAATATGTTATAAAATTTTTAATAATGATAATAATTCTTTCATAACTAAAGCTATATTAACATCTCACAATAAATACAAACATTTTTTGAGCAAAAAATTTTTAAATAATATGAATACACCATTAGTAACGTATTATCGTATTATTGTATTACTAAAGTAACTTACAAAGAAGAAAATAAAACAGAAAGTAATATTTATATTAATTTCCCTACAGAGCACTTAAATAGTATTAAAGAAGTTCTTTCTCCACATGAATTTAATATGAAAATAAACGCTATTGTTATGTTAATATGAAATTTAAACATCTCTAAAGGACCTTGCAATGATACAAGATTATGAATTACAAAGTTATTTAAATACAACATCGAAGCTTAAATAATCACAGGAGGAAAAAAAAGAAATAAAGTCTTTATTCCAAAAATAACACCAAATACAAATAATTATTCTTCGCTACCATTAACATTGTACAGAAACCAATTTCTGTTTACCTTACCTTTTTTATGACTAGCAATAAATCTTAAGGTTTAAGTTTTGATGCCTTAGAATTATACCTTAGAAACCCATTATTTTCTCACGGGCAATTATATACTGCATTGTCTAGATGTAGGAACTTAAAAAATTTTTCATCTTGCATACTTTCTTTCACCACAGTCTGCGTACATAGAGACTTCGAGGATAGGAGTCAAGCTACCCACAGCCAGCTCTTCATCGTCAGGAATAATAATGAGGAATTGCTGAAAATTTCACCACTGACCCTTTTTAGGGCCATTTAAGTATTGAAGTTCCCTACTTAACCATCAATAACATCGGTTCTTTTAAGGGCCACTTAAAATTAAACTACCTTGCCAACAAATACATTTTTACTACCATTTCCTGAAGCGATTCGTCGACTAAAAGACTATGTTAACTAAAGGCGGACACTATTAAACAAAGTCGGTCATTCACAGGCAGACGTCACGAGCGGAGTTGTTTTTTACAAGACTGGGAATCCCAGTGACTAATGAACCTATATTACCCACTCAACTCTAAGCATTCAACCAGGAATCACTGATCCTTTCCAAGGTCTGCGCTGGGCAAACCTAACAGCTATAAAGGGAAAAAAACTTAAACCAACGGGACAGTCTCCAACGGGCAAGTATCACGATCCAATCTCCCCATGGTTCGGTTCCCAAAAAACTAAGTCTGCAAAAAAAGGCACTTAAGACACCAACGTATTCGACGTTAAACCAGGAGACATTGAGAAAGATCTCTACAACTAGCTCAAAATCTTCGGACTTTGTTATTTTTCTCCCGATCAGTCTAGGGCTTTAACAGAAGGCCAGAGAAGATCACCTTGAGGTATCCAGGCAGTCACGTTTGCTGGAAACTTTAATAAAAAAAAAGTTTACTTAAGAAGCTCGCCGGTCTGTTTGAGGGCCATCGGACGTCGAACTACTTTGCCAACAAATATATTAGAACTTAGCAAAGTTGATAAAAAAGTCTTAAGCATGCTAAAAGTCCCAAGAGGGTGAATTGGGAGAACAACTACAAATGTATCTAATAAATACAATTTCAGACGTCAAGAAACTGACACAGAAAAATTTATCAAGATTTGAACAGCAGCGTCAAAATCGATTAACAAAGAATTCATTACGTGAGAGATCAGCTTTTTATTGTACCCTTACAGTAATCTCTCAAATCTTAAAAAATCTGAATTCAGATTTTTAAATAAGTAGAAAATTTATTTGTGTTTTTGTGGCAATAAAAAATGTAGAGTTTAAGCTCCAGGACTTTGTTGCCCTGGTAATAAAGTTATGAGATAAGAGAAAAAAGATTTTTTTTTAAATATATATTGTTTGGGAGTTGAAAATCTTAACAGATTTAAGAAATAGCCCTTTTTGTAAATTAAACGGGAGAAACTACAAATCAACGGCTCTTTGTGGCCAACGATTATTTTATGGCAGAAGGAGTGCACAGTACTTTTCAGCATAATTATATTTTTTCTTATTTTTTACAGCTTACTATTTGACGAAATAAACTATATGGATTCCGAACGAATATGTTTTTAATAAGAAGATATTTATTCTCAGAAGTGTCAGGAGTAGATGTAAAATTTTCAACTAAAAGCGTTTTACACTACGTGTTAACACACGAAGGTGTACTAGTTAGTAAGTCTCGGGTGAAACCGAGACGGGGGGCCGCTAGTGTAACATACGTCAACGCAATCGCTGTATACAAATTTGGATGTTTATATTTTGTGTATAGATGTTTGATTCAATTGATAAACGTACCTAAAAAATGTATATTTACGTGTTGTACACGATACAGTGTATAGTACGATATAGTATCATAGTTGGGATAATATTATATTGTTAAGTCAACCAATAAAACTAACAATCGTATAAATAAGGTAACCCACGAGTGCATAAGTCTTTTTTTGCTGTTAATGACACATATAAATTAAATTCTATTCTTTGTTACCACTTAGTGTATGTTCTATGACTTACTAAGACAATATAGAACTTTACTTTTAGGCCTTTTTTAGGGTCATAAGCTAGTGACTTTTTTGCAATGCAAATAGAGTTCAAAAATCATTATTTGGAATAAAAGAGAACAAGTATTGTCTCAAACCATTATATGAACAAATTACCCCAAACACTAAATTTCGTGTTGGTTTAGTATATTTACAATATAAATTTTGAAAACTGTAAATCAATAGAAGGAATTAAATACTTTTTCATTTGTACTGATAAAAAAAGTCATTCAGTAAATTCAAAAACGAAGTTGAAGGAGTCTTAATAAATAAATAATAACAGATAAAAAACATTCATAGTTGATTGTTAAGTTCCAAATAAGCAGAATGAAGACTTCTAAAATCATCAGTGCCACGTAAAAGTCAATACAGTTATCGATTGCCAATTTTTTTTAAAAATAGACAAACATTACTTTAAACTAAGAAAATTACAAAAATTTATTACTAACTGGTAAACTATCTAAACAGCTATGTTTCAATCAAATACAGCTTACAGTTTTTTTAAAGAATATTTAATATATTACGTTTTTAATGATTAAAACAAAAAAAAAGACAATGAAATGCAAAAGAATTTGCCCAGTGATCAATTAAAGTTGCTTGTTTAAAAGACAAAAAGCGATGTTCTGATCAAGAAAAAAAAAGCAAGTATTTCAAGATTGGAACATTAAAAACACTTCGGAACATTTAGCATCGAAATTCTAAGGAAAGTGCTAGCAGCATTGATTTAATAGAGCATAATTATCAAAGTTATACCATTGTTAAAGAAGCAGTTACTGTTGAAAGAATTGTGAATTCCAAAAAGTTTTTGTGTAGTTTACAATCCAAAGTGCACTTTTTCCGGTATGGTCTTTAAGTAAAAAAAAAAAATTCAAAATTAAAAAAAAAAACCTATGTAATAATTTCACTTTACCTATACTTTTATATAATAGTTAAAAAATGAACAAAGACATAAATATTAGATGGGGCTTCTACAGGGATGCTAATTAGCCTGGACTCAATGCTTCGGCACAGAGCGCTGGCTTTGCAAGCGTGAAGTGGACGTCCTAAAAAACGGAGTCTTGTTTGAAGAAAAGCTATACAGTGACAAGTCAATCCAATAAACCATTAGTGCAGAGAGCGCCAACTTAACTCGTAAGGTAATTTACCGGAGATGTTTCCACTGTTTCCATGGTGCAATAGGAACGATATTAATGAAGGGATCGGTAAATGGATGTGGCAATACACCCTGCACATGGGTGGTAAGTAGATGGCCCTGGTGACAAAGTGAACAGGCTGTCGCGGTAACCAGGTCGAAAAAAGGAGAAAATAAATAATGACACAAATAATAACATTCATAGCAAAAAAGGTGTTTAGAAAATTATAGTATCAAAATGTATAATAATAAGTAAAAACTTAAAAATTATAGTATTTAAAATAATAAACATGTGAAAAGAAACAATAAATATTTTAACTCATAATCCAGACGATGAGGTAGGATGAGACTTTTTTGTACAAAACTTTCATTCAAAATTTTGCTTTAACCAAAAACAATTTTTTCTATTGCATGGACTGGTATTTCTTAACTCAAACTCTTCAAGGAAATCACAAGCCATTAAACATTTGAATTACCATTACAGTTATACAATATTGAAAAAGCACCCTCACAATTGCAGCTTGAGAATGAAAAAGAGCAAGAAATCAGTTTAATTATTTGAGATAGAGCTTGAATAACTCGCAAAAAAATCTAGGAGATAGTTGACAAAATCTCACAACATTGATGAATCAGTGATAAAATATTTGAAAATAAATGAACTATTGAGGTGGTGGTTTTTGAAAAATTCTTCCCAATATAAAAAAAAAATTTAAAAGTAAAATAATATCAGGAACAAAAAATACAATGTGACTTTAGTAGGTATACGAGCAATATTGATACATGTATTCTTGTATCAATTTGCGCATATGTAGATGACAACACTTTTTTTTAGTACTCTTAAAACCATTTATGCCTTTTTTGATAGCAAATACACTCAAGATTTATAATCAAAATTTACAAATTTCTTATTTAAAGAAAGTTTTTTTATTAAATAGGTAAAAATGAGAATAAATATCATCCTCAGTGGCAGATCAAATACACAATCTCCTGTTTACTAGACAATTTCTCTACCATTTAAGCAACCGCGGAGCCGTACATTTATTCACACCGTAGGTTTAGGTAAGTTCATGTTCTTAATTTTCGAGCTGTTTTTCACCTCAAGCTTAATGAATAGGTGTATTAAAAAATAATCGTAATGCTTGTAGATAAGTTAAAAATATAATATGACTCTAGTAATATGATTAACTAAGCTTGAGGTGTAAAACAGCTTTAACATCAAAAATGGGAACCTATCTAAGCCTATTGTGCGAGTGAATGTACCACTCCTTTCCTAAATAAAAATTTGTACTGTAAAAAACATTTCTTATTGCTCATAGCTTTTGGTACCTGATGTGATTCAGGATATTGTCTCAACGGTTGAAACGTTTTTGGTTTCTAATAAGTACAGAAAAATGATATTACCACAATTGGACGTTTTATTAAATAATTCATCAACTCTCATTAGACGTCTTATATGTCTATTTAAGATAGTTTAGATTACTTGGCACCACCCGATTTTATACCGTGCTTTATTCACAACGCACACACACACAATGCCTGTCACACTCACTGAAAATTCCTGACCTGTACGATTTTCCTTTCTAGAGAGTCCTCACAAGCTACGCAGCTCTCTTAATCTCTATCCCTGATGCCTTTACACATGTACACACCTCTTTCTCTCTTTCTTGGCAACTTCCTCGTTGTCCGGCTTTTCTAAGAACTCCTGGATACCTTCTTCACGACTGGTGTGACTTCTCTCTCTCTTTCAGATTCGAACTTACAGTTAACTTTCTCACTCTTTCTCTCTCTGTCTCTCTTTTATACACACCTTTCAGGGTGTCAGTTACTGCGCAAAATGCTACGCACTTTATCTCAAGATAAACCATTCTTAGTCAACCCTAATCTCTAACTTTCACTCTTTCTTACTCTTGGATTCCTCTTATACGTGGTTCGTCTAGCAACATTGCATTATCTTCGATTCACTGGAGGCACAGGTGAAAGCAGTTTCTGGAAGTAGTCCAGATATGACCGGCCGAGAGGTAGATAGTAGTCCTTGAGGGGGACCATGAAAAGCCTGGATGACATTTTTCGTTTCACTTACTGAAAATGCGTTCAGACTAAATCTTACGCAGAAGTGTCGCTGCTACCCACACTGTCTCACATAGAAGTTCTTAAATGTAGCTTTTTTATTTACTTTCCATAAACACAATCTAGCACTTTCTAATTTGTTTTTATTGAAAGCCTATCAGCACCATTCGTTACTATATTCATAAACTTTTTGCGTAGTTCTTGGAGCTAAAATTTGACACTATTATTAAAAACCGCACAAGTATAATACTAAATAATATATCAACGTAATTTCGGTAATGCATGCTCTATTTTTCGTATATATTTCACGTTTCGTATTACATTAACAAATTCTTTAACACTAATATTCAATTACGCACTTTATATATTTAATATTTTTGTCTTTTCGACTGTTCACTACCAACGTCATCAAATATTAAGTTACGGCTTTTTTTCTCTCACATAAAACAGTAATTAAACTGAGTACGCACATAATTGCTTTGAAAATTATGCTATCCCACATTATAATTGACTTGAATTTTGTCACTTTAGGCTCTCAGGAGAAAAAGTTACTTCATCTTAATATACTAGTAGGGCTACGGTCACTCCATGTTGTATACGCCAACTCCCCATCAGCTAAGAATTGAGATAATGAATCTCCGACTCAACCAGGTATCCTTTTTTCCCACTTTGTTTCATTTCTACTTGACAATTTTCTAATAAAAATTGTTGTTTTTGAATTAAAAATGCAATAGTAAGATATGATGAAATATGGAATAACAAGCGTAGTGGGTAATGGTTCAAAAATTAATACATCTACTTATTTCTTAAAATAAAAATTTAATGCGAATGTACAGGTGAATTCAGTTGTCCTGCTTCCAAACTTCATGATATATTTTAAAAGCATTTTGTTATTTTAAATAATGAAGTTTTGTAATACCTAAATTAATGAGGCTGCAGTAGGAGTTACTAGGTAGTCAATTTTGCTTCTCGTTAAATTATAGGTGGAAATTAGAGAAGAAAAAAAAAAATTACGAAAAAAAAAAAAATAAAAAAAAAGTTAATAATATTAATTGAATAATATTAAGTAAAGATAACAAATTTCCATATAGTAGTATGGAAACTTTGATCATAGATAATTATACGTACGAGGGTATCGATAAGTCAGATAAAAACATTTACATGAATTTTCTGACTACAATATTAAGAAATAATCTTGAAGGTTGACTCCTCCATAAACTGAATTGAGATGCTAAAAAAACAGTTCTATTTATGAGTAACTTAGGCTAAGCTGACTATTTGTACAATAGTACGATGAGAAATAAAGTCTTCATACTTAAGGTCACTTCAAACAGCGGTCTCATCTTGCCATTACCTTCAATACTTTGTAGGAAGCAATTTTCGTTTGTTTTACTATTTGCTTTAACAATTCAAAAATTCTGAGGGCAAAGTTGTGATATAGTAGGCTTATACCTAAATACGCTTCTATTTTCTCATAAATGATTATTCATATCTTTATTCAGAAAGAAAACTAAAATAAAGATATTTACATAAACTGATAGAAAAATAATTTGGAAGTAGAAAATGTTGTTGAATAAGATAAAATGTGACGTATAAAATAACGAGTTAATATTTTGTGATGTAACGGCATGGTAAAAAATTATTGGAGCTAGAATTTTGATGCTGCATCATGATTTGAGCTTTTCCAAAGTAATACTTCTATAGCCACATAATGCTTTATATGGAATGCTGACCTCGAGGAAATATGTAACGGAAAAGGATTTTGCATGTTACTCCCCCTTCGCCCCGCCATCCTTACCGTCCGACCCAAGCCACACAGTGGGCGAATTCGCATTTTTTTGTATCAAAATCGTAAATCTCGAGACAGGATAAAGATATCACTATGATTTTTTTTTTCTTACAGGTAATTGGACTAGGTATACAGAAAAACTATAGGCAATCGCGTAATGTTGTTATAAACAATTTATGATTTATCATAAACATTGGAAAAATTACTATAAAAAAATTAAATTCTGTATAAAATTCCTGTTTTCAATACAATTTTCTCGAAATTTACCACAGGAGGATTTTAAGGGTCGCTGATCACGATTCTGAGGTTAGCTTTTGTAAATGTAAAATGGCCGATCCAATATGGCGGCAAAAAATCGGAAATTTCATAAAAATTAGAATATAATTGTTCAAGTTGTTATTGTTGGGATCTGTGATAATGAATCTAAGGTTAGTTTTTTTGTAAATTCAAAATGGCTAATCCAATCCAATCCAATATGGTGGCAAAAAAATCGGGAATATTATAAAAATTTGAATTCAATTGTTGAAGTTGTTATTGTTAGGCTTTTGGGGTCTCCGATTACGAACCTGAGGTTAGTTATTTTGTAAACTAAAAATGGCCGATCCAATATGGCGGAAAAAAATCGGGAATATTATAAAAATTCGAATTTAATTGTTCAAGTTGTTATTGTTTAAATTACTTATACTAAATTCAAGGTAAGACTAGTAATGAAAAAAATGGTTGATTCAAAATGGCCGACAAAATTATGCATTTTTCTAAATTAAAGTAAATTTATTTTTTTTAATAATATACGTACGTTAAGAGTTATATTCACATGCTATAATCTCCTATAGAGGTATGTACGTATTGCCTAAGCTAGGGCTTGCGTAACATGAGTTGTATGCACGAAATTTAAAATGTCCAATCCAATATGGCGGACGAAAATGTCTATATAAAATGTCTGAATATAAAATTGGTTTGTAACTACCATTAAAGTTTTTTTTTATTGTCCATAGCGAATTTGAGGTCTGATCCATGTGTTACCATATATACGATTTAATATGGCGAAAACAATCGTAACATTGTTTAAATTTTAATACAAATTTTGAGGTTAAAGAAAAGAAAGAATTACAGTTCGTTCGCGAACTTTAATATATGTAGATTCAGATAAAAAGTTAGGGTTAGATACTNGTAGAATCTTATTAAATGCTGAACTATAAATTAAACATATGCTTGTAACGCAAGTAAGTGCTACTATATTAAAATTTATTTGTTATAATTTGGGAATGTGAGTTCATAGCTTTGAGATTCATCCTAACTTTTTGTGCATTTCAAATGATAAAAACCGCTTATAACTACTTAATTTTAAAGTAAATTCTTTCGAGTTGAGAAAAGAAAAAAGAACACTCATGAGTGCAATCAAAAAACCTATCTCAAAAAGGTAACTTATTTCGTAAAAAGCCGTTTATTCGTCATGTGATTGGCTCGGGATGCTAACATAACCATACTCAAAAAGAACCACGGATAAAAAAAAATAATATAGCTAAAGTTTTAAGTTGAGGTTTTTACGATATAGTTATGTCAAAGTTCAAGGTAAAAACTTACATACTAACTTATTCTTGATTAAATAACAGGAACAAAATAAAAAATATGAATAATCCTAAATGCACTTGTAATGCAAATATATAGGTTACGTATGATGCGTGTTTCTTTTAGCTACATGAACAGCCGGAAAACAGTTCAAAATAATGCAAAATTTGAGAAGAACGCATAAAGCGCCTCTGGCTTCTCTAGTAAGTGATATTTTGTATTTATTAAAAAAAAAATCAAATAAAATTTTTAGAGGATTTTGCCATATCCAACCCTAACTTTTTATCTGAATCCACATAGATAAAAGTTCGCGAGCGAACTGTAATTCTTCTATTTCTTTAACCTGAAATTTTGTATTACAATTCAAACAATGTTACGATTGTTTTGGCCATATTAAATCGTATACATGATAACCCGTGAATCAGACCTCTAATTCGCTATAAGCAATTAAAAAAAAAGCTTTGATTGTAGTTACAAACCAATTACATATATTATCTTAAGAAAGGCGTCATGATTGAAATTTAATTAATATAAAGTAACATTATTATGAAAATTCATTTAAGGATGATCTTTATTGTATATGTATAACACGAAATTTGTAATAATTATCTGAGGTCTCCATAATAATTAAGTTATAAAAAGATATTATAGAACAAAAACAAGACTATTATGAGAAAGTAAAAAAATAATTAATCTATTGTTGCGATTCTTTTGACCATATTTTTTGGTCTTGCACCTTAATTGTGGACTTAGAGATAAAATTTAAGCAGTTAAGTTGTCGTTATACCTTTTTTGCTTTTTGGAATGTCCCACAGTGACAGGTTCAACTTTATCCGCTCAGCTAATCTAATTAAATGCTCGAAGGATCGTATTTCGCAGTGAAATAAGCTCAAGCTATGTTTTAGTGACGATTCTGTTGGAGTACAATCGTCATCTAAGTTCTTAAATCTATAGCTACTGATTAAACACATTGGGCAGGATAAAGATGACTTATTGCCGACTATTAAGTTAAGAGCTTTACCATCAAACATGGTTTCGAAAACAATATAAGTCATTTTAACTGCTTTCCCGTTTGTCAATAGAAACATGTGTTGTTTAAATGTCTGTATCTCATTCTTCAGTCGACAATATTCCTGAACTGATGTTTCATCATCTTCTTTTTCGATCGCCAATCTTAATGGTCTGCAAAATCTGTAGCTTTGTGGGGTTGGGTTCCACCAAAAAATCTCTAGATATAAATACCAAGAAGTAAAATTAAACTCTATCTGTAATACATATAATTTACGTAATAGCTTGCACAAGACTTGAATAAAGTTTTAGTTTGCTCGCTCTTATATCTAATTCTCGAAACAAGATCAAGAAAAGACAACAAAGAGACAACATTCAGACGATAAAAAATGTGTTGAACTAATAAAAAGTAAAGAAAATAACATCAAAATCTTGTTAAACTTTATTTCAGTCTGAAAAAATTATAATTATAGAAGTGAACTTATAATGTTTTGAAATACTATTAATTTTACTACTGTTTTACATTATTTATAGTTTAACCCGTAATTTTATCGGAAATAGAAGTATCAACGATGTTATAATTTGTGGTTTTGTATATGAAAACATTATTTTCATCTAAATTAAGACAGTTTCAAAGCTCAGAAATACCTGAATTAGTTGTACATTTCAGCTGTATAATAAGACAGCTGCTTACAAAAAGAGAATACTGAGCTTGTAAGTTCTCATTTGATTTATTTTTAAATCTTTGATGACTGTTGTTGTAATCAGAGGAGCTATCTAAACCCAAAGTTACACGAAGCTTCAAGTTCTTCAAAGCATCTTTTCACCAATTCAAAGCCACGGAGTAACATAAACGCTCTCTAGTTTTATTCAATATGCTCTGCAACGGTGTATATATTTCTACTTCAGAAACACTGCATTCATTAGGTTTGCATGCTTTCATAGCAATGCTTAATTTATTGTTACTAGGGTAAATTTGGCTGCCATGCTCTTTAACGTCCTTCACTAATGCAAGATATTTTCTTTTGCTGTAATCATGTTCAATGTAAAAAGCCAATGCGGATTCGTTTGAGTAGATGTCATCTCTTTTTGTATCGGAAAGAATATTTGATTCATCTTCAGACAAATTATCATTATTATATATTTTAGCTTGTTTTAAAGCTTACTCTAACACTGATATGTTATTCTCAGCCGCTGTTGCAATTTCCAATGCACGTCGATGTACAGTCATTCGAGACGCACCTTCGTTGCTTCTCCGTTTTTGACCAGTATTAATGCTTATTTTTAAATTTTTTCGAGGCCGGCCTCCTTTAACATTTGAGCTCATTGTCTGTCATTTATTGACAATAAGACTAACTGTAGGCCTATGCGAATACCCAAAATATACGAATTTGTATTCATCGAAGCAAAAATCGTAGATGATATTTTAGAACCTGAAAGCCTAAGTCGATGTTAAAAGTTTCATGTCTTTTTACAATTTAAACTATTACAGAAGCAGAAAGCCTTCCACTTTAAACCAGCATTAAAAAAAAAAAAAACAGAAAAATTTACTTGTAAAAGTAAAAACTATTAGTAATGCATATTTTATTTGTAAAAAGTTTTTAGATTTAATTGAAGATATATCAATAAAATCCGAACTTACCAATATTTAATGCAGAGCTTAATTAATCTTATTTGATTCATTTTTTGTCCTTATATTATATTATTTTTTGTAAGAATATTCTGTTTGCATATCAACACACAATGCAAGCTCATCACAAAAGATTACATATTTGATGCAAGTAAAATAAGAAACACAAAATGGTACAGTAAAACTTGCTTATTCCGACTCAAAAGTTATCTTACTTTTTTTAGAATAGCAGCAAATTTTTACTAGCACTTACATTCGTTACAAGCATATGCTAAATTTTTAATTCAGCATTTAATGAGATTCTATTAGCGTGGTGGCAGTTTAGGTACGAGGTTGTTAGAAAAAAAAATTTTTTTTAATTCATTTACTTTAGGCACAGTCATATGAAATTTTTCTCTACTAATTTTTTTATGCACACTGATCCGAGCATACAAATATGCATGATTAAAATTTAAAGAGAAAAAATACTTTTTACTAACAACCATGGTCATAAGCTGCCACCACGCTAGTAGAATCTTATTAAATGCTGAACTATAAATTAAACATATGCTTGTAACGCAAGTAAGTGCTACTATATTAAAATTTATTTGTTATAATTTGGGAATGTGAGTTCATAGCTTTGAGATTCATCCTAACTTTTTGTGCATTTCAAATGATAAAAACCGCTTATAACTACTTAATTTTAAAGTAAATTCTTTCGAGTTGAGAAAAGAAAAAAGAACACTCATGAGTGCAATCAAAAAACCTATCTCAAAAAGGTAACTTATTTCGTAAAAAGCCGTTTATTCGTCATGTGATTGGCTCGGGATGCTAACATAACCATACTCAAAAAGAACCACGGATAAAAAAAAATAATATAGCTAAAGTTTTAAGTTGAGGTTTTTACGATATAGTTATGTCAAAGTTCAAGGTAAAAACTTACATACTAACTTATTCTTGATTAAATAACAGGAACAAAATAAAAAATATGAATAATCCTAAATGCACTTGTAATGCAAATATATAGGTTACGTATGATGCGTGTTTCTTTTAGCTACATGAACAGCCGGAAAACAGTTCAAAATAATGCAAAATTTGAGAAGAACGCATAAAGCGCCTCTGGCTTCTCTAGTAAGTGATATTTTGTATTTATTTTGCTTTTTATTAATTGTCATTTTTTTTAGTACAACCATGTAACATCTAGAATTTTTTCATCTTTTAGTTTTTCGACAATTTCTCATGTATTATTGTTATTAAAATTTTGTATTTCAAGATTCATAGCTTCTTGCCATCTCTTACCTTCTTTAAAATTTATTGCCACTTCGAATGTTTCGGGTAAATTAGCATTAATACAACTTGCATGAATAACGTTTGTACTTAGATTACCGTATCTTTCAATTGGACTTTTTTTCCTTTCGAACTTTCTAATTTGTAATTTATTCTTTTCGTCTGTTTGCTCAAAATTCCATCGTTATGGTTTGTTTTGATTTTCAATTATAATTTTACTATCATTATTTTCAGATTCACTTTCATTGACAAAGTCATTTTTATTTTCATCTTTTTTGGAATCGTTTTCGGAAATTTTATTTTCAAAATTTTCTTTTAAACAAATTATTTTTATTTTATTTTCAACTACTTTAAAGTGTCTAGCAACTATAATTTTATTATTTAACAAAACTCTATACCCTTTTTTTGCAGAATCAACAAAAATTCCTAATTGTGCTGTATCTTCACATTTACTTAGTTTTTTTCGTTCTGGCTTTCTTACAAAAACTCTACATCCATGGATTTTTAAATGTTTTACATTAGGGTTTCCGCCAAAAAATATTTCATAAGGTATTTTATTTTCATACGTATTAGCAATCGTCCTTTTTTTAAGTATGCTACTGTTTTCATACACGGAAGATTGTTGTTACCAGAATAAGCTATACCAAAAGTAATGAGTATAGAAAAATAAGGTACAGGTCTTGAGATTTCTGCAACCGGTACAGGATTTTTCTGTACCATGGATAGTCTATTTAGTCTATTAAATTTGTATACTGCGCATGGCTTTCTACTGTACCATCTACCGCGCATAGTACGTGCGCTTATAATATTCAGTGGAGATATGTATGTATATATATACGTGAATACTTGCATACATGTGTGGGATTGTCATTGTTATTTTGGCTCAATATGTAAATTGTTCTTTGCGAGTGAAAACCAATTATTATACGCAACAGGAAAGTGACTACAAGTGCCTACTGCACTTATCATTACATCTTGTTAGATTCGTATCAATGTATTGAACTTTATATTGTGTTGTGGTGGATATACTGAAATCCTAACCTCTTGAACTTTTACAGCTACGTATATATATACTGACATTCTATATGCTCCCACTGGCCGACTAACTTTCTGTACTGATACAGGAAAAACCCGTACCACGTATCGGATTTTGACGTACTAAGTATAAGGTTTATCTATACTCACTAAGGTACTTTGAAGTATACTACNTTCCGGAAATGGTAGTTAAAATGTATTTGTTGGCCTAAGTTGTAGTTTAAACTTAGGTGGCCCTTTAAAAAATCCATGAGATTGCAGGTTTAGTAGTGGACATAAATACTTATATTGGCCCTGAAAAAGGCCAGTGGTGAAATTTCTAGTTATTCCTTATTATTATTCTTTATGATGGAGAGCCAGCTGTGGGTAGATTGACTCTTACCCTCAGAGTCTCTGTGTACGGAGACCGTACATGAGGGAGACACGCCACTCACCAAAATATACCTCGTCTTCAGGTCGTTTCCCGGATAACCAACCGCTCATAGTTAGTGGAGAAAATGAGCCTAAAGAGTACCTTCTCTGTAGGTATTCCGTTGGAACAACCACTGAGAAGGTAGCCGTTGTGGCTGCCGGTGCTCCTCAGGACTGTCTTCCCTAGCTTACATTTGTAGCCGAAAATTCTCTCTGGCACCAGGCGGGATGCTGGAACGGCCATATGACTGTGAAGTATTGGAGTAGGTTGTGCTCTGGCTAGATACGTCTCTTGGTATTTCACCAGAGACTTTATCGGTTATAATAATTTTTTATTGGTGGCACTCGTCAATCCTGGAGGTTCAAGATGAAAGTAGACCTAGGTCACTTGCCCATCGGAGAAGAGCGTCATCATTAACCGGGTTACTCAGCTGCATGACTATCATCTTCATTCTTAATATAGCTTGATGAACTGCCGGTAGACAACTGCAGAAATTTCTGAGACACTCCAGCCTATTATAACCACACTTATTTAATTATGTTGCAAGTAGCTTTGATTGTATGTCAAAGCCACCTAGCTGATCCAACTGGTCTAAAGTGAAAAGCTGGCGTATTTTTGCAAAACTTTGAGCTTATTTATTGTTATTGTTATTAAATTTTTCAAGATCAAAACCATACTAAAACCATCTAGGAAGTTTCAAGAATCGGTATGCAAAATTTCATCAAAATCGGTTTAGTAGTTTTTGCGGTTAGCGATTACAACGGTTTTAGCGACTTTGCTTTATATATTAATAAGATTAAAGTACAAAAAGTACACACAGCAGCAGTCTTTTGTTGAATCATTCCATCAACTGAGTTTATTATGTATTGTATTACTGATTGTACTGTTTTATTTTGATTTTTTGTGATTCAAGTATAATACTTCTCGATGGTGATAACACTTTTAATTCCTGAATATCTGTATCATTGAACAGTGCAATAATACTTGCTGGTTTTGGTGGAAATATTTCAAGGAAATATTTTCCTTTAGAATAATACTCTAAATCAATTTGTTGATTGGACGATTTTCCTCATTTTTGCTAATGACTAGTTTTTGACAAGCTTTCACTGTGATTGACAAAATTAATTAACACTTCGACGTGCTTACACTTTCCACTCTTTTTGTTCTACAACCACACGAGACAGACACAATCTTGCGCTTAGTATTGATCTATATAAAACTTCCAATAAAGTGTATAAATTACAGAAAAAAATGTAAGCTGTTATGTGTTCATACATACATTTAGCTCAGTCATATACGCCGTCGCTGATGCCAGTGTCTGCTGGATAATATCAGCTGTAATAAATAACTTTTTACCACTTCTTCTGTGCACCTCCACATCCCGAACATGATTAGCATTTACTAAAGCTTTTTCTTTGGGTATTGTTTCTGGTTGAAACTGAATTTTCTGAGTAATACTTTTAAATCAGATTTTATTATTACATCCAAATAAAAGTATGATAAATTTTTTGAGCCTGAAACATTTTTCAATATCATACACTAAACTCATTTTTTTACTAATCTTTTACATCTGGTTTGTTTAAACTGAGTTAACCTCAAAATATAGTAGATGATCATGAAATTCAATAAAACTACCGATGCATATACTTACAAAACTACACAAATACTGAAGATTACTTTACACCGATTCGACTTGTTGATTTACACAAATTTTTTATTAATAAATTACTTTCACAAGATATTCATCACATTTTGGGCGTACAACCTATGCATTTTTTCCGAGAGCTCGACACTATCTAAAACCATAGGAACAACTCACGTAGCCAATACTCATTGCACCACCTCCGTGCACTATATTGTTTAATAGAAGGTATATTTATATTCATAACTATTTTGTCTGCCAGATAATTTCATAGCAATATAAGTTCATACTTGGGCACCTAAGCCCCACTGTCCACTGGTTTTATTTCAAAATAGTATCGTAGTTTTTTTTTCTAAGCAAAACCAGTTCATTCATAAGATAATTTTATAAAGTGTTATGAAAAAATGATTCTACAAATGCAGTTTTCAACATTGGGTGTTAAAATCTTATTTAATGAAAACTGTAAAAAAATTTAAGATGATGACCATTTCATATTTAATAATTTTTTTGTACTACATACACAAAAAAGAAAAAGGTTGGAGGCAAACAAATTTTTTAAACAAAAATAAAGTACTGGGTAAATACAAAGCAATTTTAATAAACAATTATGACTAGAGAAAATCATCATAATCATCGAACAAATTACTCAATGAATAAATTGTTGTTGTATTCTTCATTGAAATAAGAGAACAGGGTGATATGACTTCTTGTATTTGAGTAAGGTGACTGGTAATGACTACCACTGTTTCTCTTACTTTTTTACTTCTTAAGTCGCAATCTATAAGTATGATCATATATTGAATATCTGTATGTTTTTTGTTCTCACATATAAGTGAAAAAATGACTTGTTTACCTCCTAAGTAGTGTAAAAATAATGCGTAACTATATTCAGCAGAGGTAATGTAGATATTTAATACTTTGCGGTAGATTAAGGAAAAGGGGACAAATAAATTAACAAACAAATCTATGATGTTTTCATAATTTTTTGGGTGTGATGGATAGCATCGGGAGTTCTGAATAGTGTGCAGAAGGTAGCAGTGGATGATAAGGGTCTGTAATGGCAAAAAGGAGAGTGTAGGTGGCAATAAAAAAAGGAGTTGAAAGTCTTATTGGATTGCAACAATGGTAAATTCATAGAATTTTTTTTCATTTCACAAGGGGTCGTGGGGTGTTCTAAGAATAAAGTAAGAAGTTAGGAGAGGGTCAGCTGGCTTCAGGTATGATTTTAGAGGGTTTTTATAACAGGCAGAGCAATAAAACTTTTTCTCATGTTTTGAGGGGGCAATTAGAGATAAAAAAGGGTAGCGGAAACGTTGGAGGACGCATTGGGGTAGTGTGAAACGTTTGATCTTGACCCTATGACAGTCTTAATGTTTCTAAAACATTACTATTTTTTATATCATTACTAAATAACAATGAAATCTTTTCTCCTCTCAAGAGTATATCCCCTTTAAAATAGCTTATAACAAAACTAAAAAGATAGGTAAGTTTAATGTGAGTTCATATTTTGTAAGGATCTTCTAAAGTCTTTGTATGCTGGCAATGAAATGTATTTCTCCTAATAAATCTATGGCCTTGTCAAAAGTCAGTATTAATTAGTTTGATTTTCTTGAAGTACTAGTACCAAACAGTGTTATACTACGAGTGTCATACAAAATGTATGTTGCACCAAAAAAAAACTTTTCCGCAGTACTTAGTCCAATTACCTGTGAGATAAAAAAAAATCATAGTGATATCTTTATCCTGTCTGGAGATTTACGATTTTGATACAAAAAAATGCGAATTTGCCCACTGTGAGCCAGTTCTCTCCATACCATGCCACACCACGCAGTATAGCACAGCACACATTTTAAATTTTATAGAATTTTATTTCCGATTTTTTAACCGATTCTCTCCAGAGGAAAAAAAACTTTTCTCGAGACCTGAACCATCAATTTTCTGCAGACATTCTAAAGCTCTTACCCACCCTCTGATGAGCGGTTCTAATATTAGAAACTCAATAACTTCCAGTTATAGTATAGTTCATAACGTATTTTTAAAGTGAAGATTAATAGCTACACCTGGTTAACGTAGGTAACTGCTATGTAAGTAGGTATAGGGAGGGGATATGAAAATTGACTAAAGCGCCCATGGCAGTAAGATGAGTTATCAGCTCCCGGAAAAATAAATACACCAACAGTTGCGATTTCACCAAAAATATGAGACACTCCACTTGCTGTATAGTCAATTGTAAAAATATTGGTTTAAATAGCAAATACATATTTTGTTTTATTCTAACACCAAAAAGAAGAATGGATCAAAAAATAAAATGGATTACTGCAGCAATAAAAAAGTTTGTAGAATAACCTAACTTTATATTGTAGCACACATATATTGAATAAACTTTAAATATTTATTTTTACGCGCACTTAAAATTTTTTCATTTTTTTTTTTAGTGCTGATGTTTTATCATGGAGTCCCAAACCATCAGACTGTGTATGCAGTGCTTATTTTGCTGGAAATCAGAAGTATAACGATCTTCGTTGTCAAAGTTACATTTCGACAAAATTTTCTCCCTGCTACAAAGCAAGAACAGTTGATGGGGCCAGCAAAACCAGCAGGTTTGAAAACGAACTAAAAATCAATTAAGCTATCATAGCAGTTCTAAAGATTTATTAGTATCGTATCTCACATTTTGTTTTGAGACGTGCTCGTCTGTTGTCTGTTGCTACAGATAAAATAAAAAACCAAGGGCTGATGGCATGAATCAAAGTACAGTAGGCATTGAAGGAGAGAAAATGCATGACTTCTGTAATACTTTAGAACCAGAATCTGATAAAAATGTACAGTATGTAGATAAACAATGACAAGCAGAAATAATGTATTAATCTTATCAACCTTAAAAATCCTTCATATGCATCAAATATATTGGTAATGAATTTTTTCCTGTTGCAGAAATTCAGATTAAAATAAGTATAAATATAAATANTTATCAAACCACTTTATTATATAATTCCCAGCAATTTTTTCTTTAAGTTAATAATATGAATTGAATTACTATTCCAAACAAAATTTTGAGATAAAATACTTAGTAATTAAATGCATTACTGGCCACGGTAGCGCAGTGGTTTAGACTGCAGTTTTTGTAGCTCGGAGAGCTTAGTAACACGGGCTTTTACTCACTCAACTCGCACTTCTGAGAATCAATTTTCTCTTGTGCGTATTTCCAACCGTGGTCTGATGGTTTGAAAGCTATGTAAAACAAAAGTCCCCTTTGCTGTCTCAGTAATTAATGTCACATAAATCTGAGGCAGTTTTTCACTACGCCAATGACGATAGCATATATATACACAGTAACACAGCCTATTGGGCACAGTTCTGAGAAAGGGCTGTGAAATAAAAATAAAATAAAAAAATTATACGCATAAAAAATCCTGAAATTGTAATTTGTTCCACTAACTCTCATCATTATGTCTTTTTTATGTATTAATGTAATTCAAATGTTTGAAATTACAGTTGGTAATAACTAAGTAAGTCTCATTGTAAATAATTACTCATACAAAAATACGTTTGAAAATCGTAAAAGCTATGTACCAGTTATTTAAACACTTGCTTTTATCAAAAGATTTCTTATTCTACTGCTACTTAAAAAATTGATTAATCAGGTATTATTAACAACTCAAATCTTTGAGCTGAATTAGGCTTGAGTTTACAGCTTATCATTTAGAGCAGTCCAAGAAAGAATAAGAGTTTCCTTGTTATCAGTCAGAGTACGTTGATAGCATTAAAGCTATGTTACACGATTTATTTTAAGTACCTGTTTTATTGATAAATGCGTAAATCAGTAAATTCCTTGATTGCATCTGTAACTCTTACAAAAATTAAAATAACGTTATGTTCAAATAGTTTGTCATCTCATTTTTTTTCTTGAGCTCCAAATTATATCGCCTAATGTGGGCTTGATTAATTATAAAAAACGGTAAAGATGAGTGGCAATACTTTTTTCTGTAATGAAATAGTTTTTTTTTTTGTAATAAACTTGATTGATTAACTAGAAACTAAAAAAGGATCTTATTATTAAGGAGAAAAATCTTAATTTTTTGGAGTATCCATTATTTATCATCTATAAATGACTTATATTTATTGTAAATTGTCCACGAAGGCCGTCAAAATCGTACGAGTATTAACTTCCTGCTGTTAAAAAAAAAAAACCAGTGGACAGTGGGTGCTTGGGTACCCAAGTAAGTGATGACCATTTCATATTTAATAATTTTTTTGTACTACATACACAAAAAAGAAAAAGGTTGGAGGCAAACAAATTTTTTAAACAAAAATAAAGTACTGGGTAAATACAAAGCAATTTTAATAAACAATTATGACTAGAGAAAATCATCATAATCATCGAACAAATTACTCAATGAATAAATTGTTGTTGTATTCTTCATTGAAATAAGAGAACAGGGTGATATGACTTCTTGTATTTGAGTAAGGTGACTGGTAATGACTACCACTGTTTCTCTTACTTTTTTACTTCTTAAGTCGCAATCTATAAGTATGATCATATATTGAATATCTGTATGTTTTTTGTTCTCACATATAAGTGAAAAAATGACTTGTTTACCTCCTAAGTAGTGTAAAAATAATGCGTAACTATATTCAGCAGAGGTAATGTAGATATTTAATACTTTGCGGTAGATTAAGGAAAAGGGGACAAATAAATTAACAAACAAATCTATGATGTTTTCATAATTTTTTGGGTGTGATGGATAGCATCGGGAGTTCTGAATAGTGTGCAGAAGGTAGCAGTGGATGATAAGGGTCTGTAATGGCAAAAAGGAGAGTGTAGGTGGCAATAAAAAAAGGAGTTGAAAGTCTTATTGGATTGCAACAATGGTAAATTCATAGAATTTTTTTTCATTTCACAAGGGGTCGTGGGGTGTTCTAAGAATAAAGTAAGAAGTTAGGAGAGGGTCAGCTGGCTTCAGGTATGATTTTAGAGGGTTTTTATAACAGGCAGAGCAATAAAACTTTTTCTCATGTTTTGAGGGGGCAATTAGAGATAAAAAAGGGTAGCGGAAACGTTGGAGGACGCATTGGGGTAGTGTGAAACGTTTGATCTTGACCCTATGACAGTCTTAATGTTTCTAAAACATTACTATTTTTTATATCATTACTAAATAACAATGAAATCTTTTCTCCTCTCAAGAGTATATCCCCTTTAAAATAGCTTATAACAAAACTAAAAAGATAGGTAAGTTTAATGTGAGTTCATANAAACTGTACTTAGCAAAAAAAAAAAAAGTAAAATTTAAAAGTTGTGGTTTGGTGTGATGGGATAATGTTGTGTAGTGTGGTGATATGATGTTGTGTGGTATAGTATTGGAGACCAGAAGTATGTTAAGAGGGGCAGGGCGAGAGGAGAGAATCAAAGAAAAATCTACTTTCGTTACACTTTTTCTTAAGGTCACCTATCTGAAATCGTTGATTTACTTCGTAGGGCAGAACGCACCAATAGAAGTGTAACTTTAATGATACAAGTTATTACTGGTAACTAATTTTCCATAAGAATTTTTAATTTAGACACTGAAATTAAGGTATCCACGTTTCAGGTGTACGAAATTCAGAATAAGGATAATAGGGTTTGGCGGATTCGAAGTATTTAAATTTTCAGATATAGTTAAAATTTTTTACCGAGTAAATATCCTAACGTAGGAGCGCCACGTCTTGCCTGTATTGATTTAAATAGTGTAGTACGTACATACATACATGACTCTGATCTACAACATATAGTTATATTATTATTTGTACTATTTATCAATTGATTATGTATAAGACGATTTCCCGATAACAGTGTCATTTACCCGTTCCTTCTTCTGAGGCATCGTTGTTCTTCACTATTATCTGTAAATGTGCATGCTACGGTAAAAGGCATTTTACCAGTTGCCGACTTTTATGATATGATAGTGAAGAGGTCACATAAAAAACACCACAGAGCTATCCGGAAGGAAGTGATGGAGCAGAATCTTGAACCAAAACCCTTTCGGCATGCGGTGGAAAGCAAGTGCTCTACTATTTTAGCAACTAAGAGCTCTCGACAGTGCGTACTATCTACTGTGAAATTAAGAAGTAACTGTAGCTGATTTCACAGTACTGGCAGCTCTGCTTAATTTTAAGGATACGACTATCCCAATCATATACAAAAAAAATGTGACTTGCAGCTTACTTTAGAATAAGACCATTCCTGAAACACTAAGCCATGAAAAAATCTTGTTTTGAGCATTAGGGGACACATATGCTTCATTTTCGTTGTTCTAACTACTTTCTGGCCTATATTTGTCGGTGAAACTGTAAAATAGGAATAAAAAGACTTAATCAAACCAAAATACATCAGGGATACCGGAAAAAATGCTTACTTTCTGATATTTGAAAATTTGAGTATACAAATTTTAAGTAAATAGTAGCGCGATTACTAAGGCTCCATCTCCTTCCTAAAACTTACCTCGCTGCACTTCCATGTGACTTGATGTTATATTGAATACAGCTATAGTGATATTTCCCTTAAATATTCGTTCGAGTATCAAAAAATTTCGGCTTATTGTTAGATTTATGTTGAGCATTTAGTGCTAATTTTAGTATTTGTATAGCTTAAGATAGCGCTGTAAGTCTGTGTACACTGTGTGTGGCTGACTTCTCACTTTGGTTTCGTTCGGTCTGTCTGAGGGCACAAGCATACTACAGGCCTTCCTTTTGTTTCGTACTCGTTTATATAAATAAATTAAGGTCGTTTGTAATTTGTCAAGTTTGTTAGTACTATGATAGCTAGAGATAAATAGAGTTGTCTGAATAAGTACTATGAGTAATAATAAATATAGTTTGTTTCTTTAATTATCAATTCCTACACACGCATACAGATGACAGGTTATGGGCCACTTCCATTGACTCGTGCGTGTGAGCGTTTTTTTTTATTTTCCTTAGCCGTATTTTTCATGCGATATCGTGCTCTCAACAAAAATCTATTTTTTTTTCGACCGTGCTCAGATTGTTTTTTTGTGTTGTCTTATTTCCGTGAAAATATATACACAGCAACAAAAGTTAAAAGATGGACGGTGACAAAAATACTAAAACTCCCGAGAAGGAGATTAGCAGTTAGGATGATGATAGCAGTCCCGATGGTGCACATTCCAAGATGTCAAGGATAAGGCTATCTGGAAGACAGCGTGAAGATTTATATCAGGCATTGAGAAGATCAAGCCCGTCAAGGAGGTGACAAATGGCAGAGTGAGAAGGATTTCTGAAAGATATGAAGGAGAAAGAAAGTAACTAACAGATTATACTTATAGTGTCCATATCACTCGTTTAATCGACGGAATCGGTTTTTCTTGTTTTTCGTTGTATGTTGTAATAACAAGATTATATAAGAGTGGTAATAATGGACATGATGGATAAATTAGATAGAATTCGTAAAGTGTTTCGTAATTCTATTCAACCAGTCCTCTGTACTTCTTTAGGTTCAAGAGCCAGCACGTGTTTTCTTTTACGTGGGGCAGGTGTGCATCGGGGTACAGAAAATTTCATTCAGCTACTGCAGCTATAGCTGGCACTAAAAAGGTTACCTTAAGAAAAGAAGAGAGATGCGCGTTTCAACCATGGTTTGCATTTGATTAGGCAAGATGTGCGTCTTCTCTTAGGCAGAATGGGTGGTTGATAGTGCGCATAGAGTGGCCATCTTAAATAGTGTTATATAGTTCTGTGTAACTCTCCAAGTCTTTGTACAATGTGGCCTTGATCCATTCACATGGATTTTCACGCTCAGACTCAAGGAAGATGTTAGTTTATTTCCAGGTCGTACGAACAAAGATCTAAAAGCTTTATAACACTTTCTTTAGAAGGTTTCTTGTTGTCAACATTTGTGACTGTGCATGAGGTTACAGATTCGATAGTGCAAGATTGCACAAAGAATCAGTCAGATGAGGTAAACAAATTCTATACTTTTACCTCTATCCCTAAAAAGCAGAAATTATTAAAAGATAAGGCTGCTGGCTGTTTAAATTACTTTTTCAAAGTCAGATGCAATATGTAACATTTCTGATAGCTAAAAGATTAAAGTTGTTATCAAGACAGTGCGGATAATTTTAGTTATTACCTGACAAATCAAACAAGAGATAGAATCACTCTAGCGATATCTTTGGTCAGAATCAAAACATGAAAATTATTATAGACAAATGATCCAAAGATAGAACAGAATAGTTAGTTTAAATGTTACTAAAAAAAAAAGACAAATTAAAATAAAGACTATTCGTTGTATCCTATATAAGTTAGCATAAGGATTAAGGAAATAAAAGACGTGATATTAAAGCAAATGCAGATCGAATACGCTGCATAATTAATTCAATTGGTTCGTACATGAAATCCAGGAGCATATTAAGGCAAGCAGAGATAACACAAGTAGCACTTACGGTCACGATTGGGATGTTAAGCATAACATTTGTAATAACAGTAATAAAATTAATAACAAATAAAATCATGGTAGAAAAAGTGATAGTACTATTAATATTAAACTCAAAACTATGCTCAATCGGTACGCGGAGAAAAATTAGTTTGATAGTTGCGGTAAAAAATTGTTGAATTCAGTGCAAACTCAGGTACTACTGAATATTTCTTAACATTTAAGATATACTTGAGAGATTTTAAAAATCACAATAGAAAACTTATTAAATGTATGTACAGCAATTTCTTTGTGGACTTAAGAGTGGAGAATTAAAAATGTGTTTCGAGTAGTGACAGGGAAAGAAAGATTATATTATGTGGGGTTATTTGAGCTGAGGGCCTAACTTGCTGTCACTTTGACACTTTGCTGACAGTGGCATAAAAATGTATTTGAATGATGAAAAATTAATTACGTTTAATCGAAAATCAATTGAAACCACCATGTTGGGTATATATAAAAGTCCTTTTTGAATAGCAGAACTTGTACAAAATGGCCAGAATGAAGATATTACAAGGAGTTATAAAGAAATTTTAAGTTATCTAATAACTAATAGCACTTTTATAGAACCAAGATGTACGACAAGGCGAACTGTAGCAAAGATAGAAAAGTGTCAGCAAGCTAGAACTAATGATAAAATAGAAAATTCTGATTTTTTAAACCACGTATCCAAAGATGATTACTTCGAAAATTTACACCCAAATGTGATTGAGTAAAGTTTGAATGATAGAAACATTAACAATAGTACGGATTATTTGCCTGATAATACTATGAAAACCCAAAGCAATCTCAATATCTAAATCTTTTGAGGTATACGCTCATTGTAATGAAGCCCTCACACTCTGCTAGACTAGCATCAGAACAAGCCTTTTTTTTATCTTCAAGACCTTTACACCCGAATAGTCTACACGGACTAGATGCTTAAAAAAGTTTGTATTTCAGAATTGTCAACAATAGAGCACACTTGTAGTAATTTATGCAGACTTTAATCGACAATCGAAAGATAGAGAAGAATCAGAAGATACTGAGGAATTGCGAGAATGTATTAATAGAACAAAAGCGAGAGAAAATGATTCGTACAGAGAAGCAATAAGCAGCTTACTATACTTGGCCAACACAATTAGACAGGATACATTAGACAGCTAGACATTAGACAGCTTACTATACTTGGCCAACACAATTAGACAGGATACTTTATATTTCATGAACGTATTAAGTAGACATTAAATTTGTCCAACAGACGATGGTTCAAAGATGGTAAAATGGTGTTTCGTTATTTCCAACAGACTAAAAATCTAGATCTGGTATATAAAGGTCTTGAAGATAAAAAAAAAGGCTTGTTCTGATGCCAGTCTAGCAGAGTGTGAGGGCTTCATTACAATGAGCGTATACCTCAAAAGATTTAGATATTGAGATTGCTTTGGGTTTTCATAGTATTATCAGGCAAATAATCCGTACTATTGTTAATGTTTCTATCATTCAAACTTTACTCAATCACATTTGGGTGTAAATTTTCGAAGTAATCATCTTTGGATACGTGGTTTAAAAAATCAGAATTTTCTATTTTATCATTAGTTCTAGCTTGCTGACACTTTTCTATCTTTGCTACAGTTCGCCTTGTCGTACATCTTGGTTCTATAAAAGTGCTATTAGTTATTAGATAACTTAAAATTTCTTTATAACTCCTTGTAATATCTTCATTCTGGCCATTTTGTACAAGTTCTGCTATTCAAAAAGGACTTTTATATATACCCAACATGGTGGTTTCAATTGATTTTCGATTAAACGTAATTAATTTTTCATCATTCAAATACATTTTTATGCCACTGTCAGCAAAGTGTCAAAGTGACAGCAAGTTAGGCCCTCAGCTCAAATAACCCCACATAATATAATCTTTCTTTCCCTGTCACTACTCGAAACACATTTTTAATTCTCCACTCTTAAGTCCACAAAGAAATTGCTGTACATACATTTAATAAGTTTTCTATTGTGATTTTTAAAATCTCTCAAGTATATCTTAAATGTTAAGAAATATTCAGTAGTACCTGAGTTTGCACTGAATTCAACAATTTTTTACCGCAACTATCAAACTAATTTTTCTCCGCGTACCGATTGAGCATAGTTTTGAGTTTAATATTAATAGTACTATCACTTTTTCTACCATGATTTTATTTGTTATTAATTTTATTACTGTTATTACAAATGTTATGCTTAACATCCCAATCGTGACCGTAAGTGCTACTTGTGTTATCTCTGCTTGCCTTAATATGCTCCTGGATTTCATGTACGAACCAATTGAATTAATTATGCAGCGTATTCGATCTGCATTTGCTTTAATATCACGTCTTTTATTTCCTTAATCCTTATGCTAACTTATATAGGATACAACGAATAGTCTTTATTTTAATTTGTCTTTTTTTTTTAGTAACATTTAAACTAACTATTCTGTTCTATCTTTGGATCATTTGTCTATAATAATTTTCATGTTTTGATTCTGACCAAAGATATCGCTAGAGTGATTCTATCTCTTGTTTGATTTGTCAGGTAATAACTAAAATTATCCGCACTGTCTTGATAACAACTTTAATCTTTTAGCTATCAGAAATGTTACATATTGCATCTGACTTTGAAAAAGTAATTTAAACAGCCAGCAGCCTTATCTTTTAATAATTTCTGCTTTTTAGGGATAGAGGTAAAAGTATAGAATTTGTTTACCTCATCTGACTGATTCTTTGTGCAATCTTGCACTATCGAATCTGTAACCTCATGCACAGTCACAAATGTTGACAACAAAAAACCTACTAAAGATATTTTTATGAAGCCTATGTCTAGGTATTTACATGGCCTAACAATATTATCTTTTACTCAAATAGCAAAAGACAGAAAAGAAAAAAGCTTTTATCTGTTGCATCCGGTCCTTAGTAGCAACAAGCTGTTAAAAAAACTGACCAAGAAAAGTATTTTGGAGAAAAATGTTTTGTTAAAAAAAAAGTTTAAGTTGAAAATGTGGAAAACAAGAAAACAGAGCAAGAAAAGGAAAAGAAAACAAAACAGGAAGAAAAATATTTAAAAAAGTTAAATCAGGATTGAAAAAAAAGGTAATTAGACAAGCAACACGAACTAGTCGTGCAATTCGAGGAAAAACATAAGATTACAAGAACTTATGTATTAAAATCTAAAGAAAAAGATTAGTCAACCAAACAAATTAGTAATTTGCAGAAGCAATTACACTTATGCTCAGCAACAAGCTTGTGAGTTTGCTTTTTTCTTTTCCAAGTGATCTCTTTGCGTACAAAAAAAAAAAAGAAAAGCTCAAGTAAAAATTAAGAAAGTGAAATAGTTTACAGTAAGTACCCATAAGAAGAAAAGCAATTATTGGCGTTAATCAGCATTGATTCACTGAAACAGAGATAAATGTAGGTATTACTAGCACTTTTTTGTTTAGGACTTACGTATAAGCTTATCACGTACGCATGTATAAATATGTTAACTTTATTTTTTGTTCAATTAAAAGCTTTTGTACTTAGTTACAATACAATAATCATTTCAGAAATGAGAATTGTAAAGTATAATTATAATTTAACTTTTATTCAATCAGCCAACTGCTGGTATTACTGCCATAGTGTTTGTATTACTGACACTCAATTACTGTCACTGATTTAATTACTGTCATCTCAGTTTTTAAAAAGTGTGAAACTAGATGTTCATAAATTTAAGACTGTAACACAAGAAAAACTGAATAACAATTTATTTATAAATCTTGAAATTATATTTATACGTTTCTTAGTGAGCTCTTGATATTTGAATCATGAAGATGTTATTTACATTCGTATGCTATCATGTAAATGATTGGAACATAAGAAAAAAATATTAAATAAAATCAATTTCATTTATTGAAATATTTAATAATTATAAAATAATGTTTCATAAAGACTTTAAGCTCTTTAATGCTGATAGCATGATTTTATATGTAAAACCTTCAACTTTGAAGTACAAAAATTAATAATTATAAATTAGTAACAGAGTGTGATTGCTTCTGTGAATTACTAATTTGTTTGGTCAAATAATCTTTTTCTTTAGATTATAATACATTAGTTCTTGTAATCTTATATTTTTCTTCGAATTGCACGACTACTTCTTGTTGCTTCTCTAATTACCTTTTTTTTCAATCCTGAATTTACTTTTTCAAACACTTTTCTTCCTGTTTTCTTTTCTTTTTCTTTTCTTGCTCTGTTTTCTTGTTTTCCACATTTTCAACTTCAACTTTTTTTTTAACAATACAATTTTCTCCTAAATACTTTTCTTGGTCTGTTTTTTAACGGCTTGTTGCAATTAAGGACCGGATGTAACAGATGAAAGCTTTTTTCTTTTCTGTCTTTTGCTACTTGAGTAAAAGATTATATTATTAGGACATGTCAATATCTAGAAATTAAATCTGAAGATGGTCTTGAGTTGTTTGTTACATTTTACAAAGTTTTATTTGGAAAATTGAATTGTGATTCAGTTAAACTCAAAACTTTAACTGTTTGCATGTCTGTATTTTCAGTAGGAGCCTGAATTTTTTTTTTCTTAATTTTGGGATTTTGAATGTAAAAGTGGGAATGATAAACGGTTTTACTATAATACAAGCACTAATAGCTTTATTTTTAACGTCATTATCATTAACGGTAATACCATGATCTGAATAATTTTTTTGTTTTTCTGCAGTAATAGGGACCTATATATAAAAAAAATTTAAATTACAAAAAATTAA
>NW_019379830.1:56149-239147 GCF_000648655.2 Copidosoma floridanum
AATATTTTATACGGATACATTGACGACATACCTTATAAGAAGAATTATCAATATTTTGTAGTATACATTTCAAAATTTATTAATTTAATAATATTCTTTTAGATAAAACCTTACCCCCAACGGTTCTTTCCTATGAATATTTTATACGGATACATTGACGACATACCTTATAAGGAGAATTATCAATATTTTGTAGGAATACTATGAAACGACAACTATAACTTTATATGCCTAAAAATTTTAAACCTGATTTACGGGTGCTATATTTACTAAAAAATATTTGAAACCCATTGATTTTATACGATGGACTTCACTTTTTTAATGTCAATGAAATTGCATTCATTCAATAATTATCATAACCAATTAAAGATGAAATTATTTATTTGTAACTGCGATAATTTCACCTGCGATACATGTAGTTCACTGTGATATGTTTTTAGATATAATATTTAATTACTTATTAACAAATACTATTCGTCATGTTACTTAAGGTGGCAGTAATTGCATCACTGTCAGTAATACCTACATTTACCTCTACCTCTATAACCCCAATGTTTCAAACTATACTAAGATATTTCCAGTGCTTTAAATAACAAAATGTGTAAAACTTATTTAAAAATATTTAAATATTACTTGTAAGTCACAGAGAAGATCCTGGAATGCAGTAATATTTGGAATAGCAGAAGTTTCTCTGCCACTATCAACAGTGCCTACTAAGCTGAATGTTAGGTGAAGGACGTGAGAATTCAGCAGAAAACGTTTCCGCTGCAGTAACATAGCTAATGTTTGATACCCTCGGCGTCTGTCCATTTCTAGCTGAGCAACTGGGTTCGAGCGAACAACACAGACGAGTGCCTTTACAGCTGCATATAGTGATTCAACGTCTTGAGCCATAGCAATCAGCCCTAAAAAAAATGAATAAAAATTGTGTTGTGAGCCATCAAGTTTTTATTAATAGTTAGGGACTTCAAACTATTGTTAAAAATCTGTTCTTACCAAGTAGTACAGAGCATCCACCAACATTGTTTATCATAATAGCTACTGGCTTTGGATTAAAAACTCGAACACCTAGATAACCGAGTACAACTCCACCAAATGGTCTTGCTGAGCCACTTAAGTGTCCAGCTGAATTATGCAGAACTCGTATAGGAGTAGCATTTTCGTGAGATGACATACCAAGCTACGGAAAACATAAATCAATCAGGAATGTTATTAGAATTATTTATGTGAAAAGTGCAAGAGTAAGTTTGGTCAGAAAAACATAAAAATAAGTACTGACTATTTCGTAACAAGTCAAATCTATGAAAGCTTATAAGATCGTGTGGTATAAGTATTAACTCTTAAGGTCCCTTAAAAATTTATCTATACAGTTATACAAGCTTTTTAGAATATTTTTACTTAATAAAACCATACGAGTAGAGTTTCCAAAACAAGTGTATTTCTTTTCCTCTAGTTATTACATTATTTCCATGTATTTAAAATTTTATATAGTGTACTTTATAAGAAGTTTCAATAACACAAAAATAGCGTTTCTACAATATTTTAGTAAAAAGCTTGGTTATAAAAGACTACATTAAAAACTACAAATATGACTATTCAACTGTCTGGCATTTCTTTAATTTTTTAAGATATTGTTTTTAATAACTTAAGTTATAATAAGTCATATTTAATTTGTAAGGAAAAACAATGCTTTAAACTACTTTTTACTAATTTTAACTAGAACTGTTCAAAATTTAGGTGCTGTTATTTTCTCAAGAAATAAAAAAGTACTGTTATACATCTTCCTTAAAATGCAAAAATATTTTATTTCACTCGAAAAAAGTAGGGTACTTTTACTATTACAAAATGCTTCACTGCAATAACGTTTATAAACAGGATTATTAAATGTCATTGAACTTTTTAATTTACTTGAATTAACTAAAATTGTTGTAATTGTAATTTAACAGACCAGTGGTATCCTACCTAGTTAATGCATCACTTAAATGTAAGACAGTTCAGTTGGTTTTCCTATTTCAATGAGTTTTATTCATTAAAATAAAATTAAGTTTGAGATAATGACAATTAAAAAAACTTGAAATACCTAAAATTAGGATCGACTCCTAATATTGCTAATAATTGTACAAGTTTTCTGATTACTTATGTTGCGATTACATCAAGCTTTATTCTTATCCTTAAATAAAGAGAGCACTTCACTTTTTCTTATGTGTAACGAATAATGAACAATTTATTTGAAGGTAACATATATACATAAATTTTTCAATTTTCCTCGTTAGAAAAAAGAACAAGATTTGCTCAAATAAAATGTAAGCTGTTCAGTTAATTAAAAAAATTACAATAAAATTAAAAAAATAACTATAAAAAAGTAAGATTTTTAGGCATACTTTGCGTTGGAAGCTTGTTTGTAAAGGACAAATATATTTTAATTTTAAAAAATACTTTAAGGCCATTAATAATAATAAAGTACCTCATTAAAATTCTGTAAAGCGTTTCTCAACTAACTTTATACCTTAAACCAAAAATTCTGTTAGTTAAAGTTAATATCAATAGCACCATAAAAACATTTTTTTAAACTATATCTTTACTAAAATTACATTTAATTTGCGGAAAGCTAAAGCAAAACTTGTTCAGAAACCAAAATACTCAATTTATAAAAATTCAAGTACAGTTAAATCGATAGCAAAATTATAATTCCAATGACATGTGAAGTAGCAATGCGTTGATAGATCAATAAACTCAACAAAGAACACAATATTCTATCTTAATTCTAACCAATGACTTTAATTTATAGAAGCTAAAAAATTTTACAAACATGACAATAATAAGTTTAAAACGTTGTTAAACTCGGTATGACTGTATAGTTTAATAAGCTTTAGTCTTGCAAGGATCATCGGCCTTACCAGCGAGGAGTGGTCCCTGAAACACGGGGCTTCTCCGGGGATGCTAAGTAGCCTGAAATTGATACTTCGGTTGAGAGCGCCGGCTTAACCAGCGAGGAGTGGACGTCCTGGAATAATGGAGTCTTCTCCGAGGAAAGGCTACACAGTGGCGAGTGGGCCCGATGCACCATTGGTGCAGAGAGTGCCAGCTTAATTGGCAAGGTGTGTTCCACCAGATATACTCACACTGTACTCATGGATTAAGGTAGGATATGAAGAAAAAAGATTTGTAAATGGGTGTGGCAATACACCCCCACACATAGGTGGTGAGTGGGTGGCTGCCGCAACTAGGCTAGTAGGCTGTCGTTGTAACCCGGTAAAAAACAAAAAAGCTTTAGTCTTAGTTTGGATTTTATTTAATCATGTCTACATAATATTTACTAAGATTTGATGAAGAAAAAACTAGTAACAAAATTTCAAAAGTTTGGCGAGAAGTCTAAGAATTGGATACTCAGCAAAATTTTGATTATTTTTAAGGAAATAACCTAAATAATAACAAACATCGATGGAAAATCTATTGATGAATTACTATTCTAATTTTTTTTAACGCTCGGATCCATCTTTTACTGTATCTTGGGTTATCACCTCTATAATTAGCAGTATTTGATTATTCTGTAAAATTTTTTTTTTAATTTCCAAATTGTAAAGCAATCTTATTAGAATAAGCTTAGAAAATCAAATTTATTAAACGATATAATAAACATCTGTTAATTTATGACCACAAAGTTTCCTCACAGTTTTTTTAGTAGCTTTTCCATAAACTTCACTCATTTTACATCTTATCGATTAATTAAAGGATTAAAACAAAAATGTTTTGAATATTCGTCGTTATCGAAATCAAATTGATTACACTATATTTACCTAAATTTTAATTTATATAAAACAATAAAAGTAAAACTAATGCAAGTTTGAGGTTATTGTTAGCACGGATATTATATGTTTATATGTACAGCCTAATTACGTCAAATATTTATTAAGGAGGAAATAGTTTTTGCGTAATGTCTTTAACTAATTTTAGCATAAGTAAATAATAATAAACTTTTATAATTAAACTTTTACATTAAAATCTCTTATGTCAATAGAAAACTTTTTTTTTCTTAGGATCATAAGAACTAAAAGTAGCTTAGTATCGATCCGCGAGGTATTGTTGCATTTGAAAATGAATTTTTATTTGTATTGATTGATAAAAATGCGCACCAATAAAAATTATTTAAGTCTTTTAGTTTATTCAATAAGAATCTGTATTAATTATTGTTGGCATGTACGACTTTTCAATAGGCAGTATATATAGTGCGTAAGACAGCGCCACAGGCAAGGTGATACTTGCGGGCCCTATAGTCAGTACAGTGTAAGCTACCGTGCCTTCTACATCTCTCGTCAGCTCTCTTTATTATCTTTGTCCGTTTTGTCAGTAGTAAGTCTGTATACTGTATCAAGTCAGTTGTGTTTTACGTCGGTCGGCAGTCTAATTAAATAAGCTTTTTGTCTTAC
The DNA here is from genome assembly GCF_000648655.2 of Copidosoma floridanum. Next base: position 60,577 of record NW_019379830.1, read on the forward strand.
TTTAAAATACTCGTTCTTATTTCGCGCACCCCCTTTACTCACACTTCTTCAGGTTACAGGCCCCAGACTCGCATCACCGCGCGTGATCTTTTATTTATTTTTTTTGTGTGGGTGAGTGTGACAAAAGGGAGGATGGCGGAAAGGGCTGAGACAGCAAAGGATGGACAAGAGAGTCCGATCGAGAAAGCGGCCAAGAGCGTGACCCCTGGTGACCAGGCCGAGTCCGTTGTCGACCAGGCTTTGTCGACGCCGGTCGAGAATAGGGGAGCAACTCTGGACGCCGGAACCGAGATCAGCGGTAGGTCAACACTTTGTTTTTTCGAGTGATGCCTAGGTTGGACGCTACGACGTCAGGTAAAAAAAGGGAATTTCTTGTGCATTTTGAGAAATGCGCGGAATTCCAAGAAACACGTGGCGTCGGTAGCGCGACACGCACATGCAAGAGCGGGGCGGATCGAGAGGGGGACAACAGATTGCGGCTGAGGAGAGAGTTCGGTCTCTCTCTCTCCCTCTCGTGATGACTCGAGGCTTTTTGACTGAAAATATTTTACGAGGCCGTTTATGTTTTGTTTTCGTGTTTTCTCGCGTCTTTTGTTCTTGTCGCTTCGACTGTTGCGTGTGCGTTACAACATAAATGTCTGAACTGGGAAAGTTTGAACGTGTGTCAGCAGAAAATTATATATGTTCTTTCCCGGTGCTTTTAATTAATTGAACTCTAGGCAATAACTATTCAAGGCGGTTTTCAGATTTAGTCAGAAAAGGCTGATATTTTAAAAGTTTACATTTTCTTTTAGACGAGCAAACTATCGATGCTCTGTCGAGAATATGTCGGGGAATTTCATCCCAAGTTAAGTCAGAGGGGCGACAACAAGCTGCTATCTTGTTGGTGGATAAAAGGGGAATAATGGCATGTGTCGGGCAAAGGGTAGACGAAATTATTTTCCGTGTGACTCGCACAGTCACGTTAGACTTGTGTTCGGTCGCGCGCGACTGTGTGAGTGCCCAGCGTGCAATCGTGCTTTGTGTTCGAGCACGAGAACACGCTTCGGGCCACGTTGACTAGATTTGGCTTGCGTTCGGTCGATTTTTGGTTGACTCCCTGAAAACAATGTCCGTCTTTTGTTTTAGATTACCTGATCGGTGACGATTACAAATACATCGTTAAATTTCTTTGTAAAAAGGGAGGAAAAGTGACGTTGCCAGAAAATCTATTCAAGGAAGACGGGGAAAGCGAGGAACCTGCTCGTGATAAACCTGGGTTATTTGAAAAGTCGGTCAATGTATTTAAAATGTCAGATGAGAAAAAGTCCGAAATGTCAGAAGTCCAAAACTTTGATGAGATAAATGTAGACAGTGAAAATCTTTGGCAGAAATTAGGCGGAAATGAGTCTGTACACGAAGCAGCCCCCTCTTCCCCGTCGCGCACACCGAAAAATACCCAACTTAAATTAAAGAAAGTGCAAACCATTGGAAACAAATATAAATGAATAAATGTCAGCAAAACGAAGTTGCATATGGCAGATAAACAGAAAAATGAAAATGTTTCAGAAAACATCATGCTGGCCACGTTCAACTCGATAATGGCCGCGATTAGTCAGATGATCGAAAGGCAGGAGAAAGCAAACGAGGAGGCAAGGAAGGCAGAGGAAGAATGGGCAAGGAAGGCAGAGGAAAAATGGACAAGGAAGGCAGAGGAAGAAAGGCAGGAGGCTGAGAGAACAAGGAAGGAGATAATTCTGGTCATGCACAATTTTGACCAGAGGTTGTCCCGGTTAGGCGAGCGGGTGAACAGGGTCGAGTCATCCGAGGACCAATCGTCAATCGGGGCACCCCTGCAGTCATCAACTCCTCGCAACGACAGAACACAGGTGAGTCTGTAAGACAAATTGAAAACGTTCTTAAATGACACAAAAAATGAAAATTTGTTTAAAGGCAGCGCGGAACTTCTCGCGACAACCATCAGTTAAATACATAAATTCGGCCGTGATACTCAACACATATACAATTATCATCTGTCTAAAGATATGAAGTTCGAAGTTTTCCTCGATAAATTTAAGTCTGAACTCTGGTCTAAAGAATTACTATATGTCATTGATTCTTCGATTAAAAATACGGAATTTATTAACAAAGACATGATCAAAGAAGACAAATTAAAAGTCAGATATATTTTATTAAGTAGAGTAACGGAAAAATATCATTTAAGAACTTTTCGTCTGCAAGATCCGGTTGTAATATTGGAAAGTCTGAAAGAATTTAAGAAGGGGGAGACGCACCTTACAACGGCTGCGATTCGTAAAAAATTGCATGAAATTAAATTTTACAAAGGGAAAGAATCGGTTGCCAAATTCATAGAAAAATTTGAGGAACTGGTCAGAAATTGTAAGACTATAAATACGTCTGATCCCTTTTATACTGCCGTAATCGGAGCGGTACCTAGCGTGCAGGTGACCGACTTCACGCTTAAAATGCAAAGCAGAGATGGAAAGGGTATGACATATGAAAACCTGATGTCGTACATGTTAAAGGTCAAGTCAGAAGGCTTAGCAGAAGCCACAGGAGGTCGCCCCACGAGGGCAGCTTTGACTGCATCTTGGCCCCAGGACCGCCTCCGCAGCTTCAACTGTGATGACTGGGACCATATGGCTGACAAGTGTCCGAAGGCAGGTACCGGACTCAGGAAGTGCTACACGTGCGGCACGTTCGTGCATGATATCCCAGCTCACAAGAGATGCAGCCCGAGATGAGGTGAGCAAAATAAGTCTGATTCATGGGATTTTAAAAGGCAGGGCCGTGAAAGTCGAGGGAATCGAGGTGGCCGTGGCGGTGGCCGTGGCAGTGGCCAAGGCTGCTCCAATTCCCGAAAATTTGGGTAGAAAAGGGACTCTAGCAACGTCAGGGACGAAAAAGATCCCAAAAGGCAGAAAGTTACTGACCAGGGCCGGGAGACTAAGGGAAAACGAGATGCTTCAGGGTCAAATAAAGATGAGTCTCTGACGTTGATCGAGCCACCCAATACTCTGTTTTCAAACTCTGTAGGTTGAGTAAATAATTCAGAATCGGATGGAGAAAATAAGATTAAATTTGTCGCTGATTCGGGAGCGACTGATCACTTTGCAAAGTCAGAAAAATTGTTTACAAATATTGACAGAAACAAAATTGGTTAAATAAAATGTGCAAACTCAGACTCATCTGCAGACTTGAAAACGGAGAAAGTGGGAAATTTGCTGCTTAGAAATTGCAATAACGACGTCGAGTTAAAAGGAGTGGTGTGTGCTCGCGACTTGATCGGGAATTTATTGTCGCTGCGGAAATTTGCTGATATGGGCTTGTCAATCTATTTACATGACAAGGAGATTAGTATTTTCGATCCTGATACTGAAAATGTATGGATATCGGGAATATATAAAAACCCCTACTGGATGGTTGAATTTGTTAGGTCAGACAACAAAAGAATAAAAGTCTTGACGGCTGAGTCAAAAGCACACACTATTCCTGAAAATTCAACTGCAGATATAAAATTAAATAATAAGTCAGAAAATTCAGAGAGCTTGGTCGGTAAGTTAAATAAGGACAGTTTTGAAGATGTATTTTTAATAAATGACAGAAAATTTCATGAAGTCGAAAAAGTCCTGACCGAAGAAATAAAAGACATTCAAAGTCCGTTTAGCGAAAATTAAAAAAAAAAATTAAAGATAACAACGGGGCCATGCTGTGGCATGTCAGACTGGGCCATGCTTCGTTGGGGTATCTAAGGGAACTGCAGAAAAACTATCCGGAAGTAAAAAGTCTGAAAAAAGCCGTATTTGATGATGTGATTAAGACTTGTAATGTGTGTTTAAGAACAAAATCCCAAAAACTGCCTTTCCCTTCGGTGCGCGAACGAGCATCCCAACCCCTGCAAATAATTCATTCAGAAACAATGGGAATCATTAGTCCGCCCTCTTACCCAAAAAGATACAGATTTATTTCGGTATTTATTGATGATTATTCCAAGTTTGCAATCGCTTACCCGATGAAGCCCGATACAGGTGAATATTTAGATGATTTTGTAAAAGGCTGTAGAAATCTTCTCGGGTTTGAAGCTAAAGTGTGTTATCTAAGGTCTGATCAGGGTACCGAGTACACGGGAGGCTCCGTGCGAAAAATATTAAATGACCTTGGAGCTGAAATCCAACTGAGTTGTCCGGATGCCCCTGAACATAATGGTACGTCAGAAAGGCTGAACAAAACAATTCAAATGAAAGTCCGAACTCTGATATGTGATTCGGGACTCCCGGAAAACATGTGGGACTTGGCACTAAACGCAGCTGTATTTGCGTACAATGGTACTCCGCATTGCTCAAATAACATGGAAATCCCTTTAATGAAGCTGGCTCCGAATAAAAGGACAGACCTAAGTCAGATGAAAAGATTCGGCTGCATTGCGTATTCGAGAGTTCAGAGAAACACTAAAACTAAATTCCATACAAAAAGGAATTGAGCAGTTATGGTAGGATACACGCCGACAGGGTATCGTCTGCTTTGTCCGGACGAAGGAAAGTTTTATGAAAGTCGGGACGTCAGATTTAACGAGCGTTTTATGTATGGAGACGTTTTTGGTAAAAATTCAATTAAAAACTGGGAAAATGTGACTGTAGATATTAAATTAGATGAGTGGTTTTAAAAATTCGAAAAGAAAAGAGAAGAGACAGTGTCATCAGAGGAAGCGCCCCCGGTGGTACAACGGAAAAGAGGAAGGCCGAAAAGACTGATAGAAACAATGGAGGCCAACTTGGTCCAAGAAAGCCGTGTAAAGGACCTCAGCTTTGCGGGCTTAGCTCTTGGGGAAGAATTAACAAAAGACCTAATTTTTAAGAACGGTGATACTGAAACGTCAGGAAATAATGCCATTTATGTGGAAGATCTAGTTTATTTCTCTTTGCTGGCAGAAATAAATGAAGATCCAGCTTCATATGAAGAAGCAATAAAGGCTGTGGATAAAGAAGGCTGAAATCAAGTCATCCAAGAAGAACTTGACTCAATGGCAAAGAATCAAGTCTGGAAGTTGGTAAACAGACCTGCAAAACTCGTAAATGGTAAACGTCCGAATATCATCGATTCCCGATGGGTTCTTAAGAAAAAGGTTGATGCTCAAGGATGCAGAGAAACACAAAGCACGGCTGGTAATACGGGGTTTTAAAGATAAAAATGAGTATGATCTTACGGAGACTTACGCCCCAGTGTCAAGACTGACTTTACTAAGAACTGCTTTGGCTGTAATCAATAAATTAAATTTAGATACATGTCAGCTTAAAGTTGAAACGGCATTTTTAAATGGTACTCTTGACGACGAGATATATATATGGAGTTACAAGAAGATTTGGTCTGTTCCGATCTGGAAAAACAGAGCAAGGTATGCAAGCTTCACAGAGCCCTCTACGGCCTTAAAGTCAGTCCGAAAAAATGGCATGAAAGATTTTCGGAAGCAGCAACGAAAATAGGTCTAAGATCTCACATCTTGGAACCTTGCCTGTTTACTTGGCATGAGGTCGATAAAATCCTGATATTGGTTCTCTATGTTGATGACATGCTTATAGCAAGTAATGATTCTGGCAAATTAAAGTCTGTGAAGGAAAGACTGCAAAGTGAGTTTGAAATGACTGACCTAGAAGAAGTTAAATCGTTTTTAGGCATTGAAGTCAGAAGAGACAGAGAAAACCAAGTTCTAACTTTAACTCAGACCAATTACATAAATAAGATTCTTAAAAAGTTTGGGTTTGATGATTCTAAGCCAGTGAAAACTCCTATGGTCACAGGTCACGTGTTAAATCAACAAAGAAAACAAAGAGAGCAATTAGAAAGGCAGATTGATTTGAATGAGTCCAGATCGACTGAAAGCGTTCCCTACCGGGAGGCTGTTGGGAGCTTATTATATGTTGCCAATACTGTACGTCTGGATATAAGCTATGCAGTGAATGTGCTGAGCAGGCATCAAATAAGTCCGAATAACGAAGACTGAAATATGGTTAAAAGAGTATTTCGGTATCTGGCAGGGACCAAATCTTATGGTCTAAGATATTGTGGAAGGCAGCAAGGACTGGAAGCATTCTCCGATGCCAGTTTTGGCGACTGTAAAGGGTCTCTAACCACAAGTGGTTACGTGATTAAAATCTTTGGAGACTCAGGTATGTGTCTTTGTCAACATGTCAGGCAGAGTATGTGTTACTGAATGAAGCATGTAGAGAACTGATGGCAGTTGATAATTCGATTAAAATCATACTGAATAATACTTTGTGTCCGGCAGATCTATGGTGCGACAATAAGGCAGCTGAGCAAAATGCTAAAATTATAGGCAGTGGTAAATTAAGACATATGACAGAAATTCATGAGCATTATGTTAAAGAATGTGTAAATTATGGTAGAGTAAACGTCAGATGGCTGAATACTAAAGAACAGATGGCCGATTATTCACAAAACCTCTACCGATCGAGCTTCATGAAAAATTTGCTAGCAGAATCGCGAACAGCTTCTGCGACTCTGACTGGTAACTAATAAGTTGTCTCTGTTTCAGATAGGCAATAAAGGAGCCATGGACCGACTCATGGACTACTTGGGTGCATTCCCAGAGCCGTGGAGCCGAGTCAAGAACACACATTTATTTATCTATTTTACAAAATAAAAAAAATAAAAAATTGTTCTTTGTATCTATTTTAAATCTTAAATTTTGTTTAATATACTTAGCTATCTTAAGTCGGGAGAAAGTGTTGGGATGTACGACTTTTTAATAGGCGGTATATATAGTGTGTAAGACAGCGCCACAGGCAAGGTGATACTTGCGGGTCCTACAGTCAGTACAGTATAAGCTACCGTGCCTTCTACATCTCTCGTCAGCTCTCTTTATTGTCTTTGTCCGTTTTGTCAGTAGTAAGTCTGTAAACTGTATCAAGTCAGTTGTGTTTTGCGTCGGTCGGCAGTCTAATTAAATAAACTTTTTGTCTTACTTTAAAATACTCGTTTTTATTTCGCGCACCCCCTTTACTCACACCTCTTCAATTATAAACAAACTAGTTTTATGGAAATACGAACTTCGCTAAAGGTATGTTCATTATTGGTCTACACATTAAAATATTTGTTTATATATTTATTTATGAAATTTATGGGCCATGGGCCCAATTTCAACCGAATAACAAAAGTTTACATGAATAACAATTAGGAGTGGTATAAAGTAATGAGATCAAGCGACAGTTAACAAAAATAAAATAGTGGAACCTCAGTTGAGTGTGCAAACTAGTCAACAAGTAAATTATTAACTCAGAAAATCATAAATAAAATTGTATAAGCTCAATTGTAGCAAAATCAATAGAAAAGCTAAAGAGTGATAGCGTAGGACAAAACGAGCTATTACTTTGAGAGTGAGATTTGACGAAGATTGTTCTTAAAAACGTGTATGCTATCAGTTTCAGACAAACTTTAGAAAATTGTGTTTAATAATCGTCTGAGGTGGATGTGGGAGAGTAGAAATGATAGATAGCAGTGTAGTTTTTTCCTTTAATATATTAGGCATTTCTTTGATCGTGTTGAGTATTTTTGACAGGAAAGAGTGCAAGCAGGTCAGGGCATTTGATGAAATTATGTGTAAATTTGTAAATAAATAATGCTTCATGGTATTTATACAATTTTTACAAGTAAGCAGAAGTAATTTAATAAATAAAAAGAATACTTGTGATCATGGTATGCTCCGGAAGAATCTGTTTTACAGGAGGCAAGTCTAAGAGTGATATGTAGAATGCTGTCAAGATGAGAAAAACTTTAATAAGGTTAAGGGGAACAAACAACCGATGCATAAGTTAGTAAGAAACGATGTAGAAGTATTAAATACTTCAACAAGTGTATTATAGACTCTGCTAGAAATCGCGCGTAATTCGTGATATAAACTGGAGGTGTTTAAATAATTCGGAGATTTCTCTATTCATGTAAAATTTGAAGAACCACGAAGAGTCGAAAGTAACACCCAGATCAGTTACAAAGTTAACCCATTTCAATTAACTGTCGTTAACAGAGTAATTGTAGTGCAAGGTGATTTGGTTTTTGTTATCTGATAGAACCATGCACTTATTCTCATGAGCCGTCAATCCGTTGTTGGAGCCCTACACGGCCACATTTCAAAGATCTGACGGTAGAAGTAGATAATCTGTATGTGATGCAATGCGTTTATAGATTTTTATGTTGTCTGCATAGGTTAAACAAAATCATTTAAGAAAGTGCTGAAAAAAGGCTATTCATAACCAGTGGGAATAGTTGTGGACGTATCACAATAATGTTTTTCTTTTAGTTAACTAATATCAATATTCAATAAAGCATTACAAATACATCAAATAAGGTATGTATAATTGATATGAAACATTTTTTAGCTAACATTTTAATTTCAGAGTTGGATACTAAATTGTATATAAGACGAGTTGCCGGATCTGCTGTAACGTTTTTTTTTAATTATTACGACACATTTTTTGCACGCAACTGGGATACATAAGCTATGTAATCTAATTATTCTGCTAGTCTTCGTTTTAGCTGCAACAATATCAGCTTTTAAAGGAACTGGTCACTCTGAGTATGATACCAAGCTATCGATCGACTGAGTTTCGAACGATTTCAGACCTAAAAAGTTATGCAATATGTCTTATATAATCCAATATCAAATTCTGAAATTATAATGCTAGCTAAAAAATAAGTTACACCAATCACACATTTCATTGAATAAAATTGTAATGCTTAATTTAATTTTCTATGGTCACAGGTCACGTGTTAAATCAACAAAGAAAACAAAGAGAGCAATTAGAAAGGCAGATTGATTTGAATGAGTCCAGATCGACTGAAAGCGTTCCCTACCGGGAGGCTGTTGGGAGCTTATTATATGTTGCCAATACTGTACGTCTGGATATAAGCTATGCAGTGAATGTGCTGAGCAGGCATCAAATAAGTCCGACTAACGAAGACTGGAATATGGTTAAAAGAGTGTTTCGGTATCTGGCAGGGACCAAATCTTATGGTCTAAGATATTGTGGAAGGCAGCAAGGACTGGAAGCATTCTCCGATGCCAGTTTTGGCGACTGTAAAGGGTCTCTAACCACAAGTGGTTACGTGATTAAAATCTTTGGAGACTCAGTGGCATGGAGAACTCACAAACAAACGTATGTGTCTTTGTCAACATGTCAGGCAGAGTATGTGTTACTGAATGAAGCATGTAGAGAACTGATGGCAGTTGATAATTCGATTAAAATCATACTGAATAATACTTTGTGTCCGGCAGATCTATGGTGCGACAATAAGGCAGCTGAGCAAAATGCTAAAATTATAGGCAGTGGTAAATTAAGACATATGACAGAAATTCATGAGCATTATGTTAAAGAATGTGTAAATTATGGTAGAGTAAACGTCAGATGGCTGAATACTAAAGAACAGATGGCCGATTATTCACAAAACCTCTACCGATCGAGCTTCATGAAAAATTTGCTAGCAGAATCGCGAACAGCTTCTGCGACTCTGACTGGTAACTAATAAGTTGTCTCTGTTTCAGATAGGCAATAAAGGAGCCATGGACCGACTCATGGACTACTTGGGTGCATTCCCAGAGCCGTGGAGCCGAGTCAAGAACACACATTTATTTATCTATTTTACAAAATAAAAAAAATAAAAAATTGTTCTTTGTATCTATTTTAAATCTTAAATTTTGTTTAATATACTTAGCTATCTTAAGTCGGGAGAAAGTGTTGGGATGTACGACTTTTTAATAGGCGGTATATATAGTGTGTAAGACAGCGCCACAGGCAAGGTGATACTTGCGGGTCCTACAGTCAGTACAGTATAAGCTACCGTGCCTTCTACATCTCTCGTCAGCTCTCTTTATTGTCTTTGTCCGTTTTGTCAGTAGTAAGTCTGTAAACTGTATCAAGTCAGTTGTGTTTTGCGTCGGTCGGCAGTCTAATTAAATAAACTTTTTGTCTTACTTTAAAATACTCGTTTTTATTTCGCGCACCCCCTTTACTCACACCTCTTCAATTATAAACAAACTAGTTTTATGGAAATACGAACTTCGCTAAAGGTATGTTCATTATTGGTCTACACATTAAAATATTTGTTTATATATTTATTTATGAAATTTATGGGCCATGGGCCCAATTTCAACCGAATAACAAAAGTTTACATGAATAACAATTAGGAGTGGTATAAAGTAATGAGATCAAGCGACAGTTAACAAAAATAAAATAGTGGAACCTCAGTTGAGTGTGCAAACTAGTCAACAAGTAAATTATTAACTCAGAAAATCATAAATAAAATTGTATAAGCTCAATTGTAGCAAAATCAATAGAAAAGCTAAAGAGTGATAGCGTAGGACAAAACGAGCTATTACTTTGAGAGTGAGATTTGACGAAGATTGTTCTTAAAAACGTGTATGCTATCAGTTTCAGACAAACTTTAGAAAATTGTGTTTAATAATCGTCTGAGGTGGATGTGGGAGAGTAGAAATGATAGATAGCAGTGTAGTTTTTTCCTTTAATATATTAGGCATTTCTTTGATCGTGTTGAGTATTTTTGACAGGAAAGAGTGCAAGCAGGTCAGGGCATTTGATGAAATTATGTGTAAATTTGTAAATAAATAATGCTTCATGGTATTTATACAATTTTTACAAGTAAGCAGAAGTAATTTAATAAATAAAAAGAATACTTGTGATCATGGTATGCTCCGGAAGAATCTGTTTTACAGGAGGCAAGTCTAAGAGTGATATGTAGAATGCTGTCAAGATGAGAAAAACTTTAATAAGGTTAAGGGGAACAAACAACCGATGCATAAGTTAGTAAGAAACGATGTAGAAGTATTAAATACTTCAACAAGTGTATTATAGACTCTGCTAGAAATCGCGCGTAATTCGTGATATAAACTGGAGGTGTTTAAATAATTCGGAGATTTCTCTATTCATGTAAAATTTGAAGAACCACGAAGAGTCGAAAGTAACACCCAGATCAGTTACAAAGTTAACCCATTTCAATTAACTGTCGTTAACAGAGTAATTGTAGTGCAAGGTGATTTGGTTTTTGTTATCTGATAGAACCATGCACTTATTCTCATGAGCCGTCAATCCGTTGTTGGAGCCCTACACGGCCACATTTCAAAGATCTGACGGTAGAAGTAGATAATCTGTATGTGATGCAATGCGTTTATAGATTTTTATGTTGTCTGCATAGGTTAAACAAAATCATTTAAGAAAGTGCTGAAAAAAGGCTATTCATAACCAGTGGGAATAGTTGTGGACGTATCACAATAATGTTTTTCTTTTAGTTAACTAATATCAATATTCAATAAAGCATTACAAATACATCAAATAAGGTATGTATAATTGATATGAAACATTTTTTAGCTAACATTTTAATTTCAGAGTTGGATACTAAATTGTATATAAGACGAGTTGCCGGATCTGCTGTAACGTTTTTTTTTAATTATTACGACACATTTTTTGCACGCAACTGGGATACATAAGCTATGTAATCTAATTATTCTGCTAGTCTTCGTTTTAGCTGCAACAATATCAGCTTTTAAAGGAACTGGTCACTCTGAGTATGATACCAAGCTATCGATCGACTGAGTTTCGAACGATTTCAGACCTAAAAAGTTATGCAATATGTCTTATATAATCCAATATCAAATTCTGAAATTATAATGCTAGCTAAAAAATAAGTTACACCAATCACACATTTCATTGAATAAAATTGTAATGCTTAATTTAATTTTGTTTTCTCAAAAATCAGTTTTTTCATAATTAATATAGATCTTACTAAATAAATTTAAAAAACTGAATACTTTTTTAATGCATCATATTTTTGAAAGACTAAGAATTGATTGAGTAATTGGTAAGTACATAATGTTTTTTATAAAATCATGATTTCATTGTCCGTATATTAAATATAAGTATATATAAGAATTTGTATTTAAAAGCCACAATACTACACATTTCGTTACTGATCTATTTTAAGTCTTTTACGATCATTTTAATAAAAATGTTTCTTGAAGACATTAAAGATGTTTTTATATTTAGACATTAAATTTTGTTTGAATCCCTAACCTAAATACTAGCTAATAATCTCACTTGTTTGTGATACTAAAATTTAGTGTTGATGTATACCATGTAATTCCGGTGTTGATATAATAAACAGAGTTGATTATTTATTACTCATAATAAAATTTGTTAATAAAATATGCACAACTACATCCTTTTTAAAAAATGATTAACGTGATTATGCTGTAAGTATAATATCCGTGCTAACAATAACAGGAAACTTGCATAAATTTTACTTTTATTCAAAAGTATTTTTTATAGCTTTTGTGACTTCTCTAAAATGACATTTGTATGGTTCAGAGGGGACTACAATAAAAATAAAACCTTTTTATTCTTACGACTAGTATTCATACTAGATGTTTTGTAATTATTGATTTGATATGTATGTACAAGTATTTTTTTTACTACTGTATTTTATTCAGGTAACGATCTTTCATTTAATTATTAGGAATATTCTTAGAACATACTGTATATGATGCACCGTATGAAAATAAGTCCCCGTGTGTGCTTAAGGATTACCATGTTACTGGATCCGTCCGTAAGTCCCCATCGCTAAGAAGACTTTACAAGTATATTGAACCATTGTAGTATTATTTAAGCAGACAGATTTGAATAAGTTTCATTTATCCTTTAAGTGTAAAATCACGCTATAATACCGAACAGTAGAAAATTAATTCATAACTAAAGATCCAATAATTGCTGCAGGTCAAACATTCTCATATAAAAATTTGACCATGATTTCAAAATAAAAAAAGCAAGATTACGTTTAAACTCGAAAGAGTTGAATAAACCTAGTAAATATATGTTAACACTAGTTAAAGCACCCAGTACAAGGTTTTGTACCTTAGCTTATCTTAATAATTGCATATTGGCTACTTTTTTGAGTCATAACTTGTTGATCTTCCACCTGGCACTAAGCTGCTGGACAAATTTTTTTTTCTAAATATATATCCATAACCATTTCTCCTTTGAATTAATATACTTCTGCATCTTGAATTTGAGGAGTAATATCTAAATACCGAAATTTGAGGTAACGTTTTCACATAACTCGACACCTTTCTACTTGAGCGCCACGATATTATTTTCTAAAGAGAACCCCGGTAAAGTAATTCATTTTGGTATATCTTGTCTCCTTCTATAGATACGGTGTGGTGTGTAATATTTGGAGCTTACATTACATTATAAAAATTAGTCAAATTATTAACAGCTGTGTGCATCGATCTGTCTTAATTGCGAATTTTTTTCGGGAATTTACTTTATTAAAAAAGTAACGTCAATTAGTCTAAGTGTGTATTAAATGCACATACTAACACAGATGAGGCTGTAGAAGTGGAGAATACACACACACATACATGCATAGTTCCATACGAAAGTTATACACTCATACATACGTGGATAAATATGTGAAGACCCTATGCACTCAGCAACATATATGTATAAAGCAGACAATACTGCGTCGAATTTCAATCATTATCTTTACTTCTGTCTCTTCCTTTCTTTATATCTTCTATTAACTCTCTGCGTATATGTGTATAAATAATTTTTAACTTGCAGCTTACTTCAGAATCAGCAAGTTTTATCTAGTCAGGACGAAACACTAGAAAATCTTGAAAATGAGTGTATCACGTCTACGTATCTTCTAATAACGATATAAAAGAGCTTTTCTTGTCGGAATTCTTTTCGGAAGTCGTAGTTGAACTCTGAAAAGAACTGAAAAGACAAGGATATTACAATCGTTTGTATGCAAACTATTTCACAAATAAGTCCATTACGAATTTTTATTTCGTTTATAACCTGAAATAGCTTATTTACTATTACAACGTAACTTACTGCATATTCATGCCTATTACAATCAAGACTTCTCTATTAATTCATATCTTTCTACTTTTAATTTTTTTAAACTACCACGTATTTCCTCACCATATAAAACAGTTTATACCTTTACTGTAGTAGTGAGTTTACTTCTTATAAGAATTTGTCTCGCACACATCAAGACAGTCGATAGTAGCGGTATCCACCCATTTCTACGACGGATAATTTTTTCGAACACACAAAATTCTAAATGACAAATTTTCCAATCATGATTTTCCAGTGACCAATATTTCAATTACACTTTTTTGGTTAATTTTTTCCAATTTTCAATTATAACAAATGAATATAATTTAAAAATGATTCGAAAAAGTATACAAGCAATATTTATACATTTATCATCGTATAAATTCGCGCATATGTAGATGGTGGCACTTTCATGTAAGCACTCTTAAAACCATTAATGCCCTTTTCGATACCAAATATACTAAAAATTCATAGTCAAATGTCACATATTTTCTATTTCAAGAAAATTTCTTCAGAAATAAGTAAGAATCAGAAAAATATCCTCCCCAGAGCGGATCAAACACACAACTTCCTGTTTACCAAATAAAGAATGGAAACTTATCACAACCTACGGTGCGAGTAAATATACGGCTCCTCGGTAACTAAAGTGGTAGAGCAACTGTCTAGTATACGGGACGTTGTGTGTTTGATCCATACCCAGGAAGCATATTTTTCTCATTCTTACTTAATTTGTAAGAAATTTTCTTAAAAAAGAAAATATATCAATTTCGATTATGAGTTTTAAGTATATTTGATATTGAAATGGGCATACGTAATTTTAAAAGTGCTTATATAAAACGGCCACCATTTACGTATGCACCAATTGATACGATGATAAATGTTTCAATATTGCTTGTATATCTCTTAAAGTCATAATACAATTTTAACTTGCCAGCAAGCATTAAAATTATTTTCCAATACACTTAATAAATATAACATTTTTCAAATTTTCGACGGTATCATCTTTGTTTGCTAACTTGTTTCTATACGTTTCAACAGATAAAATTTTGCATTGTTTGTTATACTTTTGTACTTTTTTTGTTAACGAAATTTTTTTTATAATTAGTGCTGATATTCTCGGAAAAAAGATTTTTTTTTTTAATTTCTTTTTAGAAAAAAAACGACAATGGAAGTGCAAAAGGTTCCGACTTTCGATAGAGTGTATTATGCGAGCCGTTAGAAATAATCCCAGTTCTGAAGTACCGCTAGTTCTGTTGAAATACTCTGTTGTAACAGAAAACACTCATCTATCAAGTTTCAACGAATCCCAAGATAAAAAGATTAAGTATAATCTATGGTGTCAAGCTCAGAATCATCCTAAGCAGCCACCGGCTACGTTGCTTCATACAAAACTATGTACTGTTTCCAAAAGTACATACTTTAATACATTTTCAAGTAATGCAATACATGTTTTCTTAAGTAAATGCGTACGGAGGCGTGCTCAGTCAACTTCTGTCTCGACAAAATATTTAAAAACATTGGGATCGGGACAACGACAACATTTGCCTTAAAACCCTAAATCACTGCTCAGTTTGGACAAACTTCCCTAACAATATTAAAAACACTCATGGATGAAAAACTTCTTATTTATAAGTCCAAAAAATCTTATGAGCATGTTCTGTCACCACTTGGACCTCTATTCTGCACTCTCCAAGCTGCAGAAAGAGCTGGCGTATACGGAAATAACGGTAACTAAGTAACGTATTAGCTGACAAATCAAGGCTGCTCCAAAGAAGGAGTGGCGTGAGCTTCACCGCTGTCTGCGTCAAATATTTGAGGACTACGAAGAATATAAGTTTTTATATAAGCTCTTATAAGTTAACAATTAGTCTTGCTTTTTGTCGAATACGCTTTTACGATAGATGTTCTACCATATGCCAAAAAAAGCAATACCTCGTTGACTGTCTGTTTTAATTGAGCAGTTAAGGTACTATGTTAAACAATTTTGGTAGTAGATCGTAGTTCTCTAGAACATCATTTTTGGAATTACTGTACATGAAACATAACTCTTTGAATTTTGTCCATAGTTTAAATTTTATGGAGCAGCCATTACTCATAGTTATATAGCCAGTGAGAATGACTTGACAAGATGTTAAGACGATTATTTTATTTGATAAGCCGTTGAGCACATTGTTGTTGTTCCGAATTTTTAGCTCAGTGAGCCTTGAGCAAAGAGATGGAAAGCGTCAGTAAAAGTTTTGTACTGCAAGTTTATGGTCGCTTCTCGGCCTAACGTTATGGCTTATGCAATCATGAGTAGTACGTTCTGAACTTAGAAAGATGTGTGGTAGCTGTCACACATAGGTCTGTCAAAATAAAAAAATAAATTTCTACTACTTAAATAGGAGTCCATGTTACCGAAATATAGTGTTATATAGAAGTGTTTCTGGGGTGGTGTGATGGCAGCGAAGGATACAAGTAATCTCGTTGATATAAAGTGGAGAGAACATACAGAATTGAAAATGTTTCTAAAGCATTTTAGCATATTTTGTTAAAAAAATTAAATTTGAAATAGAATAGCATTTAGAATCTGTAATAGCTAAACGTTTTATAAAAACTACAAAAGAAATAGTAGGGCACCATTCTAAATAAGCAAACAAGTATTGCTTTGTAGACTTTTACTTTAGTACATTAAAGTAGGATTACTTGAAAAATTATAACTATAAGTATTGTATGAAGTGAATAGTACGTAATATATGTCATAAAAATGTCAAAGAAAATGAATAAATGTCACGAATGATTTAGCAAAGTTTATTCCTTACTTTATTATAAAAATTTCATATTCAGAGTGTAATTTACTAATATCACATTTTCTGTTAACATTATAATTATAAATTAAAATAAACAGGGTTTGACCAACACAGCAAGTACTACAATTCTTGCAACCAATCTTATAAACAATGTGTCATTTATTTTCCTTCTTTATAATATCTTTTGCCAGTCTGACAAGATCAGTGAGCTTGTTAGAGGATGTGAAAACAATATTTACTTTGAATCTAGAATAGATTCTCTTTAACTGTGCTTTCAATTCGGAAACATAAAGGTGTATAATTCTTGGTGCAAAAAAGGATTCTAATGGAATTCTACCCTGATTTTCTGAGAGGTTTCTCATCTAGTTTATTTAAATAACGAATCCTAGCTTTGAAATATTTTTTAGTAAAAAATAAAGAATAGCAGTTGTCCTTGAAAAATTTTTTGCCTTTCGTAAGCTCATAGTTCTAAATTTGCGTTCGAAAAATTTGAAAATCTTATTTGTCAAACAAAAAAGTTTTACACGTTTCTGATAATTCGGGCAATGCGAAAAAAAGTTTAAAAGTCTACCAGAAACTGAAGGTTTATGATGCTTATTCAAAATACAAGGAGAGTGGAAACACAAATACTAAACAATTCTAAAATGGGCAGAAAAAAGGCAACCTTCTTCTCAAAAGTGAATTGAGTGGAGCTATTGTAACTATTAAAAATTTTAAGCGTTTGTTGAATTAATTTTTTTTTCATAAGCAATAAGCAATTGACATAACGACGATGGAAAAAAATATCGTTGTCACATCTTAGAAGAACATTATCCTTAAGACCTTTCGACACTTTTTCGGCAAACCAAGGTAAACAACATTCACCCATTGGAGTACCACAACATTGTCTATATGTAATGACATTGAAAATTAAAAAATTTGAATTAATTATAAATCAAAGGCTATTAATAAACTTATCATTTGTTAAGCTAAACATTTGAGGAATGTTCTTCAACTTTTTTTCTAATTCCATTAAGAATCGATTCAAATTGTAGATTTGTGTATAACTAAATTAAATTCACGGATACTAAAGAATAATTATCAGGTACATCTATAGTAAACAAACTTTCTTTTAATTAAAAAGAAATCTTAGGAAAATATTTTGATTTACTCATTAACGTATTAAAGACCAAAGAAAATCACTTATCTAAATAATAAGTAAGGGAACCGTGAGGGGGACAATAAGACGAGCAGGAAATTCAACCTTATAAGCCTTATAAGCTTATAAGACCGTATGCCCTAGATAAACAACTGACACTCAAGTCATCAATAACAGGCTTGGCAGTATGCTAAAGCAACTAGCGTGTCTCACTTAGAAATGAAATTCCTTGTAGCAATTATTAAACCTTGTAGAAGTGACCATTTACCGTCAATCCTGTCATAAAAAGACTCCACTATCTAACATATTTCTTA
This sequence comes from Copidosoma floridanum, assembly GCF_000648655.2. The sequence continues at coordinate 78,743 of NW_019379830.1, forward strand.
CTTTTTTTATGTAAACTAACTTTTCGATAACGTCGGTTTCATCACCTATGTCAAGTAAACAAGACATCCTTATCTAGCTTTATAAATCTTTTAGTAACCTGCAAACAATCATTTATAAAAGTATAAAAGTAAGAAGGGTTGCTATCATTAACTATTGATTTTTTTAATAAAGAAAAAAAGACTGTTTCATGTTTCATTTACTAAAATTATCAAAATCATTCAAAAGTTAAGTAGTTTCCATAGACTTCAAAACATGTATTGTAAACATATATCAGCTTAATTTGATTCGAATTTATGAAAAAACAAAAACTAAACTCCAAACTAAATGCTAACTTTATAGAATCCAAGAGACAAAGATCAGTTAAACTCATATAAAAATTATTGTTACCCTCCTTACAAACTTTCTTAAAAATGTACGATTTCTCCGTGTATTGAATCAAATTGTTACTGCTTGTATCTAAGTAACCTGTATACCGTGCACAATGACCTTCTTTACTATGCATAACTACCGTACATTTCTTATCTTATTTAATTTAGGGGGTGTGATGATTATGATAAATAATTTTGCAAATAAAGTTAAAAAAACGGAGAGAAACTTGTTAGAACAAAGACTTAATTTTCCTCTTACATCCATCAATCTTTCGTGTTAATACATATAAATATCTACGTAAATTCTGTATTTCTATGTTTAACATTTTTCTTTTAGTATTGTAAATATTACTATAAAGTTTCGTGACTGAAATATTAGTTTTTAGCACAGGCATATACAGATGTTTTGTGTAATTGTCAAAGAGGTTATCAACAATTTATAATGTCTACAACGCAAAAGAGAAGATTTTTTCAATCTCTCTTTCGTGAATCTACCGTACAAAGAGAAAGTAGTCAGCATAAATTTACTTTATAAAAATCAGTTACACTGAAAAAGTCATCAAAGAATTCGGAAACTGTGTAACATCTAGTAAAACTTAACCTTCTTCCACCTTAATCTATGTTGACCTGGTCGAAAAATCTTGCATGAAATCCGTAAAGTATATTACAAGGTTTTGCCACCGAAAAAGATGCAAATCCACATTACCACTTAACAATCCACGAGTAGAAACTCCTCATACATAGCTACAAAAATGAAAACAACAAACAAATAAATAATCGTGTTGAATTCCTGGAGATTCTCTTTTTGCACAAAGAGTTATATTTTATGAGGCAAATCCATTCCACATTTGAACTTAACATTGTTTTTACATCCTCTAACTAGCGCACTGATTTTATCAGACTGAGAAAGGACGTTACGAAATAGGATTGTAAACTCCGGGAACCACAAATTTTCATTTTATTGTGCCATAATTTGAGACATTGAACAAAAAATACTTATAAAGAAGCCTGCTAGATTGCTTTTTATTTTAATTTACAATGATAACAATAATAGAGAATATTATACTAGTCAATTATACTCTAAATGTAAATGTTTTATAAATAAAGTAAAGAATAAACTTTGCTCAGTTATACTTGACGTTTATTCACTTTCTTCTACATTTAAATGAATAACGTGACATACGTCTTGTACTATTTACTTTACACAATACTTATAGTTATTCATAAATTAGCCTTTATGCTTATTACGACTCAAACTACACTTTTAAGATTGCGATATGATTTTTACACATTTTATAATTTTGACTGACTTTTATTTCTTTTCTTTTATTAGAGAATAATTGTTATCACGTATATCAAAAAGAATTTTATTTATATGTTATTGATATTGTGAATATAGTGTTGGGCCACAGGGGGTGTATGTGCAATGTTAAAACTCACCCATTACATTATTTTTTGCAAGTGAGCTACTAACAAGGGGAGGCAGGCAAGCGTAAGTCACCGATTTTCCTGTAACTTGGCATGTGAGTATGGTATAAGAAAAATACAAGACATAAATTTTTTTTGCTTCCCATTTGTAGTTTTAAAGGGTAAAAACCACTCTTAAAAATCATCCTCGACAAACGACTTTTTCCACATAACTCGCCTCCATCTCCATATTTTTCGTTACAACAAAACGGAGGTTATGTAATTTGAAAAATTTGGTAAAATAATCACGATTCAGACGATGAGAGCTGTATTCCCTATTTGTTAAAAGTCAAAAATCCATATTTGTGATAAAAATTCGTAAAGAAACTTAAAAATTATAAAAAAATGTTATCAACACGTCAAACAAAAAGATAAAGTAAATGTGTTTTGGCATTTTCATTAATACTACTCCCGTTATAAGTAGACTAACCCTATTACAGAACCACCGTAAAAATTTTTATGAAGCCCCCAAAAATATTGCACATGCTTATGTTCAGGGGTTTAAACGATCACTGATTACCAATCCACTATTATATTTTCAAAATTGACGTTTACTCTACTGATATATAGCAAAAAAAACTCTAAAATGAGCTTATTACAACTTTTCTTACACCTTTTTTCAGGGTAGAATTATTGCAGACACATGTAAAGTACGAAGTTTTTAAAAATTTTTAACGTAGATTCTCAATATTTGTAAAATAACTAATAATAATAAATGTCATTAGTCTGAACGCTCATTAATTAGTCTCAAATTACTGTTTCCCATTTTTTAGAAAGTATAATTTTGATTAAATTACAATCCAGTTAATAGAACATATAAACTGACTATCAACACTTTCATCTACGTGGTATATTTATTGTAAATTTAAGACCCGTAATATATCTGAAGACAAATGAAATAAGAAAAACTTACGGTAGTGTGAAAGGGATAGAAAAGAACAAGTGCGGAACTTCTTATTGAAACATAAATTTAATTACAAATTTTTTTTTTTAATAGTAAAAGTCCTACATATACACATTCATACATACGTAGATACATACATACATACATATATACACGTACATAAGTGTGTGTGTGCCTGTACATGTATACATTTATTTTTTCCTACATATATATTAGAATACCATTTTGTAAGAACTATATACAAATCGTTACATATACATATACATGGGATTTCACGTTAACGCGAAAGCTCAAAAAATAGATTTAGATTTAACATAGCGCAACCGATAGTACTGCTTAACAAAACCATTCCCTAATTTTTTCAGATTTTTTGACCGTCACCGTGTCCGTCAGTGTTAGTCTCAAAATCAGAATTTTTCTGTTTAATGACACGTGCGATATCATAGCTTTGCGTCCGTAGGCACCCTTGAAACTCCTGTAGAGAGATAGTGGGACTAATAGGAGAGAGAAAAAGTATAGATGAGAGGCAGAAGATGAAGCATCGTAGGCTTTCTCGAAAGGTAGACGCGGCAGGGAACGGTTCGAGCCTCAAGGTGGCCACGCGCCACGCGACTCTTCTCTCACGTGTTTGATTAATAAACGATTTAACATAAGGTTTCTTGTGTTTATTCCATGAGCACCCCGAATCTATCATTTCCCACGTAACATACGGTGTCAGAAGTGGGATGGCTTTTATGAATGAAATAAATAAAATTCTTTTTGTCAGTCAATATTTTTATGCAATTTTCGGAAAATACACATCGTGTCGTGACACGAGATAAAAAGGAATACAGCGGAGAGAGTCACCTGTTGCAGCAACACAGCCAAGGAGAGGTAAGCACCTGAAGATTGTTACGAGAGGATAGAGGATACTACAATTAAGGAAAAATTTACCGGACAGTCAACGAGCCACGAGGGGTCAATAGGATGGTCAAAGTCATCCTACTGATTTTTACGCTAGAAGGAAACACCAGGTAAGTGCCTCAAAGTTATTAATAAGTGCTTTTATTTTGCCCCAGGGGATAAAAAATTTTTTTTTTTGCATTCAATATTTTTTAGCGTCCGGTGACGAGTAAATTAACTAATTTGTGCCTTATTAAATACAGTTACATTAAAAAAGATAAAGTAATCGGGACCCAGTTGATAAAGATTAAGCTAGGCATGAAGTTAAATAAATTTAAAACAAGATCACTAGCGTAGGGTAAAAATAATAAAGGTATATAGCAAAGAGCGGAATCAAAATAATTTTTGTTACGGCTATATAGGTGATTAAGCTTCAAGAGATAAATATAATGGAGAGCCACAGCAACGTGCAAAATGAGGCGTTATGTAGCACCGAGATGGTGGTTCTCTTAAATGCAGAAAATGTGCCAGAGACAGAAATGCTGGCTGTTATTAAATCTAATATTTTAGAGCATAGTCCCAAAACTAAAACGGAATGGAAAAAAATGAGCAAGAATCAACATATGCTAATGATGAAATTCTTAAAAAAAATGAAACCAGGGGTAATAAGGAAGAAAGGATGCCACAAATAACGTCATGCATAATGGAGTGAGTGCAAAATATTCAAACACTATAAGAAACGACGCGGTAAACGTGTCACCTTTAAAAAATGCAGAGTATACAGCCAGAAATGAGATGAGCGAAAATTCGAGGGACGTAAACTTGCACTCAAATGATAGGTTCACAGGATACGATTCAACATGCGTTCAAGCGGCAGAGCAAATAGCACAGTAATGTGCATCACGGTTTTCGGAGGTAGGAATGTATGGCGGGTAGCACACGGAAATCCCGAGTTTTTTGAGCACGAGGATGCATGATGCTGGACCCGGCTACGAACCTATAGGTCCAATAAATGAAAGGCCTGGCCTGGACAGAGAACCGTTAAAAGCAACTCATATATTAAAACATCGCATCAAAACTAGGACGGACAAACCCGTGACGGCGAAGTGCTATAGGTACTTACCAGCGTTAAGGGAACAGATGAAAAAACAGATAGAGAAATTGCTTGAGCAAGGCATCGTCGAGCCTTCGAAATCGCCGTATAACTCGAATATGTAGATTGTACCAAAGCATGCAGGGCCGAACGGCAAAAAACGCTGGCGGGTAGTTACCAATTTTAGACAGCTACACAAAATTACCGTTAGAAGTTGCCATCTCCTACCGTTCCAAAGCGATATACTTAAGCATCTAGCAACAGCGCATTATATCACTGTCATAGATTTAAAACAGGGATTCTTTCAAACAGAAATTCACGAAGATGACGCACCCAAAATAGCATTTTCCTGGCCAGATGGTCATTACCAATATAGGAGAATGTCGATGAGGTGCACAGACTCTCCAAACACATTTTTGAAAGCAATGACCCTTGCTTTAGGGGGCCTACAAGGGCATGAGATCGATGTGTATTTGGATGACATCATGGTGTTTGCTCCAAATCTCGAAGAGCACGGAAGACGTAACCTTCATGGGCGTAAATAAACAGTCATTATAGACCACGAGCCACTTAAACATTATCACACGTTGAAAAAACCTGACATCCGATTTAATAGATTGAAAGCAGAAGTAAGAGGCTACGACTTCGACATCATATATCATCCAGGTATTTCTAATAAAGCGTCGGATGCGCTCTCTTGGAACCCATTTGTAGGTGAAGGAGGGAAGAACCCGGAACTTCCACACCGAGAACTGTATATGTAGTGTGGGAGAGTGATTGTGACGCAAATTTAAATGAACGAAGTAGATAAGGCAAAAACCCAAAGATCGGAAAATAACTGCGCTGAACCATACAAGGAATTAAAAATTATAAATGTGCCGGGCTACGGCAACTGCCTGTTTTACTGCCTCATACTTTAATATGGATTGACAGCTGCAATAGGTGAACTCAGAAAAGCCCTCCGCAAATCAGAGTGAAAAAAAAGGTAAAGATCTGAAAGAAACTAAAAGAATTTTTAATCATAGTTACGAATTAAGAGACAAGAAATGTGTTCTCATATTTTCCCAACAATACAAAGAAAACTTATGCATACATTTTGAAATATTGGCCCATCTTACGGTTTATCAACATTTTATAGGTAAAGAGGGCGGGAAGTTCAAACGCGTCCATTTAAGAGGACAGCAATATCAATCCTTGTTAGTAGATAATGCACACAATGAACTGTTGATAGATAATGCAGTTGAAAATCGCAAGGAACGGAAAGAGCCTTGTTTTAATGATAATTTTGGGATTAAAGTCAGTACACAATCGGATAAACTATGCAGTAAAAAAAAAGGACGGTAATGAAAATGCCGATATGGAAGATCAGATTAGCGAAAGGAATAAAAAGCAAGAGAGGGAACAAGAGAAAAACCACATGAGGATCGCATACTGCCCCCACCCGATACTACACCACTACTTTATACCAAAAGCGCACCAAGTCCTGGACACATGGAACATTTGAGTCCTCTTGATAAGTACAGAGTACGCAGGATACGACTACCACAGGATACACCACCATGGGCTCCTAAAGACGGCTCAGACTCCCCACCATTTGAGAAAATGGAAAACATCGAGGATCACTCTTTCAGGTACATAAATAACTTGGACTTTTGCACAGTAACAAACGGCGTTCCGGATACGGAAGTAATTGATGCATTGTATGAAAAAGGATACATTGATCCAGTAATTTTGAATAATGAGGCGAAATTGGTAGGGGACGTGATGGTATAAAAAAAAAGGAAAGTATTGGTGATGCAAATGTGCGTAAAGGAAAACTTTGACGATACAGCGTTGAGAGCGGACATCAAGAAATGCTTAAAATTCCTTAAAGATCTCGTAGTAATAAATGATCTAAGAACTGTTGAACTGGCAAGAGACCTCGCGATTCTTAACCTTGGTCAATGGTCGTATTTAATATAACAACTAAAAGAGATTTTTTAAGACTTGAAAATCTTTGGTACTTTTTATACAAATACATTAGTCGTACCACTGGCAGATCAGAGATACAAAGTTATGAAAGAGTACCACGAATCGACGGTTGAAGGTCATAGGAGTGTTAATAAAACATACACCAGAATTTCGAAAGAATTTTATAGGACGAACATGAGACCCGGAGTGAGGCAGTTCATCCCCAGGTGTAAGTCTTGTCAGACAAAAAAGCTAGTTCATGTAAAAACGAAATAAGCCATGGTAATTACAGATACCCCAAGCTGACAATTTGAAAAAGTTTTAATAGATTTTTACAGACTAATTAACAAATCATCGGAGTACGGAAATATACTTATCTTATCAAATCGAGATTGGTTGACGAAATATATTGTGTTGGCACCGGTAAAATAGGCGACGGCGCAAGAAACGCGTCGGATAGATGAACTCATTTCATGAATAAAATAATACTCACGATTGTATGAAAAATAACATGCGACACCCAAGGGAAGTGTGAGGTATGCGATTAAAGAAAATACAAGGTATTATAAGAAGAATTGTCATTTTATTGTTTATGATTTTTTTTATTATTACTATTTTTTCGGCACTTGGCTACGATCAAAATAAACACGAAATCAGAGATTATTTTTTCTTCCTCGCCCTCTTGAACGTGATTCAGACACTCCATTCCTTAGGTGACCACCTGGGACGTCTTCTTAAGGAGAAGCCTGTCGACCACATTGGCAGCAAGTATAAACTTGTGACAGAACAGGCTTGACGGCGAGGGCTAGTGACAGATCACAGAGGGTAGAGACGGCCCAGGGAGATACAACGACAAGAAGAAAAAGACATGAAAAGGTGAAGAACAAGAGACTTGCCCGGATAGCGGGGCACTGTTCTAGCCGATACCCAGCCGGATTATCAGCCACAAAATTGACCACGATGACCAGAAAAGAGCGGTGGCAGGAGGAACTAAGGCTGACGGCGCGCCGCATCGTTGGTAGCACCAACCTCGAGCGAGTGACGATTATCCTCCTACCATCCAGTTCCCGAGCGCGCGGGTCGCAAGACGTCTTAAAAAGCGACCGTGAATGCCTTTATAACAGAGCAGTATACGTCACACATAGCTACACCACCGCGATATTCATAACGAATTACGGGTAAGGAAATCGCACTGCCAGACCACTCGGGCAACAACAAGGGCGCCGCGGCGCGCCGTTAGACCAAAAAATAAGTAAGGGTCAACGATCAGACGCGTTCCTAGCAGCAATCAACGACAAAAGAATAATAGTGTTAATTGGGACAATATTAAGGGCAAATGACAAAATACCCGTGAAGTAATCATACCGAACCATGTCTCGGGCATTGAATAGGAGTCAACGCTGTAGGGCCTTGAAAAACTATGAGTTGCGCACCTTAAGGCCGCACAGCACGGGGCACATCGGTACACAAATACAAGAACCAATTACAATAGGGAAACATTTTACAGAAGGAAAAAACCAGGTGTGGGTCTCAGGACTCACGACAAATGTGAAACATTAAAGAATATGTTATTGATCTCGGCAGTATTTAATTGTATATGATAAAAATAGTAGTTTTCGGCAGATAAGTGCCGTTGTCTTCAGGGCTATTTTGTGGCCCAAGGGACCTGTGAAACAGGGGCCGAGGGACGTAAGGCAGCCACGGAGCAATGTTACGTACATGGCGAATCCTATTTTTTCTACCGAGCGCACACCAGTTTCTCAAAAACGTGCGAGATAGAAAAAGTATTTATTTGATTCTAAATAATCTTCATTTTATATTTTGATAATAAAAGAGACAGTTTATTAATAAATATGTATTTTTATCAGTGAATATTATAGATGAGAAAAAAGCAAATAATGTTTATATTATTTTTTTGTTGATTAAGATATTAACAACGAGAACAAGAAAGAACAATGATACACGGCAAAAGGTATACTACCTACCTACACATAGGGAAAAATGACGATAACAAATAGATACATAAATTGCATAGCATTATTATTGTTATCAGTGACAGGAACAAGGAATGTGTGAACACGAGACGGAGAACATAGAGAATAGGAGTAGAGGTCGAGGGAATGAGGTTAGTTATGCGAGAACACACGGGTAGGTAGGGTCTCCAGACTATGCAACAATAAGTTAATAGCTTTATATGTTGCAGAGCGCAGGTGGAGGTACAAAAGGAACAACAATGGTCAGTGTCGCAAGTAAAGAACAACCCGGGGTTGATCGCGAAGAAAATTTCCCAACTAGCAATTACTAGTACAACCTAGAAAACAGTGTAAATAGTCGAATTGTCGTTCCATTTCACTTTGGAAGACGAATTGGAGACATTGTGGCAACGGTTAATAGACAAATGTGAGCCGATAGTGCCTGCAACAGAGCAAAAATTGAGGCTCGAGACGACCGGTAAAGACATTGGAAAAGCTAAAGAACTCTCATCGTGACTATCAGACCTACTGCAGAGGATAAATTATAATTAAAGATTAATGTCAATTTTACCATTTGGAGGAACAATACTTAAGTTCCTTTTTAGATCACTAGACGAGAATGACCATAGGGTGTTAAAGAATACGATACGCTCAACTTAAGAAAATACCCAGGACCTTGTTCCACTACTGGTTAAACAGACAGAGATCATATGAAATAAAATAAGCAACACAGAGGGCGAAGTATAAACATTGAAAGTGAAAATTGCGGGGATAGAAGTGATCCGATCGTCATATGAGATGAAAGAATCAATGAACTCAGCAATTGATATCTTAGAGAGCAGCGTGAAGCAATATGGCCTAGATTTAAACACACTGATAAACGCAGTCCTTTTCGTAGCAAGGGAACTGCTGCATCCCAAATTAGTGTCATCAACAATTTTTAACTAGTCCAAAGCAAAAGCGAAGCAAGCGATACTCGATTTAATGTACCAGGGCATGGATTAACAGTTAATTGTGCTGGAAATGATAAACGTACCGACATTAACGATTGCAATGATAAGTAACCAGTTGGTCTATTATATCAGTATTCCATTACTGAATAAAGATCAAACATATTTATACAGAACACTGCCATTTCCAGTGAAACAACACGGATTACACATCTCAGACGCATAAGCATATGTATGGCCGGAGTATGAGTACATAACAATAAATATAATTTCAAATACGTATATGACAATAGCAGTACTCGATTTATTAAAATGTGAGAGATTATACAAGCTTTCCATCTGCGATCACACGGAGCCAATTGATAAGAGAGATAAGACACCATCATTCATGTGAGACACGGTTAATCGTTCAACACGACATAAAAATTGGAAAAAGTGTACGCTAAAAATGGTTAAACTTCGGGACACGTACTGGGTGCTCTTACACGCATCAAACTTATGGGCTTTTACTGCACGGGTCTAATTAGGCTCTTCGATAGCTCAATAAGAATCGAGTTTGACCGTCTTGAAACCCGCGGGAAATTCAATAAAGAATGTACATATGTGCACCGATTGTCGAGACATAGATCGTGATTGTATCAACAAAAAAATTTGTGGTAAGGTAACCGATAATGCCGGCAACGCAATCGTACAATATTTCAGTATAATATGGCTGGTGTATATTATATATGCAAGATTACACAAAAAGTGCGTAAGAAGACATTTATTCAATTAGCATTTAGAAAGTTTCAGTCAAGTATTTTAGGCAGAATGGATTATGAAACAGGGACATGTTACCGGTAAATAATCATAAATTTGGCTACAATAATTGCGTTTCTGGCATTATCGGCTGCCTTACAGCAAATTTTTTTGTTGATACAATCACGACCTCCGTCTCGACGATTGGTACATACATATACAATTATAATTGAATTTCCCGCGGGTTTCATGATGGTCAAAATTGATTCTTATTGAGCTATCAAAGAGCTTGATTAGACCCCAGTTCGTGAAGAGCCATTGTTTATAGAATGTCATGGCTCAAGACACAAAACAATTTCTATCAACGGTACAGGCATAATACAACTGGGACAAAATTGTATCGCACACAACACCGATGTACGCATGTCAGCTCCAATGAACATAAAGGAGAAATCGAATATAACATAATTTGAGATAACCGATGTGGACATAAGAGAAATTATACGTACGTTAGATGTAAGGTCAGTTAACGAAAGAATTACGAACGCAGTATACACACTGCTGGAAAAAGGGGTCAACAGACAGAGACACGCAAAGGCGAAAGCATTGAAAGACGGAAAAAACTTAACAAAAGTTTAAAAAAAGGCTCGTTCACTCAGCGAAATGCGCCAAACCCAAAGAAAGGTTAGCGATTTCAAATAATTCTACAGCAGGTACCAAGGGCCGGTCAACTAGCTAAAACACGAGATCAACTTCAGGCGGCGATCGAAGGCGCTCTGCCAGCAGCTCGAAATGTATATCAATCTCACCTACAAAATAATTGATAATTAAGAATAAAAGTAAATAATGCTTATAGTACTAGTAAGATTAATGATGATAATGATAATGGTAATGTTATCATTATTTATAGTTATAATCATAACGGCAAAAATTATTCAGAAATAAACATACACCAGGAATTATATCGATCTATTCATAAGAGTAATAGTGATGACAAGATGACAAATGTAAAGAAAAAGAAAAAGGACAAAAAAACCCAACTAGATCTACATTATTTAGGGTTATTTTAATCTTATTGCCACATTGGCAGAACATTGTAAAGAGAAAAGAGCGCGGAAATAAATGTACATTGTTCACACTAAAGAAAACGCAATCCATCGAAATAATGTAAGGAAGAAACAAGGATGAATTACTCTCCTTTTTACTTCTATGATTTAAGTATTTACAAACAACACAAACAACACTATACAATCACAACACTCTTGGTATATATAGGAAATTGGGAGAAGTAGAGCGCTGTTGAGGATGAAAGCGACGCAGCCTCGGACGTGTAACATACGATAGCATATCTATGCGTCCGTAGGATCCCTTGGACCCCCTGTAAAGAGATAGTGGGACTAGTGGGAGAGAGGAAGAGTAAAGGTGAGAGGGTAAGAGGCTCTCTCGGAGGGTAGAAGCAGCAAGGAACGGTTCAAGCTTCAAGGCGGCCACGCGCCACGCAGATTTTCTCTCACGTGTTTGATTAATAAACATAAGGTTCCTTGTGTTTATTCCGTTAGCACCCTCAAGCCATCATTTCCCACGTAATACTACACTGAAAATCATTATTTTTTTTTGGTAAAAAATAAAATAATACAAATAAAAAATAAGGGTAGTTCCTTAAGCATTTTAGTACGAAGATAAAAATGAGAATAATTTGAGAAATTTCGGGAGTGGTTTTAATTTTTAAATTGTGATTTTTAACATTAAAGTCAATTTTTCAAGAAGTATGTCATGATTAAAAAAAATTTTTTTCAATTAATCCACTTTTTTTGTCCACTTTCAATTTGCAAAAGTCTCATGATAGATGTCACCCTGTAGCTTGCCTAAAATAAGGGTTGAAGTAAAAAATTTATAGAAAAACACCCTCATATATTTGTGCACAAGAAAAAAAGAATTTAATTTGAAATGGATTTATATATTTTTAAGATAGCTAATGAGCTGTATGAGACTACTAACTTCGATCTACAGCTTTTTTATATTATATAGTGTCATTGGTCCTTCTCTGGGCACTTGACACTTAGGGAAGAGGATGGGACAGGAATAAAGGTATAGGGGTAAAGAAAGAGTAAACGATGTCACCTTCCATTCACCCATGACAAGATCTGTGGGTAGAGAAATTACTGGCGAAAAATACATTTTAGAAGGGCTCGATGTATTGACTACGTTCCAACCGAGTGTATACGAATAACTCTACACAGTCGCACCACCACGTCGGTATCGAGCCACAATTACTGTTTGTTAACAATCCCAAACTGCATACTCATATACCTGTATATACTACCAAGGTCAAGCTGGGGGCACGTGGCCCTGTGCGTGTGTGAGTACATATAAGTATATACACGTACGATGTCACGTAGTCCCAGCTCAAAGTTGGTATTATAGACAGGTATGGGAATATATGAGACTGTAGAACACTTGTAAGCAAAAAATAGCTACATAGTTCAAAGGTGATAGCCCCCAGATTTGTTCGACTATGGACTCATGGATGCCCCGAGCCCCTTGTATTTTTAAGCCAATCATTTGTGTAGCTCTGAAAAACACCGAGCTGCTCCAAGCTGCTCTTTTAATGCTTAATACAAGTGCAAAAGATACCACACGTTACTGTATGATGGCCGTTAATTCCACTGCTTCTCTTGCACTCATATTGGGAATCAAAAGAGCGCTTGGAATTAAATTTTTTTCAAGACCATATGATTCATACTTGATCCCAAAAATATGAAATCTTAGTCCTTCTAAAACGATTTTCTTTGTTAGTTTTAACTGATTTTTATAGGTAGTAAATTTGGAATAGCATTTTAGAGTAAAATTCATGTTCCAAGAAATTTGAATTTTTCAATGTTTGGAGCTTTTCATGAAAAAATTTTATCTTTATGTGTTAATACAAAATATTAGGTGTTATTAAAAATTTTTTGCTAATTTAAGATCAATTTCAATTTCCAAAGCTTTAGGATGACACTGGAAAGAAAAATTTTCAATATAAAATAGTGTTCTTCTTTGAGATCTTTAACTTTTGCGTGTGACATTTTGTCGTTGATAGTGAATTTTTCTTGTCATAGCCAAAAACCGAGTTTTTGCCTATTTTTGCGCCTTTTTTGAATTATAGCTCATTTACATCACTTGAATATGGTAACAATTTTTTCTTTGGTAAAAATATAAGATATTCCTATGAAACAGTCGTGCTGAAAAATGGAAGCAAGTAACACAAATTGTCAAAGTACTTCATTATTAAATTAATGATTTTAATACTTACAGCTTCCCAGATGTCAAAAAAAAAAACGGAAAATAAAATCTTTTATTTAGGTTCTTATAAAAAATGCATTAAGCTTATCGTTTGTGACGAATCATATAAAGACTGCTATTTCACATTCTGCAATAAATGTCTAAGTGTTAAAAAGTTAAATATTTATTTAGAAGAAATATTTGAGGACATCACAGGAAACATTAAATATAAGCAGTGGATACTACAACGAAGGGCTACTTTAGAATCCTTGACGAATGACGCACGTCAGTTTGTAAAAACGTTTTGTGACAAAATTTCAGAAATTTTTCCACATGCTTTTGTAGCTATAAAATAGTAGCAGTAGTTATGGTTCGTGAAAGAAATCCTCTTAACCGGTGAAATCGTAGTTTTAGCAGATTTTTCGGAGAACTATGCATTTATAGTGCAAAATGCTGCTCCCAGATTTCACTGGAATAAAGATCAGGCTACAACATACGATGTTGTAGTACATTTGAAAGATAATACTTCTACAAATCATTGTAGTATTGTCGTTATTTTCGAATGTTTGCACCATGTTGCAGTATCTGCCTAAACTTAACATGCTATTGTGATTAATTATTTCAAAGAAAAGCACAGTGTAGTAAATAAAATTCATTAATTTACGGATGGTGCTCCACAGTAGTACAAAAATTACAAGAATGTTAATAATTTGGCTAATCATAAAAACGATTATGGTGTAAATGCAGAGCAGTAATTTTTTCCTACTGCCAACGGAAATGGTCCTTGTGACTATCTAGGAGCCACTGTAAAACACAGTACTGTGCGAGCTTTTCTCCAGTCGACGGATGAAATTTTAACAACTAATGATCTGTTAAACTGATTAAAGAATACTCCAAGATTGCCAAGTATTTATTTTGAGTACTTAAATCCAAAAATGTACGACGTGATGAAGAATAAACAAAACAAAAAATTTACAAATGGTTGTAGGAATAAGTTTCTGCAGCAAAAGCATTGCCTAATAGCTTTAGAAAACGGTAATATTCAAGCAAAAACACACTGCAAGTCAGACTTTTCTGAAGATTATAAGATATTGTTATTTTTTTTCTCGGTCGAGGTTATTCGTTTTAATATTAACTAATTTGTGATCATAAATAAAAATGTTGATTTACTTTTTTTTACCGAGACACCAAAAAACTTTTGTATTTGTTTAGTTGGGTAAAATTAAAAATTTTTTGATTTTTGAGATAAATATGCCCAGTTTATTTCCCTTACGCACATCAAGAAATATCCTTTGCAACCATTCAACATATTTTATAAATTTAAATTTGAGAAAGATGGTCGCGATATTGAAACGGCTATTTTTTTTTTTTTTTTTAATCTAACTCAAGATTCGTAATCAGCGACCCCAAAAACTGTCAACAAGATAAATCGTTTCTATAATAAATACCATTAGCCTGTCTGAAAATGAATTAAGCTGATCGACAGATGTAAATACGTGTATTATGAAAAAAAAATCAATCAAATTTTTTTAAAGAAATTGTAACTTAAAAATTTGTTTTCAAAAATGTTATTCACTTGAAATTTTGGCGTAGATTACAATAGTATTTTTTAAACTTGGAAAATATTAAATTCTCCAAAAGTGGTCACCATATTGGATCTGCCATTATGTTTTTTTAACTCTTACACTAGATTTGTAACCAACGACCCTATCTACTGTTAATACGATGAATTGTTTCTGTAATAAATACTTTTAGCTTGCCTGCAAATGAAGTAAGCCGATCGATCTATTTATGTACGTGTATAATAACATAAAAATTTCATGAACTTTTTTCTTAATAATCGGAGATTTAAACGAAATTTTTAAAGCACGTTTTCTATTTAAAATGTTTCGTAAAATAAGATACAATTTTATTAAAAAATTTTGAAATACTTGAAATTCCGACAATTTTTAAAAATGGCTGCCGTACTGGATACGCTATTTTGTTTTAAAAAAAATCTAACTCCAGATTCATAATCAGCGACCTCAAAAACATATAAATCCATTTAACAAACTCTTTTTTGTCCTCTGCTCAATGATATAAGGGTGTTTTTCTATGAATTTTATAATTTAACCCTTACTTTGGACAAGTTACCAGGTGACCCCCATCATGAGACTTCTACAAATCGAAAATGGACAAAAAAGGAGATTATTGAAAAAAAAAAAATTTTTTTTTAATCTTGGCATACTTTTGGAAAATTATTTTTAATCTTAAAAATCACAATTGAAGGGTGAAAACTACTTCTGATATTTCTAAAACTATTTTCACTTTAATCTTTGTACTCAAATGCTTAAGGAATCACCTTTATTTTGTATTTGTACTCCTCTATTTTTTATCGGAAACATAATGATTTTCAGAGTAAAGGGAAAAATTCTGACTTTGTGACCATCACGAACAGACACTGTGTCGGTCAAAAAATCTAGAAAAATTAGGCGATGGTTTTTCTAAGCAACGCGTTCGCGTTGACGTGGACTCTCATATATACATACGTAACGACTTGTATACAATTCTCATAATGGTACTCTAAAAAAATTGATTTATGCATAGTTTTATTTTACACCAACTACGAATCAGGATTGTAATATCATTATCACAATTACGTACAGGACTTTTGTCTCAAAGCAAAACTTAACAGGATTATCAAATGTTAGAGGCCTATCAATGCAGCCATTGTTGAACCATGAATACTTAAAAGTATTCTGATACCTCGGAGAAGATAACTGACTATGTTTTAAGGACTTCGTTTTTATGATATTATTTCTATTATGAAAACTCATTTCGTATTAAAGTAAAGCTATAATATCAGATAACTTAAAAAATTTTTGTGCGGTATTATTGCATTGCCCCCTCCAGGAGTCTTGAAATAAGATAGCGGAGTTTATAGAATTTTTCAAAATACTTTTTTTATTCACGTCTGCAAGAGTTACTTGTATTTTTTTTTAATTTACAGATCCATTAATTCGATGCTTTAAATGAATTTATGT
This sequence comes from Copidosoma floridanum, assembly GCF_000648655.2. The sequence goes on from NW_019379830.1 coordinate 95,353, forward strand.
ATACTTCAGTTTTTTTTCGAAGCCCATCGTTTTAAATCAATGTCATGTACTATTACTTGATTTCATCGCTTCATTAAAATTATCCAAAACATATTCTGATATCTTGAATAAATTAATATATCTACTGCCTCCCACTAGTACTTGCTTTTTTCATCGCCAAAATTGTGTCTCGCTAGTGACTTGTCTAAATCTGTGATTCACAGTATTAAATAAAAGAGGCTTTGTTTTTTCACTAAATCAATACTTAACTGCTTCCTCTTTATACTTTGATTGAATATTATTTTTGTTGAGATGTATGATTCGATTCTTCTCAAAAATCACCCAATCCTTTATTTGGCTCATATTCTACACCTTCTGAATAAATATTATTGTCGTTACAGATATACAAAGTAGATTCTTCTTAAACGTCAATATTAGAACTTTCTACAAGATGCCTTATTATTTTTACTTGTTTGTTGTGCAACTACATTTCTTTATTACAGATAATAAGCTTTGTTTCTTTAACATTTTCCGGGTCAAACGTCATTAATAGTAACGTTACTACAACTTGTGCACAGGCATATTGTAAATATGTTAAATACTCATTATCCAAAAATTTCGATTTGAGAAATTACACAATCCTATTCCAGACAGTTTTTGTTTAAAAATTAAAGAAGAAGAACTTTAATTCAAGTATATTTAACAATTTTATTGAAAAAGGGTGCATTTACATAAATTATACATGTAAATGCATTAAACGTATTGAAGATATACACTGATATCACATGATGTAAGTAAAGTTTAGAACTAAACTCTACATTTCACAAAACATTTATTCATACTTTTTTTTATGGAGAGAATCAAATTTCTACCAAAATAGCAATACAGTGGTTAACGATTACAGAAATGCTTTTGCATCATTTCAACAAAACAATGTGATTAATCGATTGCGGTTTCAGGTACTTAAAGTGCGGAGATCGTGATGAATTCATTCAAGTTGTTTTGATAAAAATGTGCAGAAGCAATACCGCACTAGTTAGCCGCTATACTATCATTTGTTATTTTTAGTAGCCCCAAGTATTAATAAGTTATTACTAATTTTTCAAGTACAATAAATCGGTGAAAACAATACAACTCGAAAGCAGATAATTTGTTTAATCGTTTTAGCAATAATACTCAGTCTGGTCAAAAAATTCAATATTTAAAGATGTTTTTGATGCTACATATTGAAATAGTCGTACTAGCGTGAATGCGTCTCATCAGCACATATTTCATGTATATAAATGGGATACTTATGAAAAATATGCAAACAAAAAAGGTAATTTGAAGCTTATTGTCGAACTGTGCCATTTGCTAACTAAATTATTTAAATACCAAAAAAAAAAAATTCTCACAACTATGTTGTGAATGAATGTATAAGTAAATCATGAACCTGCTCATGAATAAAAAATCAATTAATAATAAATGGAATTGTACCAGGAAAATACAGAGATGGAGTATTAGCAAAACCCAACAAAATAGATGTCTACCAGTGCAAGAAAATTATAATAAAGAATGAAAAAAATGATGCTATTTCCACTCAAAACATTTTTTTATGATATGGTACAAGAATAATATTATTAGCACTGCTCGACTTTAAGAGTTAAATTCCAAATTAGAAAAATAAACAAAATTAATTTAAGTTTTTGTATTCAGTCTAAGAAAATATTTGGATTATATTAAGGTGGTTAGCATTAGGAATGAAAAATATTTTAAAAACTTATAATTTACTAAACTAAAAAAAATTGGTCTACAAATTACATAAATTGCATGGATGTCAAAGCAACGATTAATTTGCGTATGTCAGAGATGTACCAAGAGATATACCAAGTACGATTTTCGCAACTACAAGTACAGTACGTAGAAACTAGTTAAATTTTGGACAAGCAAAGAATTTATTAAAAAAATTAATAATACGTTGCCAAAGTCATACATATATATATATATATATATATATATATATATATACACATGTGTGTATGACTTTTACTATAAAAAAGAAGTTTGAATTTAAATTTATGTTTCAATCACAAGTTCCGCATTTGTTCTTTTCACACCTTTCATACTACCGTAAGTTTTACTTATTTTATTTGTCCTCAGATATTTCACAGGTCTTAAATTTACAACAAATATACCCCGTAGATGAAAGTGTTGATAGTCAGTTTGTATGCTCTATTAACTGGATTGTAATTTAATCAAAGTTGTACTTTCTAAAAAATGGGAAAAAGTAATTTAAGACCAATTAATGAACGTTCAGATTAATGACACTAATTATTATTAGTCATTTTACAAACATTGAAAATCTACGTTAAAAACATTCGAAAACTTTGTACTTAACATGTGTCTGCAATATATTTACCTTGAAAGAGAGGTGTAAGAAAAGCTGTAATGAATTCTTTTTACTTTTCTTTTTGCTACATTAGTATAGTAATCGTGAATTTTCAAAATATAATACCGGATTTGTAATCAGTGACCGTTAAAACTCCTGAACATAAGCGTGTGCAAATTTTTTGGGGGCTTCATAAAATTTTTTACGGTGGTTCTGTAATAGTGGTGGTTGACCTATAATGGGGGTAGTATTCATGAAAATACCAAAACACATTTACTTTATCTTTTTGTTTAATGTGTTGTTTCATTACATCTTTTAAATGACACAACCTCGATTTTGTTTTAACAAAGAATATTGAAATGGAGGCGAATTATGTGGAAAAAGCCGTTTTTGTGGGTGATTTCCGAGGGTGGTTTTCACCTTTTGAAACTGCATATAGGAAGCTAAAAAGAGATGTCTAGTATTCTTTTACACCCTAATCATTTGCCAAGTAACATGAAAATCAGTGACACACTTTGGCCTGCCTTTCCTGGTAAGAGCAAAAAAATTTCTCTTTATTTTATATATTTTTTAATGTTTTTATATTCAAGTATGTTTATATTGTTGGAAGTCCCTGATGATGGCAATACAAAATTGCTGAAATATCAGAAACATAGAATTCTTTAAACAAACAATAGTGCTGCTCAACCAACCAAATTTAATTTTATTTTATATTAAATTTTAGACAATTGAGCATGCTTAGGATAGTTGGAGTTGATGTTATACGTTGTAGTAATTTTTTAATTATTTGATAGCAATAGTGTTTTAAAAGCCAAGTCGCTGAACTGCTACTACAGTTTATACTTTTGCTTTTAGATGCTAGTGCCATAAAGCACAAAAGTATATGTAAGCATGATTGTCTTTGATAGAGAATAGTAGTTTGAAAAACTGAGGTTTATACCTTTGTTTTTATTTCAGACTACAAAAATAGTAATAAAACAATGAAATGTCAGAAATGTTGGTTTTATCTCGTAAACTAGTATTGTTTATTGATTTTTTCTAGTGACTTTGACATTTTTATTTTAATTTTCAAATTTAGTTTTAATGGTATAAACATCTTGTCTTACAAAAAATTGTAGGATAAAAATGTACATTATTATAAAACATAGTACTCATTGTTCTATTACGCAGTTAAACTTTTCTAAAAAAAGAATGTGCCACAGGTTTGGCCACTTTGCCGCGATAGGACGCTCAAATCAATGTTAAAAACTGGAGACACCTCGTAGCAATAAAGCTCGCAATCATCCTTTTAATTTCTGCCTCTGATTTAAACTTTATTTTAAGGTATTTTTATATCACAAATCAATTTCTTGTTTAATTATCTTATTTTGTTGTTAATTATTTAGAACTACAAATAATTCTCAAAAATTCGATATGATCTCATTCAGCCAATTCAAAATCTTATATTTCTGTAAAATTTAATTATTTGTAGCAGCTAAAAAATAATGAAAAGTTACAACTGAACTAAATCGAAGAGTTTCTCATTATAAAACGTTAATTTCTCAAAAAACACATGACATGTTTATTATTGTGCGTTATGAATATATCTTGAGCTCTAAAAATCTTCTCCTACGATTGGAACTTGAAGTAATAGATAATTTATTGGTGTTAGTACGATGACTAACTAGAATAACTGGAGCTCTTTCAATTCTATTTCAATAACTTAAGTAAGCATTTTTTGTTCGAATTATTAATCTTATAAAAAAATTCTAGTAGTTTCTTTTTGATTCTCCATTGGCTTTTTTAAACTGTGTTTTGTGCACGTACTACATATTATATCTAAGAAATTTCAGAAACTCATGATCTTTAAAGGTTTCGATTAGGCTTTGATATTAAATATACTTTAATATTGAGAAAAATAATAACTAAGTATTTTCATATTATTTTGATGAACATAATTATTTCAATAAAGATAGTAATGATTTTAGATAATAATAGAATTCTTGACACGTCTCTTTTAAATTCAATTTCATCATTAATATAGCTTCCAGAACGGACACTTAGAGCTAAATTTTTTTACACGTTCACAATTAATTAATTAAAGGTAAAACTCCTTTTACTGGTGCTTTTGCTTTAGGCAGACACGAAACATATTTTCTTACTACCTTACCAAAAAATTCGAGTTTCGGTGGCAGTGTATAGGGACGTAAGCTAATGTTCCTTTCCTCTCGACGCGACATATATATCGCATAGAGGGGTCGGGAAAAAAACCTTGCTTCCTACATCTCTTTGCTTGAGAGAGAGAGAGAGAGAGATAAAGAGAGCGAAAAGCAGTACTCGCTACTTCTTCTTGTTTGAGAAAAAGATAGATAGAGCGAGTAGCATTGCAAAACTGTATAAATAAGCTGCATTTTTTTTTTGAACTATAAGAAAACTTCTACATCACGCACCCAACTCGGGTATGACTATAAATTTATCGTGTAATGCATATAATCTTTTTCGATAATATGCAACATAGTAAACTTAATCTGAATATAGTAACAATGATACAATAATTTTTGGAACATCTTATAAAAATTAAACGTGTGACTTTTGCAGCAACCGATTCCCAGGAGTCTAATAAATAATTATATTAGTGTATAAACGTTTGAATGCTGTTGATATGCAAAAATTCTTATAAGATAATACAATTTGTAAGATTTTATTTAATACCCAATAAAATTTAAAGGATTTATAATAAAATTAAAATGTTCTTATCGACTTCTTTAGATTTTTGGGCCTGTTAACATCCACTAATCAACAACTCTTGCTTCGCTCGGGTCGTAACTGTTAGCAGATGATACAGGCCCTTTACATTCGCCCTAAACATAACCTATAACCAGACTCACTACTAAAGCTAATTGTTTTCTAATAGTTAATGAACCACCAATTCTCAGCTGAAGCAGTACGAAAAATTTTATACATTACCCGGGAAGTCACTCGATAATTCGCTCCGGTGGTTTGCCCCTAACTTTCAACTTTACCGCCGGGAGCAGATCATCAAGTTTCATCAGTTGTAATGTTATAAACTATCAATTACAATGCTAAAGTTTCTATGACTTTAATGGGGAGTGTAAAAGTGTGTGAGTATTCCTACGCAGCAACATTCAGTCTTAACATTTGAATCATTTCAATTAATTACGTTTTGGGATGTTACGTAGTTAGATAATAATTTCAATTTATCGAATAATACTAGATTTTGATTACTCATAATGACTTTGTAGACACTCGGAGCAAGTTATAAGCAATAATATCCAAATTTTTACTGAGATAATCATGGAGATTAAAAATTTTTACTTGTATCCCTCGATATGGTACAAAATAACGCACTAAGATAGGAAAAATCTTCTTCCTGTCATAGTAAGGAGTATCAGCTGAAATGGTTATAAATTAGGGTTTATGAAGATAGTTTTTTAATTATTTAATCCTTACACAAGTTTAAACATTTACAACAATGGGTTTTGTTTTTGTGTGAGTGCAATTAAATTTTTGCGCAAAATATGTTTGAATTAACTTTGACGCTCAACCTTGGGAATAAAAACTGTAATTTTCTTGTATTGTGTCATAAGCCCAGACGCCTTCTGCCGCAGCAATATCCAAATCATATCAAGTTGGTGCATCTGATTTCTTAAAAAAATTTAACATAGATGATTTAACATAAAATTTAACTGGAAATAGATGCGTGATAAGTGTTTTCACGTTTTTCCGATCTTAAATGCTGTTCTACCTCACTAGCCCCACCATGAGAAACACTTAAATCTACACGACACTTTTTGTAACTAGCATCTGAGGGATCACATTGTTGCTATCTAAATAGGTACATTACCAAACGTAAAGTAATTCGCTGTTACGATTTTCAGTTTTGCGTTTGCTCGTCAAAGGTTGAGACGTACCTGAAATAATCATACTAAGGCCTACTAGTAACAGAGAGAAGAGTACATAAAGTAGGAATGTTATATGAGTATAAGTCTGCGTGTTGACATGATAATAAAAACTTAAGCCAATACTATAAATATCTACAGACTCTAAAAAGTCTTAATATAAGTTATGAACATCTGAGGAATTCTCTCCTCGTTTACGTACATCACATTTGACGCGATCTATGAAACCAGAGCTAGTAAATTATGCCACATCTGAGGCATTGATAGAAAAAACAAGACATTTAGCGTCCCAGAGTCTTCGTCCAGGGCACCGAGACGGTACCTAAAAAAAAAAGATGTATGGTCACAATAAATATACTGTACTAAGGAAGCCGCTCTTCTAGGAAGTCCTCTACATTGTGCACAGTATCATCTTATTCTACAAGCTTGGACTGTGCCAGAAGAAACTTTCAACCAATTTGTTCCCTAAGAAGGAACAGTACTTTACTCTCTCCAGAAGAAATAGTATATCGCGTAGTCATGGTTGAAAAATAAAGTATGCCCTTGTTGGAAATGAAAGCGACCGACAGTAGGCCCAGCTTTTGTGTACATTGTGTATACTTATAGTCTCTGTCAGCTCAACGCTCTGTGCGTGTGCACTTGGTCGACTTGGCGCGCTGCAGGTGTGTGTGTGCGTATTCACGCGGCGAGCTTTGTATACTGTAAGCGCCAGATTATACTCAGCTCACGTCGAGGATAGACTCTCTTAATTTACGTTGCCAAACTCTAGCATTCAAAGGTGCATACATCACCTTAAATTCTAGTGTAAATCTTCTGATTAACTCTCTCAACACAGTGGACAAAACTCAGTTGTGCAGTGCAGTGCACTTAGTGCTTTGTTTAAGTTGCTCACTGCATAATCTGCAGACCAGCTCAAATAGTTAATCTCATCAAACTACCAGTGATTATCAACAACCAGACACAGTGAAACTCTTGTGTATTTCTACAGACAGTCGTTTTTAGTTAATCAAGATTTCAATCAGTTATTTTATAACAGTGCTTTCATTTTCACGTTTATTCGTGTAACTTTCAAACTCTCTTGCGAGCTCAAGGCCAGTGCGTGTTTACATATTGTGTTACTCAACTTGACTCTTTTCTTTCTACATTCTTCGCCTTTATATATTTCAATAGTTCATTGCTTTAAGACTATAGAAATTATTTCTTTTCTCCTGTATTATTTTGACCTTTACTTTTTTTGTGAATATTAACTGTGATTTTTCTTGGCCTTTGAGTGACATTTAAAGTTGTTATTTTCATGCTGATTAATTTTATTGTGTTTTATTGCGTCTTCCCAATCACCCTATCCGAGCCTAGTGTGTGCTAACACATACGCCTCGAACATTTGTGGTCCTTTGAGCCGGATCAGGGTGATTGGGGAGTGATCCAGTGGTAGTGCGCAACGGAAAAGGCTGCTAAAAGGGCCGATGCAGCGGCCGCGGCTGCGAGTGACGATGTCGCTGCGACTACCATCATCGATGGCCAGCGGGTTTTTGTGACAGACGGCTTGCCGGGGCGCGGCACGCGCTCGACGGGAAATGTGATTCCAGCCAGGTTCCTCGCGAAAATCAAGTCACAGAGAGCGCGCATAATTGGCCTGAGCCAGTGTGGCAAAGCTGCTGAAGAGGCGACTGCGGAGTGCAGTCAAGCTGAGGCCAAGCAGCTAAGAGAAGACTGCATCGTGCTCCATGAGGAGTTCAAGCATGAGCATGCTCTCATTGAAAATGCGTGCCCGGCGGTGTTGCTCAGAAATGAGTATTTCAGTCAGAGTGCGTCGAAAGCCGCGCAGCAGGAATACTCGAGGTCAATGAGATTCATAACCCGGCTGCTCACTGCCCATCCGGATCCACAGGCAAACTTAACAGGGGCATCAACTACTATCAGTCACACTCAACGAGGCAAGCTCCCAGAGATTAAGCTTCCGCAATTTTCTGGCAACTACACAGAATGGGTGAGTTTCTGAGATCTGTTCTCAAGTATTATGGAAGACGAGAGGCTCACCGAATTGGAGCGCCTGTACTACCTGCGAGCGTCGCTCTCAGGCCAGCCAGCGAAGCTCATCGAGGGACTTCCTCTCACTGCTGAATCCTTCAAACTCGCTTGGGATGCTCTGCTCGAGAGATATCAAAATAAGCGGTTTGTGCTCGCACAGCTACTGCAGGCCAAGAGACGCATTCCACCGATGCGTGTTGGCAGCGTTGGGTCGCTGATGGAGTTGACAACGGAGAGTCGAAAGCTCCGCAGGCTTATTTCTGGCCTTGGCTCTGCTTAAGAGGTGCTAGATGCCTTGTTCATGGATGAGCTGCTCCGAACGTTAGATCGACCCACCAAAGAAGCGTGGGAAACATCGACACCTGTAAGAGCCAACTTCCCGGCGTGCAAAGCCTTGGAGGAGTTTTTGATCGAGCAGGCCCAGGCCTTGGAGATGGTTAATGCTCAGTCAACCAAGAGACAAGATAACTCATCCACATCTAGTAACTCAATCCAAACCGAGCAAAACTCAGCACGCTCATACAGGTCAAACTCAACCGCTCGGCAACACTGAACTGGGCAGCAACGCTCAGCAGAATCGGGTTGGGAGTTCGGCTCTGTCGCAGGATGATAGACCGGCTCCTCCTGTGTTCCCGTGCACGTACTGCAACCAGCAACACTTTATTGCTCGATGTCCGGCATTCGCGGCCCTCTCCATTGACCAACGATACCAGTTCGTGGATAAAAAGCCTTTGTGCTTCAACTGTTTGGGCCGCCATGCTGCTGCTAAGTGTATGAACACGAAGAGGTGCCAAACCTGTAATAAGGCTCACCATACCATGATTCACGGCGCTCGGTTGTTGCAACCGATAAGCAGATTGGCGTCTCAGCCAACTCAACATCAAGAATAGGAAATCAGCGCAGTCATCAGACAAACTCATCGTCGAAACTCCACATCTAGTAATAATCATCCCAGAATCAACATCAAGTCAAACTCAACAAGGATCACAGCGTCCAACCAAACATCTAGTCACCCATCTACCTTGTTGCCAACAGCAGAAGCCCAGGTACGTGCTCCAGCTGCACATCATCATCTCAGGCTTCTGATCGATCAAGGTTAAGAATTATCATACATTTCGGAAGATGCTGAAAAGCGTCTGCAGCTGACACGCACAAAGTCCAACATCTGTATCCTGGGCATTGGAGGCAACGTAGTCAGTAAAGCACTTGGTAAAGTAGAACTCAGATTGTTTTCATTGTATTCTGACTCCAGCGTCCATGTGGTGCTCCACGTCTTGCCAAGAGTAACAGCTCCACTACCATCTTTTTAATGTAAGACAAGATCGTGGCTGCATATGGAGTTTCTGGAGTTAGCTGACCCCCATTTCTATCTGCCACGAGACATAGACTTGCTACTTGGCACTGACTACTATTCAGCTATAATCACCTCAGATCTGCTCAGAGGTTCTTTATCAGAACCTATCGCTCAACGTGGACTGTTTGGTTGGATTTAATCGGGTTGCGTTAACCAGCCTGTTACAAAGATTAATCGTCACACTCACCATATCGTATAAAAAATAAAAGATAAACTCCAGGAATTACTCATCAACTTCTGGATTCAAGAAGAGGTCCCTTCAAAGTCAAGCTCGCAGCTTACACCAGAGGAACAGGAGTGTGAGGAACACTTCGTGCGAACTCACTCTCGGGATAGCACCGGAAGATACGTGGTGAAACTTCCTCTGAAGCAATCTCCATCTCTGCTGGGCAACTCAGTCAACCGTGCTCGTAAATGCTTCGATCGCACGGTGGCGAGGCTCAAAACAGACGACAAGTACGACAAGCTCTATACAGATTTCATGAATGAATATTTGATTCTTGGCCATATGCGACCGGTGCCTGCAGATGAGCTCAACATCAAGCCTCATTTTTATCTGCCTCATCACGGCGTATTGAAGGAAGATGGAGACAACGCCAAAATCAGGGTAGTTTTCAATGGACCAGCCCTTACTTCCTCTGGACATTCACTCAACAGCATAACTCACACGGGACCTAATCTACTGCCCAACATAACAGATATACTCTTCTGGTTACGCACATTCAAATGGAATTTCTCTGCAGACATCTTCAAGATGTATCGTCAGATCAAGATTCATCCAGACGATTGGGATCTCCAGCAAATAATCTGACATAGCAAAACTCACGAGGAAGCTCACTTCCAGCTTACCACAGTGACCTACGGGACGAGGCCTGCTCCATTTCTGGCCACACGCTCACTGCTGCAGCTGGTGAAGGATGAAGGGCACCATTACCCCCAGGCGGCCCGGATTCTCACCAGCGGCAGATATGTGGACGACATTTTTGGTGTAGCGGAGACTCTAGATGAGTTGAACGAGCAGGCCCTCCAACTCAAGGAGCTGTGTATGGTGGGCGGATTGCCCCTGGCTAAGTGGCACTCAAACTCGCCAGGATTCAGTTACTTAAACTCCAGTAAGAATCAGCACTCTCTCTCGATGACTGCGATGCTAAAGTACTCGGAATGGTTTGGAAACCACTTTTAGACAATCTCACCTTTCAGTGCACACTCAAGCCTCTCAGTCAAACTTCAACGAAGAGAACAATTCTTTCAGAAATATCTCAAATCTTCGATCCTCTTGGAATAGTTGCACCAATGATTGTTGCAGCCAAACTCATCATTCAGGAATTGTGGCTACTCAAAATTACATGGGATACACCCATACCAGATGCTCTCTTTTAGAGGTGGCTACAAATACAAGATGATCTAGCCAAACTCTCCGAAGTGACGGTTCCTAGATGGCTTGGAGCACATCCTTCTTCTGCAGTGGAACTCCATGGCTTTGCTGTTGCGTCTCAGGATGCTATGGGTGCTGTGATTTACCTGGTGATAAAGTCAGACTCAGCCACGTCAAGCTCATTCGTCTGCTTCAAGACGAAAGTATCACCACTGAAGAGGATGTCAATACCAAGGTTGGAGTTGACAGCAGCTCTCATCCTGGCTAAACTCCTAAGTATGTCACAAACCAACTCACACTCAATATCAGCAACATTTACTTATGGACAGATTCGTCAGTCACACTCTATTGGATTTCTTCTTATCCAAATAAGTGGAAGGATTTCGTCAGGAATCGAGTTGCAGCAATTCAGGATCTGGCCTCTGCAGCCGAGTGACGTCGAGGTGGAGGATGAGACAGAGGCGCGTCAGGTGTCAGCATTGGTGTCATCAGTCTCGGACTCGGAGTTCCGACTCAGGCTCACTCAGTACAGCTCCACATTTCACAAACTCTATCGTATCACAGCCACCCTCTTACTTGCTCGTGCCAAGTTCAAAGCCTTACTCACATACCAGGAATCATCCGCAGCTGTCACTGCAGAACTCATCACTCAAGCTAAGCTCTTACTCATCAGATTAACTCAACAGGAATGTTTCAAGGAGAAAATCAAGATGCTCAAATTAGGTTCTCTCCCAAAGGGCTATGTTTTCCGCCGGTTGATGGCATATACTGATGATGCTGGCATACTGCGTGTGGGAGGCAGACTTATGAATGCCAAGCTCAGACCTAATGCAAAACATCCTGCCCTACTTTCTCGTCAAGCTCAATTCACCAGTTTGGTTATCGATCAGGCTCATCGGCAAACTCTACACGGAGGAACTCAGCTCACTCTTAGCAAAACTCGTCAAGAGTTTTGGATAATCGGTGGAAGGGCCCCCATCCGTTCCAGAATCCTCTACTGTGTCAAATGTGCCAGGTACCGGGCACAAAGAGCACAACAACTCATGGGACAGTTACCCGAGGCCATGGTGACTCCCTCCAGACCGTTTGCTCACACAGGTATCGACTACGCAGGTCCGATACATCTCAAATCTTGGCGCGGCAGAGGATCGAAGACATACAAGGGTTGAATGTGTGTGTTCGTGTGTTTTTCGACCTCTGCTGTGCACCTCAAAGCAGTGACAGATTACTCTACCAAAGGATTCTTGTCAGCGTATTGGCGATTTGTTTCACGTCGGGGACGTCCATTTAAATTGCATTCTGATTGTGGGACGAACTTTGTTGATGCAGACAGGACTCTTCAACAGTTATACTCAGAAGCAATTAGTCAAAATTCTCATCTATCAGCCATGCTCGCCCAAGATGGAACGTCATGGCACTTCAACCCTCCAGCTGCTCCTCACATGGGAGGAAAATGGGAGGCAATAGTGAAGTCAATGAAACACCATCTTCATCGGACTATGGGAGAGACTCTTTACACGCTTGAAGAGATGACGACGTTGCTCACTCAAATCGAAGCAATACTTAACTCTAGACCACTAGAACTGCTTACCAATGACCCAGAGGATTTAGACACGCTCACTCCAGGACACTTCTTAGTCGGATCGGCGTTATTTCACCACCAGAGCCGTGCTTGTTGAATTGACCTCCAGCAATGCTCACTCGCTGGCAGCTAATCCAAGCTCAACAACAAAGGTTTTGGAAGCAGTGGTCTACACAGTACTTGCTTAAATTAAACTTAATCTCCAAGTGGCATACTCCAGCTCATGACATCAAGACAGGCTCATTGTTGCTCATAACTAGTGAGACTCTACCACCAGGAAAGTGGCCGCTGGCCAGAGTCGTCGACGTCCACCCAGGCAAGAATGGCCTAGTTAGAGTGGTGACTCTCAAGACCTCAGGGGGCGCGCTCAGGAGACCAATTCACAAGTTGGTGCCACTGCCGGTCTACGGCTGTTGTCAGCCGTTGACTGACGGCGGGCAGAATGTTGGAAATGAGAGCGACCGACAGTAGGCCCGGCTTTTGTGTACATTGTGTATACTTGTAGTCTCTGTCGGCTCAACGCTCTGTGCGTGTGTGCTTGGTCGACTTGGCGCGCTGCAGGTGTGTGTGTGCGTATTCACGCGGCGAGCTTTGTATACTGTAAGCGCCAGATTATACTCAACTCTCGTCGAGAATAGACTCTCTCAATTTACGTTGCCAAACTCTAGCATTCGAAGGTGCATACATCACCTTAAATTCTAGTGTTAATCTTCTGATTGACTCTCTCAATACAGTGGAAAAAACTCAGTTGTGCAGTGCAGTGCACTTAGTGCTTTGTTTAAGTTGCTCACTGCATAATCTGCAGACCAGCTCAAATAGTTAATCTCATCAAACTACCAGTGATTATCAACAACCAGACACAGTGAAACTCTTGTGTATTTCTACAGACAGTCGTTTTTAGTTAATCAAGATTTCAATCAGTTATTTTATAACAGTGCTTTCATTTTCACGTTTATTCGTGTAACTTTCAAACTCTCTTGCGAGCTCAAGGCCAGTGCGTGTTTACATATTGTGTTACTCAACTTGACTCTTTTCTTTCTACATTCTTCGCCTTTATATATTTCAATAGTTCATTGCTTTAAGACTATAGAAATTATTTCTTTTCTCCTGTATTATTTTGACCTTTACTATTTTTGTGAATATTAACTGTGATTTTTCTTGGCCTTTGAGTGACATTTCAAGTTGTTATTTTTATGCTGATTAATTTTATTGTGTTTTATTGCGTCTTCCCAATCACCCTATCCGAGCCTAGTGTGTGCTAACGCATACGCCTCGAACAGCCCTATATTGCAGGTGTCTTGAAGCCTACGACAAAGCCAAAGGTGTCAAACAAGCGATCGAAGAAATCTTAATGTTCTATTTCTAAGCGTACATGATTTTTTGTGTTACTGCGGGAAGAAAAGTGTACATTCACTCCATGTAGCAGAAACCTATACTTTGCTGCCTTGGCAAGAAAAGCATTATTGACGAAAAAACAAGTTGACGTTTTGAAGAGCCGCGCTCACGGCTTTTGTTTGGAATGTCCAGGGCTGCATTTTTTTGTTCAAAAATGAAAGGAGCTTCAAGAAGTAATGGTCCTCTTGCAGATAGAAGGCTATTCGCTACGTGCATAATTTGAAAGCAGTGCCAATCAGCGAAGAACGAGAACTATTTAACTCGCATAGCAGAAGGCAATATTCGCGATACGTGCGATATGTACAGCGTTTGTTTTTGTTTTCGAAGTCAGAGCTTCTGCATCTTTGCAGGTTACGCCAGCTAATAGCTCTAGAAGATACACAGTATAAGATATATTGCATTAATTAAGATATTTCAATAAACATGCATAAGTAAAATATGCATTTCCTACTCATAATTTTAGTAAAAATTTTATCCTTAGAAATATTGCAGATGTATAAAAACACAACTTTCTCATGTAAGCAATGCTTAGCTGTCTGCTAGCAGAAGACAAACATATCGTTCAGTTTCACATACTAGCACACGTATTGCTGCGATTGCTTTGTCAGACTGTGCACGTAGCGAATAGCGGCAATTGTTTTATACAGCGAATCACATGGTAACCAGGAAAATTATATATGTGATTATGTTGTCAAGCAAGAGCTTTCTTTTCACTTCTTTCTAATGACTCGAACCTCTCTAAAGGGAGCACCGGGGCAAAGTGGAGTAATGTGTCTTTTTCGGACAAAAGGCTATAGCAGCAATTATTATATACAGCGAATTACATGATCATCAGGCAAATTAAAAAAGCGACTATGTTGTGAAGCAGCGAACCTCTCACACAGTTTCTGTTACTACGTTTTACCGTTCACTTTTGTTAATAAACTATCGAAAACAGAATAGCAGTTTACACGTTCTTATTTTAAAAATAAGTTTTTACAACCACCTCTTTCAGTCGTGTTAGTCTTAATTAACACTTTTTTGGACAAATTTAACATTTTTGTCTTTGCGTATTTTCAAATTAACATATTTTTTTTTCTCTGGTTCTTTTAATTATTCAATATTTGATTCTAAAAATTAAGAAAACAATGTAACCTTATGTATTTTTCAGTTTAATTTTTACTAGGTTCTGAGGCTACATACAGTTTCATGCGAAAAACAAGCAATAAGATGCAGTATTTTCTATAAAATAAACAATGATTTTAAATTAAGGACGTTCATCTGCCTAATCTATTCTAAAAAATGCGGTTGTGTTAACCTCACCACTGCTCAAAAGAGTAAACATAAAACGTTACAAAAATATTTTAATGTATACATAAGAACAGTGAGTTTCAATTGGTGCGATTAAAAAAAAACTTGAAAACAGGTCAAAAAAATCGAAAAAACGTACGAGAAATTTTCGCTCCTGTAAATAAAAGTGTATACTTTATTTTTAATAACCTATGTTTTTCTTGAGCAGCATTAAAGCTTATGGTCTTGAGGAGGGCTGTGATTTTTTTAGTTTCATAAGTTGTAGAAGCGAATTTGTGAGAAAGTCTTGCATCACAGCAGGTGGTGTGTCTTTGTCTTCAGCATGTATTTAATGTAGAAGATTCAACTCACAACTTTGTTAACGCTTATGTTTATATCTGCAAAAGAACATAGTAGCACTGGCTTTTTATATCATAAACTTTATATTGAATAAGATTAAATTAACTACAGTTATTGTGACGTTAATGTTGTTCTGAAAAGTAATACTTAGGATTAATGAAGAAATTTTCCATTTTTTTCATAAACACTATGTTATCTAGTGCAAGTTAGGCTTTGATATATGACAAGCCAGTGCTGATGATTGCTTTTAAATTTTGACACCGTTCGTGTAACTGTTTAACCCAACTCGGAGAGAAGGTGCCCACCAGTAAAAGATGTCCCACTGAGAAAAATTGTAAACTAAGAATTTGAACACGAGTCACTGTAAAGCGTAAGAGCCATAGCAAGGCGACACGTAATTATGCTCATTTTTTTCAAGATGTGCGAGCCATAACGAATTTTACTGTAAAAGTACTAGATGTTTTTGCGGACTTGTGTCATTGCAATTAATTACCGTCGTATAATTAAAGAAAAATCAACTACCTAAAGCAAGTAAAAACTTTGCAAGGAAGTGGTTAAGGTCAATGAAAATTGGCTTACAACCAGTAGCAATTTAGAGCAGATAGAGTATTGCGCTATAGTGGAAATGAGTAGAAATGAATTATATGCAACAATAATTTTAACTCTCACTTCTAAACGTAAATAAACGTAATATGTGACTGAGTCACTTTTCCGCGATGGTCTTATTTGAGGTACTTATAATCTATATTCAAGTGCATACATATTTAATGTATAGGAGTGACTCTGTTAAGACGGCTGTAAGATATAGGTAAGTTGCATGTATAGAATGAGTATACGAGTCAGAAAGAGAAAGAGGGAGAGAGCGAGAGAGAGAGAAAGGGTAGACAACGCATGGCACGAGATCAAGTCCCCTTGCGCATCAGGCATATGAGAGGGACTCCTGATCTAGTACGCGTACTATTAAGACCTCTGCACAATTAACTTTGAAAGTACTTTTTCATGTATTTTTTTCGTCCTTTGGCGGTAGTCCTGGGAGAGATAGACCAGATATCTGAAATCACCTGTCCCACGAGGAGCCGAGCTACAAGACTGACGTCAACCAAGTCCTAGGGAAGCAGAAGCGAAAGCAGCTACCGGAGTATGACGAGAGTTCACGTATAAGCAGCAGAATATGGTAAACAAATTTGCAGAACAGGGCAATGTGAGAAAGTGAAAGTTATTGTAGGATCAAGGCGTAGTGTGCAGAAGCATCAGATAGTACGATACCTTAGTAGTGTGGGCGAGAGGAAAAGGGAGGAAAAAAAAGAGGAAAAAATGTTTAATTTAAAATTTTCTTTAGAGGGTTATCCCTTACTGGTTGGCACCATCTCTCCAAGGTGGGTTAGCAATCCCATGTTCGTTGTACATTCTAAGAGTGTCTAAACTATACAATGGTTGAAAATAAACGAATTGTTTTTTCTCACATGTATTAATAGACCTAAAATAACCATTTTTACGGGTTCTCTAGGAGAGAGCTACATGATCGACGCGCACAAGTAGAAAGGGACTAGACTATGCACAAACATAACCTTAACTTCCTCATTTTTCGGCTGTACCTTGAAGAGAACAAGTCAAAAAAATTTTTATTCAGTATGGCATGTTTAAAACATTAATACACATGTTGATGAAATCTTCGAAGAAATTTTGTTATAACATAACCTCCCAAAATGAGAAAAACAGTCGTATTTGAAGAGGAAAGCCAGATAGGCCAAAAATAATTTCGCGTATACAAAATTACTGTTAAGGTGCATAAATATATGTTACACGGATTTATACAATCACAATAGTTATAAAAATAATAAGTCATATCTCAAAGGCAAAGCTGCATCCTACATATCCTTCCTATAAACTTATTTATTTTTTATTCTCTATCATGAATTATAAGAATAACTGTCACGTGACCAAAGCTTACATACTTTTTATTAATTTTAGGATTAATGGAAATT
This sequence comes from Copidosoma floridanum, assembly GCF_000648655.2. The sequence goes on from NW_019379830.1 coordinate 112,947, forward strand.
AGTTAAGCAAAGATCAATTTTATTATTAAATTATAACTAATCATAAAAAACAAATTCATAAAAAATTACATCTTTACAATCGAAAACAGCTATATGTCTATTGTTTTCCTTGATTTTAATCAGATAAGTAGAGTGTATTATTTCGCTTTTGTGGTAGTCAAAATTAAAAAAAAATTTATTTATCAAATACAATGATTCCAACAAGAATTGATTGTACATAAATGATGTCATATTAAATGAACGAATTATTGTTTTAAATAATAGGAATTTTTGTCCCACGTAACTAGACAAAAGTACCTTTTTTGGGGGGCAATATGGTGAAAATGTTTGTTTCGTTCTGCATTACATGGCCAACAATTCGTTTATATATTAATACATATGTTACAGCAAACACAGAAGTACTTAGAATTCATGAATCACGTGTAACATAAGTAGTATATATAAGTATATGTATTGTATCCACGCGCATTCTTGAATACGTAATAAAAAAATATTTCCTACTTTAATATCGGATTCTTAAAGACCTATTAAAATTGAGTGTACTCTTATTTTCTCAGTTTCTGTTGTACTGAGTTCAATAACATTTGAGTCAGAAGTTTCAATTTTACCCGGGATCCTGAGACTCACACCTGGTTTTCTGTTTCAGATTACATTTTGCAGTATTTAATAAATCTGGTTAGCAACATATTATCATGAAAGCTATAGCATCTAAGTCTTTTTTTTGCAGATGTTCAAGACTTTGAGTGTATAAGGACGGTAAGATTTCAAGATGACCAATTTTTTCTTGTGTTTCAAAATTTTTAAAATTATTCTCAGCACTATGAATTACTGCATCTACTATGCCTTTGTAACAATAATTTCTTAATTTTTTTTTGTTCGTCGATAACTTACAATGATTATTATGATTCATAACATATGTATGTATAAAAAATTGTTTAGCTTCTCTACCGGCATATAATAAAGGACTAAAATTTTGTTACTTAAATCTGTATAAGATTTTGTATTAATATTATTGTAAAAAAGACATTGATTATTAAAGTCCTGTAAGTTTTGTGGGTATACACAAAGATTAAAATTTTCTGGTAAACCAGAATTGGAAACTATAATAACACCACACTCTGCTAATAAGTTGGCCCCAGTGACTAGGGCCAGTAGGCTGTCACCATAACCTGGAATTAAAAAAAAAAAAAAAATTACTGTTTTCAGGAATTATATTCCCAAAGTGTGTACATTTTACGCTGGTAGTTTGGCCTCGTTTCTGCCTCTGCCATCTCACAGTACAGCTGATACTGAAAAAGGTGGTCAAAAGTCAAAAATTAAAACAATATATTTTAGATCATCAGCTAAAGGGTTCTTTTGGTTACTTATTACAAATATAACGTCAAATTTACGAAAATTTACTCTCTGTATTTCTTACTGGCCACCTCCAGCATAAAACACAGTAAGTGCAAGTGACTAAATGTTCCAGTTCTATAGATTGAGAGCTTATGAACAGTCAGAGGCATGTTTGCATGTAATACTAGTCGTAAGGCTTTAGGAACTTATTAGCAGTAAATAAATCATACTGCTAAAACTTCTTAGTATTTATATCATAGCCTAATGATATAGCTTGTGATGTACCATGAAATCGGTGAACCAAATTTTTGTCAAGTACAGTTAGAGCTGCAGAAATTTACTGTTTTTAAAAAATTGTCGAGCAGTGTCACCATTATAAGAAGAGCCATACCCAAGTTTAGGCTTGTTACCAATCAGTCCTAAATTGCTTTTAAAATAGTCTTGGATATTTTTTTTCTTTGTCCTACTATTTTTCCTTTTACGCTATTTCGAGTTTGCCATTTTTGTTTACCAATTTTATAAGCTACGTGTAGTAAACATTTAAAGTATCGAATTTATGCATGTAATGATGACATACTAAAATTCAAGAATTGATCAGTAACAGGCTTGCTCATTATTAAATTAAAATTATTAATATCTTTAGACGTTGCTCGGCACAAATGGCAACGGTAAGCAGAAGATGTACTTGTAAGACCATTATACACTCAGCCGTCAATCATATAAAATACATGTTTTCCACTAACAAATTGCAATGAAACAATTGAAATAAAAAATACATTTTCGTCTGATATGCTACTATCACTGAATTGTTTATCCGTAGCATGCCTGGAAGTCCTATCATAACCACTTTTCATTAATTTTTCGATTATTAAATATCTTCTAATACAGTTATATGAAGATTTTCTCTAACTGAATCATAAATGTTTCTGATGGTCAATCCATTTTGTGAAGTATTACCTGCAAAAAGAATAAACTATTTAATTTAGAACCTTTCCGTATACTTAATAGTTTTGTTTAATAATAAGTTCTTTATTAATTATCCATTAAACTAATCATTCAAGAACTATTGTTAGTTACAATACCGTTAGAATTATCTAATACTGAAATCATTATTGTTGATTTCACACAAAAGTATTATGCAAGCGATCTTAGATATTTAAAATATTTATCTACGTGCATTCGTCAATAATATAGTATTTACAAAAATTTTTTTTTGATTAATTTTTGTAATAGAACAAATTAAAATTACCCACCATTCTCATTAACCTGTCACTTTATAGTTCTCTGACTACTGAGGTTATAAGCTTTTTATCTTTATCGATATATTTGTACGCAGTGGTACTTTGAAACACACAACAGGTGTGTGTAAGAGTAAGTGTGTTCGTCTAAAGATACGTGTATCTGGCTGAGGTCCAGTTGCATCCCATTAGATAACGCTAATGACCTGTATAGTAATAAAAATTTTTCCCAGGCTCTAGACTGGCAGTATAATGATATGTATATATTACATGTAAACACTGGTGTGTTTAGAAAAAAATGTATGTTTCTTAGATAAAAATAATTTATTAAGATAAACATATTTTAATATTGAATAGTATTAATCCTTTACGGGAAAAAAATTTCTTAGATACTTCCTGAAAGTAATAAAAGATTAAAAGTGAGACATTGTCGTATTTAAATATATTATTAGGTATAGTAATAAAGTATTTAGAAAATCTGGTGATGTATTCGCTTCGCTCAGCAAGACAAGACTGATGAATCACTGAAAATTTGATTTTTGTACAGTAAGATAGAAACTGACAGATTGACTGGACAGGGAATATAGAATTGTATTACTTTATTTTTCACCGTCAAGAAACTACGGAAATCAAGTTACATAATTTTTTTTTACTTCAATTAAAAGAAAAGTGCAAGTTAGAGCAGCAATTTTTTTTTTCTTTTTTAGAATTATTCAAAAGACAGTAAAGAACAAATTCAAATAAGTTTCATATCAAAACAATGAAGAACAATATAACATTATAACATGTTGCAATCGAACAATTTCAAATAATAAAATAAATGACAATGGTCGTTTCACTACTTTACTGCACTTCTAAACTCATTATTTAACATATTTTTTTCTTATTCTACTTACCTTGAGATATTTCATCGAATTAAAATTATTTTTGTTTAGTCCCTGGATACACCGAATTACAACGCTTTTTTGAATAGTGCCGGAAGTTCACTGACATGATTTGAACGGCGTCACCAAGATTTTAGGCTCCGGTTTCCGACTGACTATCCGTGTCTCGAGCTCAAGCTCCCTTTCCGTAAGCACTAAACTGCTGTCTACAGAGCGCGTAGAATCCATTGCTCGTGCTCCATTCTTCTTGGTAGATATTTGATACTTTGTAGTAATAAATCCTTCAAAAATGTAAAAGATGACATCCGCAGCAAAGTACACGTTCTGTTTTCAGTAAGAATCATTTCTCACTAGATATCTGGCAAAGTTGTAACTATAGTTTTTAAGTGGTTTAGTTGTTATCGTTAGCTGAAGAAACTAGTTTTGTTTATTAAATACATGGAAAAACAAGGGTTCAGAGCGGTGATTAAATATCTCTATTTTAAATCGGAAAAATGTAGAGATAGCGAAATCACCTTGAAAGGTTATAACTACTGCTACTGTGATGCACGTTGTACTAACTTTATTAACTATCAAGAAAAGAGACAGACGGTCACTGGACAATATTATGCATTATCATTAGGATAGTGGAAGTAAATAATAAGAGAAAGTTACTCTTATTTAGAAAGTTTTCTTTTTTCGGAATAATGCACGAGTGCATACGTGTCCAGTTTTTATGGTTAAAATTGAGGAACTGTAGTTTAAATTGATAGGTTATCCATTGTATTCGCTAGATCCAGCCCTAAGTGTCTTTTTCTTACTTAAAAATTAAAAAAAAAGCTCAATAAAAAACGGTTGACATCAAATGAAAAAATTATCATTAACACAAATGCTTATTTTTATGAATAACCGCAGTCACATTTTCTGTAAGCCTGAAAAAGTTGAAGGAACGTCTTTCAAGTGTATTGAAGAAGAAAGAGATAGTGTTAAAAAATGAGAAAAACTTATTTAAAAAAAAATAGTTTTTCTATTATTTTCTAAGAATTCGTTATACCACTCTCGTACATAGTGTATTCTGTAAAAAAATGTTATCTCTTGTATTGTTATACTGTCAATAAGTAACAAAGCCTCTCAATATCAAGGTTATGTGAGGTGAAGTTTGGTATTTAATAATTTTGCAGCTCCACGAGACGAAGAATAAAATTTCAATATCAACTTTTACCACCACAAGCTATATTTTTTTATTTCAAACTTGAAGAAAAATAATGATTTTTCCATGACGCAAAGAAAAACTGAGGAAATGGTATGAGTACGTCAAAGTATTAAGTAAAAGCAATATCAAGAGACTTTCAAGTAACAAATTTTTGAACACTGTCTTTAACTTCTTTCAACTGACTTTCTTGTCAAATACAGTATTACTTTAAGATGATAAAGATACCTTACACATAGTCTGATACTCTAAGGCTTAAAGTAATTCTTAGTCATCATACATTCAACCTGATAACTCAATAAAGATGCAAAGATACTTGCCTGTTTGGCGATGGATTTGTTATCCTCTTTACGGTACACCTTTCTTATTCTTGCAAGAGTCATTTGTGACATTGCTTTGGAGTTTAATCCAAAAACTATTCTTTCTTCTGCTACCAATGAAGACAGAGGATTCATACCTGTATAATGAAAAATCACATGAATCGTCTTATGTCACAACAGTAACGGAGAAACATACTTAATGCATAAAACATACGTCATACTATCAATTCATAAGAAATAAGTTGAAAATATAACACAATACGTAATTAATCGTCTTGTATGAAAACGGTAATGAAGGAACATACTGATTATAATATTGTCAATTCATAAAAAATAAGTAAAAAATATAACACAATACATACGCAGTTAATTACTGAGAATTTCATAATGTTACAACATGCAGAAAGCATGTATTGTTACAAAATGTAAAAGTAATAGTAATACGACAGTAGTGCTTACAAAAGTATTCATAGAGGACCTTCAAGTTTTTTTCATAATATTTACTAAATAAAACTCCATAATGCTAAATGAATTCATTTGCTAATCATGCAAAATCATTCATATTACATGAGTATTCAGACTCTGAAAAAATGATAAAATTAAATCCCTCCATTTGTGAGTGTACTTTCGACGAGACATGTATTTTTAAAGAACCTGAATAAAAATATAAATAACAGATAAAAATAACAGATTAACAATCCATTGCGATGGTTAGCATGATGATCGTAAATTTTTATATACCATTGATGATTAAATCTTCTTAAATACGTAGCTTTTCACAGTTACCCATATCTATTCAAACTAACTAAACGTAGCGAAATTTTTGTATTTTCCAAACTACAAAGGTTTTTACTTTATCCTACATTAGTTTACCCTTTTACATTTTTTATATACACTACGTCAGCCAACACTTCATTTCAGAACCTAAATAAAATTACTATAAGGTTATTCTGTGTCCTTTGTATTTCTTAGGATATAGTAATTCAAATATCGATAGCTTGAAAATGAGGTAAAAATATAAGTACGTATTGCCTATTTTCAGAAAAACCGTATTTATGAGACGGTTCGTAGGCGTTATGTGAAATATATTATAACTTTTTTTAAGAACCTGTACAATATAATAGATTAACTTGCAGTTAAACCACAACATACCAACAAAATGATTCACCAATGTAGTAGGTGAAGAAGATACAATACTGTCTGTATTTATACTGGTCTCTCACATCGTAATTTGTTTAGAAAATATTTCGATTTATCTTCAAATTACTTCCACTAAATTTCATAATAAAAACATAAGCTTATAGTAGATAACTTAAGTAAACAATAAGAACATAAACTAGAAGAAACTTAAAAAATACGTACGACAGGAAATTTTTTCAAGTTCAGCAAAAAAAGACAAAATAATCACCGAAAACAATAAGAATGTAAAATAATTACATGAGAAAAATAAATAGAACTAAAAAAAGACATTATACAACAAAACCTGAGTTTAATCTTGTAGCTCTGTTACATAAAAACCAAAAGATCGCTATGCCGTTATAAAAGGGTACAGTGGCCCCTTAAAAAATACCTTTTGACAAATGTAGAAGTCTAGGTAAGTTTGATGTATTAGAGTCACCTATGTATGTATGTGTCGATTATGACAAAAATCCTATTTTCAGTCATTTAATCCATACCTGTGTATAAAACAACAATAAAATTTGACCGTACACTGTTAATGGATCGATTTTTATTCATTCTGGCAAATAAGAAATAGTAAGTTTTTTTTTGTTTACTTTTTTTTGTTGTTGAAAATTTGATGCTTAGTTGTTCAGTATTTATTTTTGATATTACATACAAAAAGAAAAGAAAAAAAGAAACAAAAAACTAAAAAAAAACAAAAAAAAACATGTTGAATTATAAAACTTGGGCTTACAAAGTAATAAAATAAATTAAATAATGCCAAGTTTTTTATTATTTCCCCAAGAAAAAAACATAATATTTTATTTTTAACGATTTCACTTTTCCATTACTTAATTCACGATTTTATAAATATTCTTTAAAAATTTTACATTATGCAAAAAAAATAAACTTGGAGTCATAATATATTTGTACTTAGATGGAAAACGAAAGTAACTGGGCAGTAAATTATCAAAATAATATTGAACAATTTATACTAAAACCACAGCTGGACATGTAGTAAACTCAGCGGTATTCAGTAACTTTACTATATACTTATTACATAACTTGCCAGGCTCTGTTTTTCAGTTTTTTGGAGAATAACTTATACATGCATAAGTTGTCGTAGCTACCTTTGTGGTTAATATTCCAGTTTATGAATCTAATGTTTGTAAGAATGATATTGTGGATTATAAATACTATAAGCATATAAAATAATTGTGATTAAACTTTCCATTGCTTTATATTGTTGCTGATTACTTTCTACATATACGTTGTTCATGATAACGCGTTTAAATAATGTAAATAGAGACTTTAAGGCTGCTGCTGCTGATTGCGAGAGGATACGGTCGAATTCACAACATTAATTAACGTCACGGCCATGAAATAGCCATTACACTTACAAGTACATTTACCTATAGCAAGTATAACTTCGGTTATCCTGGCCGTCCTCGCTCGCAGACTTCAGCAGTTAGGCTTTGTCTTTTGAGCAGATCACTTGCTAAGCAAAGACTTATTGCGTCGTTGACTACCTTTTGCGACTTCTAACGTCGAATAGATCGAGTCATACATTGCTCAAACATCGTTCAATTCTTTTACTGTCCTTTTACACTCTAATATTTGTCGTTAATTCTCCTTTTTTAAACAAGCAAGCAAGCAGGCACATATATTTTGTCACATTTTAATCTTATTGTTGTCTTTACTTGTTAATGAACTAGTTTCAATTGTGTTAAAGTTAAAAGAAACGAGTGCAATCTTTATTTAATCCTCGAATACCTTGTAAGATTTTGTAAGGCCTTTGTTTTTTATCCGGCGGCACAAGCGCCTATATCGCAATACGTGGTTAGCTATTAATTTTAGAAAAAATTAATAGTTGGCATCGACACAAAATTAAACATAGGTCTTTATCAAAGTCGTACTGTCTACTGATTTATCCATCTATATATGTATCTACTTATATACCTACGTCCTCGCGGCGGAATAGACAGAATCATTGTATCAATCGTTTGTAACCTACTTTTGAGGTAGCAAAACATTATTTTTCTCTTAAAAAAGAAACAACACTTTATAATATATGTGTGAAGATCAACAACCAGGTATCAAATATGACTATTTCGATTTGTAAGTATGTTGTTAACAGATTTTTCCTGAAGTCAAGTCAAATACTTTGAATTAAAAACATAACTGTACAATATGTTACAAAAAAATTTTCAAAGGTATGCTATTATCAAAGAGTTAAGTAAAAAAAAGGTAATTAATACTTACATAATTCATGTATAAGATCAAGTGAAAAAATCACGTTTATGTACTTAATGGTTTTTAGTCACTTATGTCACAAAAAAATCCAGACGGAACTAATTACTAAATAACTGAGCCTAGCAAGTAATTCAACAAGTATGTAGTAAAGTTACTGCATACCCCTTATTGCACTACATCACCAGCTGTGGTTGTAGTATGAATCATTCAATATTATTTTAATAATTTACTGCCCAGTTACATTAGTTTTCCATCTCAGCACAAATATATCATGACTCCAAGTTTAGTCTTTTTGCATAATGTAAATTTTTTTAAAAATATTTATAAGATCGTAAATCAATTATTGGAAAACTTAAATCATTTTAAATAGAATATTATGTATTTTTCTTGGGGAAATAATAGAAAATTTAGCATTAATTAATTGATTTTATTACTTTGTAAGCCTAAAGTTTCATAATTTCACATGTTTTTTTGTTTTTGTTTTTTGTTTCTTTTTTTTTCTTCTAATGCGTAATATCAAAAATTAATACTGAACAACTAAGCATCAAATTTTCAACAAAAAAAAAAAAACGCACTATTTCTCATTTGCCAGAATGAATAAAAACCGATCCATAAACAGTGTACGGTCAAATTTTATACACAAGTACGAATTAAATGACTGAACGACACGAAATTACCTACACTTATTTTTTTTGTAACGTAATTATTAGAGTGTAAAAAAATGTGTTATTAAATTAAAAAAAATAATTTACATGGGTGACTTTCATACGTCAAACTTGCCTAGACTTTTACATTTGTCAAAAGGTATTTTTTGTAGGGAAATCACAACTATTCTGGAGAAGAAGTTACTTGAGCAATGTGTTATAAATATTTTAGTGAAAATTTCATAGAAATATATACTATTGTCTTGGAAACAATTTATTTACTTGTAGAGCCGAAGATTGATCTAAAAAAATGATCTATATTCACAATCAGTGTTAGAACACCTTATCACTTTGGTTAGGTCATGTTTCAACAAATTTTGCAATTTAAGTGATTTGTTACATAATTCTCTTAAAAAATCTGCAACATTTTGTTAGGTTTTTGACATAAACTGTTTGCCGGCAAACAGCTTTAATGATAAAACGTCGAAACTATTGTTCGGCGAATTTTGTGTTAAAACAGTTTTAACAATATCGATATGACTATGTTCAGAAATAATTCTTCGCACTGTTGAAGAATCAAATAAGCTCTGCAAGCTAACATTAACGTAACAGGAAACAAAATCAGTGTTAGGTAAGCCAGTAATACTCTAAGTATTGTCTGACATATGAATTATATGACTTTCTGTATCAGCTATTAATGTTTTTTTTTCTACAGCCCATTTGTTCTCATAAACTTTAAGGTTTTAAATTCGTTAACGATCTGGAGGAATGGCAAAATGATCAAGGTCGAGACCATGTTTTGTTCGCAATCTATTATATTCAAGAATAGCTGATATATTTGCAGTACAACATGAAGGATCAAAATTGATGGAATGTAATCCACTTAGTGTAGTAACACAGTAACACGTGATGTCGCTACGTATGTTTGGCCATCACTAAATATACTGTTACCTGCTTCGACTACAGCGTAAGATTAAGCCTTTACTCTTATGTATAGTTATACTGTAACAGTTACAAATCGAGAAATGTTGTCGTGTTATGGATATTTTATCCATAACAATAAATTTATACTTCATCCGAGGTATATCATACTCTTTACTAGATTGTAATTAAATATGTATGCTGATAATGCCATGCAATTTATCTTTTAGTATAGAAACAACTGCACCAATAGTGCCATTAACTAAACCAATGGAAATGTCACTGTTTCTCCTTATCATTATTTTAGAACCAGTTTTAATTGTGATGGTACGATCTACGCCACACAAATTATCAACATTTTCATTTAAAAGTTTTATAATTTTTTTCTGCAAATGTTTCAGACATTGAAACGTATCATTGGCAATAAGATTGATTTCCTTAGAATTAATTTCAAGCATCATGGCTTTATTTAAAATATCACACATTTTTCTTACAGGTAACAAACAAACTGTTTTAATAGGTAATGTGAGCAAATAATTACACAATTCTATGACATTATTCGAATAATCATCGTTTGTTGATTTTAATACTCTTTTTTATAGAGTTTCCGTATCAGAATTTGTCGTAAAACCTAATCAGATACGGGATAAGATTCCAGAATATTGCTTACCACTCTTTTGTCTTATATTTGTAGTGAATTCATCGTATTCAAATAATTCCCATAAATTAAAAGTACACATAGACTTTGTGTACTTATCGACTTACTTTTTGTTCATTTCAACAAACACAAAATCTTCACGAACCGGACGTAGCTGAAGTAAATCTCCGAAAACAAGTACATGTATTTTTTCAAACCATCTGTCCTCAATATCATATTTCTGTCAAACGCAAATGAATCTACGTCAAAGTGACATTAGATATCATTGATATTTCGTCGATTATGATAAGATCAACATTTTCCAAAGTTTGTTTAATTTGTTTTGTTGTAGCTTTGGAAGACTCTTTAAATGCCACTGTACCACCATGTTTCACTGGAAGTGGCAATAATCTGTGGATCGTATGTCCCTTAATGTTATATGCTGCGATTTTGGTAGGAGCTGTTACGGCTGTATCTTTGCCACGGCGTATTTTATTCCAAGTGACTAAATTTTCCATAATATAACTTTTTCCTGTACCTCCAGGACCACTCACAAACATTCGAAAAATTTTATCACAAGATTTGATAGTAGAAGTAATATTATTAAAGACTCGTAGCTCGTCTGCGTTAAAATTCCCAATAAAATTTTGTAATTTTTCATAATTAGTAACTGCAACTTTACCAACAGCTACAAAATCACTCATAGCGTTTTCCACTTAAATACGTACATACCCTTCTGCGATATCTACAGAATTCGTTAGCGTATCTACTTCATTTTTTTCTATTTCATTTTGAACTAACTTATTCATGTTATCCATAGCTTCTTGTATGGTTGCACATTTATAGTGATATTTTATTGCATTTGATAACGAATCTTGGTAATTTCTAAATGCTTGTACGTAAGTTTCTTCAGAAAAATTTTAGTTCATCCGTATCCCTCCAAGTATAAAACAGTAATAAAAGTGAAACGTAGTACTTCTCCGGCTGATCCATTTACACGATATGGATAGTGATTTATCAAATACGGTTTTTTGCGTTCTTTACATTATAAATCTTTTTAAGTTTAGTAATATTAAGTTTTACGTTTTAATTATTTTTTTCGATGTATCAAAGTGCCTGGCAAAGTCATACAAACATAAAGATTCCAATTTTTTCAGCCTGTTAGGATAATGATTGTCAATAAGAGACTCAGAAAATATATCGGTTGATTTTTCTGGAAAGTTTTTAATTTTATTAAATGGCTTCAGTTTATGATAACGTATCATATTAACGTTTAACCATCTAATCACTGTATCACGATCAGTGGCATGTAAAGAATGTCCTAATAGAGTGTCAGCCGCTTCGATTGTTCCACATTCTCTGTGACGTAAAACATGCAAAGAGAACGCCCAAAGCAAACTGTATAATGATTTGTTGGTTTTCATGTCTGAATAATCAAAGTTGTTTTTTTTGCCTTTTATTCCATATTTGCAAATATATTTGGTTAGTAAATAAGATCCCCAATAAATTAAACATCGTTGTAACCTTCCCAAATCAATGGAAGAGCGGACATATAGTCATTGCTAAATTATTCGTCCTTGGCACGGGGTAAATTATAAAATCTACTTTTATTTTTTAATGTATTTTTGTTGGCAATGGCAATTGATACGTCTTTTAAAATAAGTTTATCAGTTATCGGTCGTGGAAATCCAAACCGACAAACGTTTTTGAATGCAGTTTTTGTTTTCTTCTTGTGCATGCAGTAATTATTATGTTTATGTTGTTGGTATGCCAAAATCCGTCAATGAAGTTCTGGTTAAATCATTTTATCAGGATTATGATATGTAATGTATTACATAATAAATTCTTGTACCTTTTCATTAGAACTTTTACCATAAATTGGAGCATCTTAAATCCAAAACAAACAATGATAGTGAGGTAAGCCTCTACCTTGGTATTCACGAACATAATAATAGGGAATCACTTTGCCAAGAGGATTAGAAGGTGATGTTATGTAAGCTAAAACAGCCTTGAACTTATTTTTAAAATATCTTGCTGTTGACACTGGATCTAATGCTATTAACTGACTGATCAAACGATTATTGTTCCAATTATTTACTTTTTTTCTATATTCTCCCAATGTTGACCACATTTATTCTCCAGGGTTGAAAGTTACAAAAAAGAAGCAAATCCATACTCACGCATTATGCTATGTAAATCATTTCAGACTTTTTTCCAAAAAACTTCAGTACCAGGCAAACGATAAAATATTGTGTCTAGATTAGCAACTATTTTTCGGTCATTCAAGATTTATAAAAAATCTTTTACAGTGCGATTGTAATGTGGATCAACAATATTAAGAATGTGAAATATTCCGGAATTTATTTGTCTCGTTGTATTATTTAACAGTAAATAAAAAAGGTATTGATGGTTTAATCTAAACTGTGGATATGGAAATGCCAGTCGACATTTGATAAAATCAAAATCTCTCAATTTTGGGTTTCTTTCAGCATACTGACCCCATTGACCATATGGGTACAAATCTGGGCAGCATTTTAAGTCTAAATCTTTAGCCCTATTATCCATCGCAGTTAAATGAACCTACAACATTTGATATAAGGTAGCGCCAGATTCATTTCTTTTTTTATCATGAAAAGGGTATATGGTATAGTGTTCATAGTATGGATCAGACTGGGATTTTTGAGTTAGCATTGGTTGCATTTTTTCATCAAAAATTTGACCAGCTTTTTTTTCATTATTTGAGGTATCTCTACTCTTGATTTCCAAATTAGTATTATCCAATAGTTTATCTGGAGTACATGGAAGTCTTATATTTTTATTAATAGCATTATCTATTTTGAGCCAACATAAAGCGTTTAATATTTCATTCACATCAACATAATCTTGTCGATTTTTTTTTTATCTTTTATGGGTAGGTTTGCACTAAAATAAATAATTCATGATTAACATTAATCGGGTCAGTATCAGTGCATATTTTTTTTCAAGTCTCTTCTATAGGTAAAGGTAAGTGAAATGTTGTACCAACAACTTTATCAAGTTTCTCGTTGTGAGGTTTTGTTCATGACAGTATCCATTTTTTCTATGGTCTGGAAGGCTTTTGCTCTTTGTATCAAAATTTTTTCTAACATATTGAGATTTTGAATCTTTTCAGGAGCTTCTTTGTCAAAGAGATTATTTAAAAAGCAATTAGATGGCAGAATATCATTTTTTACTTTTGAGTAGCAAGTCCTACAAATACAACTCTCATTGAAAGTTTTAGCCTCGAGAGATTTTTTTATTTCTTGGATAATAGTGTTTTCAAAACTAAGTAATTCGAATACAACATTGGGAGCAATATCATTGAATGATAGAACATCTCTCTTACAAAATAATTTTTCACATGATAAACAAAAGACAGATGGTGGATCTATAACAATTGCTTTGTACTTTTTAATGCTAATGTGAAATTTTTCTCTTAATTCTGACTCATTTATGCTTACTTCAGTCACATTTTGACGAATTATTATGGGAATACCCAAATGTTTCAAGTCTTAAGCAATATCATTTAGAAATTGGACATCAGCAATTAGAATTTCTAAAAATAAGGACTCAATTTCTTTTAAAATATCAATATCAACTGTCTTGCAATAATGATTACACAACCATGATTTTGTTTTATTGTTTTCTTCTCAAGTTTTTGCTTGCCTATGAAAGAAGAGTGTCATCGGTAGCCAGGATGCCCAGCTTCACAAGTAACATCTCTGTTTTTGGTGTAGTGATGATGATCGACTATGATAATCGTCTACTTGATGGGTCATCTTATAAACACTCTTCACTATCTTTGATTGCGGGTGGTTTCAATTTTACCTCGACGCCACCTAGTGGATCGTACTAAACTAAAGCACAAAGCTAGCTTATTTTAGCAAAACTTTAATTTATCGCTATTGTCATTTATTTTTTTAAGAAAAACACTATGCGAAAACCATCTCGGAATCATAAAGAATCTGTATGCGAAATTTCAGCAAAATTGGTCAGTAGTTTTTGTGGTTATTGATTAAAATGGGTTTAGCAACTTTGCTTTATATATTAGAAGGAAAAAATCATAAAAAAACCTGTTAGATTGCATCAAAGATGTTGATTTTTGAAGGCTGAGCAAATCAGAAGGCATACTCATATTTTTTTATTAAATATTGCCTTAAACTATCGCGCCACGCACGCAAAAAACCTTTGCTTTTGGAATTTTTTACAATGCTTAGTTGACCGCGTACCCCACGCACGCGAATTCTGGAATAGCCTCAAGAAATGACCACTAGACGGTCGTAGCTGAACACTAGGCTCTAACCAGTATTGTAAAAAGGTTATCGAAAGGGCATAGCCAGGACGTTATGTTTAAATACATATCTAGATATATTATATAACCTTCGACCTTCGAGACGTGATATATACATGCACATACACATGTATATGTTCACGCACACACACACACTCCCATTTATATTGTTTTTTATGCGAGATATGAGGGAGATAATTTAATGACTATAAGGAAAAGTTCTGAGAACACGTAAATTTTAAGAAAAAAAATTAAGCTCAATATAGTATGATTACTACGAATACGAGTGAAACAAACAACCAACGTTAGATCGATTTTCAAGTGAATCATGAACAATACGACGATTAAGACAGAATTTCTGAGTTTGTAACTAGTGATAATGATGTAACATTAAAAAAAACTTTTTCTTGTATGTTCCAAAAAATTAAATATTCCATGTCCCTAAAAAAATTTTAATAAAGCAACGATAATCTATGTATAAAATGTTTTCTTATTATTTGCTTGAAAAATTTATTTTCAATCTAAAAGCGTTGAATATATACTTAGTATTACCCTTACTGTAGTACTGTATTGTAGATATATGTTATTATGCGTATATACATACACCCTGGCCAGGCACTGATCATAGACTGGCGTCAAACTCATAACACCGTGTGATAAACTCTACATTCAAGCCTGCCCAGGCCCTGGCATCGATGTAAGGCTTGCCTGGCCAAGCCCTGGTCTTATGGCCATTGGATCACATTCTTGTCGGGCGAGCGAGTCAAGTTCTGGAACAAAATACTTCTCCAGTCCTCGCAGATCGGAATTCTATAGAAACGTGTGTAGCTAGGTCAAAAAGTGGGGTATACACGTATTTGTCTTCTGAGAATTACGATTTTTTACCATGACATCAAACGACAAAGAAAGTAACATTTTTTTAAGAATAATATACTTACACTATTAGTAAAAAAACTTTCAATGTGTAACAGTCAGTTATTCTGTTAGTTGTTTTTGACTTCAAAAAATGTAGATACGCCTATAGGCACATAATCCAACGACGTGTTTTTCAATATAATTATAAATTTTTTCAACCTCAGTTTTGTTCGTGTGATGATGAAACTACCAAACTAAATTCGAACAAGTTTTTCGCCTCATGATATGTTAATAAACAACAATACGTTATTATCACTAAAAACATTCATTTTAGTTTGATGACCTGTTAGAGACCATGTATACCGAAATGGAAGATATTAGTATTGGTAAAATATTAACCTATATTATTTACTTATTCAATTTATACTTAAATTAGATGATGTAAATTGAAATTTTTTTGTAGTGTACTTTTCCCTTTTACTTAACTGGTTGTTGTCTTCATCATAATATATACTTTATTTTCTAATTTTTTTTTTTTTGCATAAACTCGTTTTAATTAGAAAAAAAAATACTTTCTACGAACGAAAAATGACGAGAAATTGTGTTGATTGTAGGTACATCGGCAGCTGGAGGTAGTGGCGGTAGTAGTGCAGCTAGCATAGGTGCTATTGCTGTTCCAAGTAAAGGTAATCGTGATAGCGGTAATGCCACTGCCGTTAATGGTGGTGGTTCTGCTGCTGATAGAGGTGTAGTCAGACACGGAAGTGCTACTAGTTGTGGAAATGGTCGCGGAGGTGCCATTGATCACAGAGAAGCTGGTGGTCGTGGAGGTGCTGCTGGTCATGGAGAAACTGTTGGTCATGGAGAAGCTGTTGATTGTGGAGATGCCGTTAATCATGGAAATGCTTTTAGTCATGAAGGTGCTTTTGATCACGGAGAAGCTATTGTTTGTGGAGAAGCTGTTGTTCGTGGAGATGCCGTTGGTCGTGGAGGTGCCATTAATCATGGATGTGCTTTTAGTCATGAAGGTGCTTTTGATCACGGAGAAGCTGTTGTTTGTTGAGAAGCTGTTGTTCATGGAGATGCCGTTGGTCGTGGAGGTGCACTTAGTCATGGAGGTGCGGTTGGTCGTGAAGGTGCTGTTGGTAGTGGAGGTGCTGTTGAAGGCGATGATGGCTGAGAGAAAAAATTTCAATTCATTTTATACTAATAAATCCTAGGAACAAACTTACGGAGAATGTTTTAATATAATACAGGAAGACCAAGAGGTGTTGCTGCTAGGCGAACATGAGGATGCCATCGTCAAAATACTTTCAACGGTAATTTACGGTCATATGCCCAGTTTTTTGGTGAACTTGTATCCACTGATCGTCGAGATGCTTGTAGAAGGCAATGAAATCGAAAAAGTGGGCATCAAGAGCGTCATCAAGACCAAAATAATGGATGTTAAGAAAGTTTAGATAATTCATTTAAAATTTTTTTTTTAACTGTGACTTTTAACACTTACGTCTATTTTTTTTAAAAACTGTAGTAGTTTGTACTTAGAGTATTATATAAAGGAATTTTTTCTGTGATACCACAAACTAGTTGGATATTTGAATTTAAATGTGTACTCACCATAAATACACATTTTTTATAAAAAATTTTGAAAACGTATTTGACTATTAGTTTATTAAAAACATTAAATAACTTGGCAAGTAATGAAACGAATTAGGATGTCTGTAAGTCAATGAGTATTATTTTGTTAACGAAGCTAATAGAAATTCAAATAAAATAAATAATCATGGATAATAATAAGCATACTGTTATAAGCATTCGTATACAACTATAAAAAATGTTTTTATTGATAACTCAGTCTTTTTTATGACTACATTATTTATTGTATTTAAAAAATGTTGCAAAAAAAATCCAGTATCAAGTCACACTGGAGCCTGATTATTTTATTTGTTGTAAAATAAGTAAGCAACCAATAAGCTCCCCAGGTTGTGTGGGGATTGAAGCATGTGTTATTATTAAATTCTCTATAAATAATTTAAGCGACTAGGAAGCGCCCTGAGTGGCCTGGTGATTGGCGCTTGCCTTATTATTCTATGTGTTGTAAATACTTTAAGCGACCAGTAAGCGCCCCGGGATGTGAGGAGATTGGCGCTCATGTTGTTATTTTATTTATTATAAATAATTCAAGCGACCAGGAAGCATCTAGGGTTGTGAGATGATTGGCGCTTGTGTTGTTTCTCACATGTTTGCCAGTCACATTCGGGAGCACCGATGAGGACCTCTGTAATGCCCCCTCCTTCTTTGCCTATTCGCTTCTCCAACACTCTATATATTAGTATGTTAGTGACAGTTACTTTCATGTTACTGACCGTAATTTTTATCTTCTTCACCCAACGCTAAGCGAATACGGAAAAACGAGAGACGTAAAATCTGTATTACAGAAATCAGTGTATTTCTGAAATAAATGAAAGTAGGTGTATCTTTTATTAACATTTTACTTCCGATGATACTTTAAGTATCAATCATATATTTATGGTACTTACATTACGTTATATTCATGAATGTAAGCTTAACAAAAGTCACCATTATTTCGTTCGTACGAATAGCTTTGAGTTTATAAAGAGGCTTGAATCCGAGTACATGATCAGTCCCAAAGGCATTCTTGAAGACTTAGCTACTAAAGGTACGAATAACAAGGATGTTTTCTTTATCAGTCTAATAATTAGCACTATATTTCCAAAGTTGAGCTTTTGAACGTGGAGCCAAGGGTCATTCACACAATTTGTTAATTCCCCTTTGATATCAAAGGAAGCTGCTGTTGAAAATCAAAATATGTTGGTGGAGTTAAAAAAAATTGGGCATCAGGAAGAAAAGTTACAAAAAGAGGTGTTTCATGTACTTGACAGAAAAGCTGATAGAAGTGGCAGTTTGGAGGTATGTCAGCAAATAAAGTATTTTTTTAATTAGAAAATATTCATGAGCATAGTCCAAAAATTATAGCCTACTGGCAGGATTTTGTTTTGTGCTGTTCTATTGCTGGGGGTACTGAATCCATGGGGCCCTGCTAGTATTCAAGAAAATCTCCCAATATCGAAGATACGCATAGAGGATCTGGCCTTATTCTGGCTAATGGTACTATTATCTCTCTGTTAATGATGAAATAAAATTTCTACGGCATTATTTGTCACTATTTGTCAACGAAATCATTATATTGAAATCAAATTCTTTTTAGGTGTTTAATGGAGCTCTGTGGTAGTATGCTTAGCTAAGAAAAAGGGAGGCTTTTCTAGAACAATTCAGAAAAAAAATGTTGGAAGACAATCTTACAAGATAAACAACTCATAGGAAGTTGGTAATTATTTGTTAAGAGAATACCACGCTACTCCAAGAGCAGATTACTTATTGTGGAACTCAAGTTAAGCAGTATGAAATTGTCTGGTGCAACTGTACATTATTAATTAATTACTTAAAGTCTCTAAAACCAGATTTTGACACCATACGTGTGATTCCATTATGTTAAACTTGATAGACGTTATTACTAAGTAATTAATCAAAATGTTTTTTTGGAAAGTATAAGATTTATTAATAATAACAAATTTTGATTACATTTGTAAGGAGTCGTTAATGTAAATTACAAGTCGAAGTTTTTAAATGAAAGTGGTATTTCTGTGAAATAAAAAGAGGCTCTTATTTTTAGTAACATTTCCTTGAGTTTAACTGTCAATTAAAACTCTTTATCGCTTCCCAACATTTTTATTATATCATAATTTTAGTTCAAACATAAAAACTGCTCGCACCCATTTAAGCCTAAGTTAATGAAGGGATTTTCAATCTCTTCTAGAGAAGTTGCCTGAAAAAAATGTTGAAAAATTTACATACATCTAATGTTTCTAAAAACATTTTTTTTCAGCGTTTTCTCACATTTCTCATAATTTGGAGGAACATTTTTAATACAAATTCTTGTCCGCGAAGAATTGACACTCCGCTGCATGCATATTGGTAAGAAACAGTAGGGTGTGATATGTGATATTCATGTTATATTACGATGTATGGTTTATAGAGATTAGCATTAGCAAACGAGTCTGTCTCTGCGTGAGTGAGAAGGGTATATACTATATATACATATATAGATCAAAGCCATGCAAATATACCTACAGCCAACGTTACATGCTGTTGGCAGCACTGTTTCATTTGAAGAACACGGCTATCCTAACTATACGTAGGAAAGTTTGGCTTGTAGCTAACTTCACGATAAAACTATTTCGCAAACACTGAGCCTGAAGAAATCTTGTTTTGAGCATTTTAAGATACACATGTCTCATTTTCGTTATTATAACAACTTTCTAGCCCATATTTGTTTGTAAAGCTGTAGAGTATGAGAAAAGAGACTGAATTAAACCAAAAAATATGAGACATACCAGAAAAAATACTTATTTTTCACTACTTAAAAATTCGAGTATGCAAATCTAAAGTAAATAGTAGAGCAGTCACCGAGGCTTCGTCTGCTGTCTCAAACTTGCCTCGTTGCGTTCCCGCAGGACTTGATATCTAAGTCTGAGAAACCTTTGCAATCAGTTTAAAAAAATTAACTATATTGCCATCTGCTTAAAAACTAACATACAACCCTAGGTTAAAAGTAAAGGAATCTTACATCGTTTATTTGTCATCCTTGGCTTCACCTAGGTTGACCTCAGACTTTCTTTACCTTTAAAATTGAATAGCTATATATGATCTTAATGCAATCTTCCTCTACAAAAAGTATTATGGTTCTAATAAAAATAAATTAATTTTTAAGATGAATAACATAGAGTAAATGAAAGTTGTAATGCGATGCGTGGGGGGAAATAACGCAGGAAACAGGACGTATTTTTTCGTCCCACTTTCTGAATTTTCGATCGGGCTTATCAGGCCCATGAACCCTCAACGTCAGTCCTAATATACGATACAGGTCAAAGAACCTGCAAACCTTACCTATGTCACTGTAGTCAAGCCGAGGCATCTAGTGCTTCATCGGCTTATAACTCAAGGCCATGTATGACCCTGACATGTGGAGTAGCTAGATACTTAATAACAGGTATATGACCAGGGCCCTGGCTACGGGACTATTAAATTTGATGACACACACACATTTACATACATTAATAATTAAAGATTCTTATTACCATGAATAAAACAAATGTATATCAAATCAAAAATATTAACTGAATAATAACGAATTGTGTGCGTGTGTATAAGAATCAAGAATGTCATAATAAACTTGTGGTAAGACCACTGTCTCCCGTGTATTTATAACTGCAATCAGCATATAACTTCCGCTTCTTAAGCGGCAGGCTTTGCGAGCTAATTCATAAACTTCGCACAGTTGATTATCAACAGACCTACTTCGTTTCCCGACGGCTACAGAGTGAGAATTTAAGATCGAAATGCGCATCTTGTAGACGTAAAAACTGGTGGACATGCTCACCAGCCAAGTATTATTGCAGATTAGGTTGGTAACGCTAACTCAGGCGACTCAATACCCAACGTTTACACTGGCTATTCGGGCTCCTGGTGACACACTAATCCAGGCCCTGAATCTCTTCGCACCCTTCTCCACAAGAATGACCAGATCAATTGAGCACGATGTCACCAACAGTGTGCATTAAGTCGCCAAAAGTCGCCTACAGGTGTCATTCAAATCGTCAATGAAATCGCCAAAATTGAATAACCATTTACGGAGTGGAGATAGCTACGTTATCTAACTACGCAATCAATGTGGTACACCTTAACAGTAAAAAGCTGTCCAACGTATCGTGTATCATGTTGTGTATTCGTCAGTTACAACATATCATGTAAGCCAAAGAAGCAAGACGCTTCTAAAAAAGACAAGGAAGAACCCCGGTCCTACAATGAAGCTTGGGAGAACGAAGATTGGGGAAAAGGTATATAACCAAAAGCTATAATAGTGTGTAGGAAATTATTTCGATGTTATGTAGACATATATGCATTGACGTAGTGTCTATTCATACTAAATCCACGTACATACGTGGATACAAGGTCTTGATATACACGAAAAAATGGTCATAGGTATTCTTACATACACACATTCAGGTGTTTTCTGTATACTGTACAGTATTAACATATTTACGTATTTACATATTGATGTTATTAATTGATGGGTAAATGTTATGTCAAATTATTATACATCGACTTCTTTCCATCCAAATTGCGCTATGTAAACGTTGCGCTTATTTTTAGAGTGAAACTCGCTGGAGTGCGAAAAAACTTTGTCAATTAAAAATTACAAAGCAGTAAAAAAAGTTATCAATAATAACATAAATATCTATAATATCGGCGTTCGACCTAAAGATACGCATAAGCAGAGCAGTGGAGAAGGGTGTCCGCCGAGGCTTCGATGGCGAAGTTGGTTAACGCACCTTCCCGGCAAGAAGGAGGCCCAGATTCGACTCCTGACCGAAGCGGATAACTTTTTTCACTGCTTTGTAATTTTTAATTGACAAAGTTTTTTCACACTCCAGCAAATTTCACTCTAAAAATAAGCGCGACGTTTACATAGCGCAATTTGGATGGAAATAGGTCAATGTATAATAATTTGACATGAACTAAATAAGGTTGGTATGGCTTTTCAAAAAACTAAGTTTAACATCAGGGCTGCTTATGATGATTTAAAGAACTTGATTACTTTACTGGACTCAGAAATAATAAAACCAGAGCAAATGTCTAGTAATGTTGATGTATTACTAAAAAAAACTATGCTTTTAGTTGTTTTAACATCTCCCAGAAAACTTAAAATTTTTACAAAAAATGCAAGTGATTTCTCCAACTATTTGTTTAAATCAAACGACTAGATGTAAATTTGAAGAACTTCCATTTTTAAATGTATTTATTGAAACAAAAAAATTAGGTCTCATAGAAAATCACTATAACAGACTCTTCACAATAAACTGGTCTGTTTGCTTAAGCCATGCAGAACTTAACAATAGTTACCTTTTCTGGGCTCATGTATTTGAGACAAAAAATGCAGCAAGAGAGTACTTGTTTCGGGAGATAGCGAAATTTTTTCTGACTCTGCTTTCTTTGCCATCATAAAATGCAGTTGTCGAAAGAATATTCTCTATAATAAATATAATAAGAAATAGAATAAGAAACAAAATGCAACTTAGACTTGTGTCTTCCATTATACGGATAAAATGTCGTTTCTTTGCGATAGGTATTTGTTGTACGCAATTTCAGCCAAGTAAGGCTATGCTAAAAGATTTTTGTTCAAAAACTATGTATCCTAAAAGAGCAAATCTTTTATCTTCTGACAGAAAAATGTCAGAGAGAGCATTTGTAATCATTAATTCTATTAAAGACTTTGACTTTTCAAGCACTAGCATAGCTGATTTTAATTAGTTTATAAGACAGATCAATAGACTGCTTCGGTACTAAATATTTTTATTGATAAAAAAAAACTTAAAGATATATGTATTATTAGTAAAACATTAAGACTGTTGACAATTAATTAACATTTTCTTCTAATTTTGTGATTCGGCTTTGCCTGCGAATAACAATGTATCAGCTTGAATCGTGATAAGAAAAAAATTAAGCTGTGCTTATTTAAGTATGTATAATTAATACTTAAATTATAGTAGTGTATACAAAAACTGTGATGATTTGGCTGAATCCAAAAAATAAAGAATGTTTTATTAAATACTTTTACTTTATAGTGTTTTCATTCCACCTTTGTTTTTTTATTGTTACTTTTAAAAATTTAAAGCTTCTTCTTAGGAAAAATTTGTTCGCATGCTGAGAATAATATTCAATGTTACTAATTATTCATTTCACTCTTCATTTTCAATAAAAATATTATACATTTATGTCCAATAAGAAATTAATTACTGATTTTATTGATTAATGAATAATAAGACTGTTATTTATCTAAGTAATGATGGCAATTCTCTGCGATTTCCATATAAATCATCAAATCACCAACTAATCTCTGATAAATCGCCAGAAAAGTCGCCAGTCACCAACCTAAAAATGTTGTTGCCCAGACAAGTACAAAATCGCCAAATTGGCGACAAGTCTCCAAATCTCGTCACCTTGTTTTCCACTTGCTAACTCTCTTCACATGCCCGGCACATTCGCAATTCCAAGCTGGTCTCTTGACCTCTCTCCTCTATTTCTGCCCCATCGCATACCCTTTCCTTTCTCCCAAAACTTCTGCAAACCCACATTGGCGGTGCCGTTACAAAGTGTAATGAAGGAAGTTAGTAACATAATTGCGTACAGTAGTGTAAAATGAGAAAATGAGGGTTGATAAATAATATGCCTGAGAAAGTGTTATGTGATAATGGGTTCATAAAAAAAAGACTTCTAAAAAAAACGTACACTTTTCTGTGACTTCCCCGAAAAATGCTTGAAAATCGATACTTTCTTTTATAATTTAAATAAAATATTTACACGTTTAAATATCAACACGTAACGAAAATAAAAAAAGTCATCACTTACAAGTTTTATTTCAATTACTTTGCAGAATAATTAAGTTAAAACCTAACATCCAGTGACTCCGAAAAAAGACGTAAAAATCGTATACTTATCACTTAAAATTCACTTGCGAAGTAGAGAAAAACAATTCTAAGAATTTCCTCGATATTACAATCCCACATATTATGAACTTTGAAATAACCACGGACTGGTACGTTAGACGATCCAATAAAATAATTAATTTTAATTCAAATCACCCCCAATCTTTAAAACTTGATGCAGTGAAAAATATATCTTTGAACAAACATCAGCAAATAAAAACTTACCTATTTTCTATTACAGTAAATTATCAATGTATATGCTCGAGAAAATAAGCTTCAACAATAAGATACCCAACTAATTTTTAGTGTAGTTAGTTACCAAAATATAACTTTGGGTGAGCAAGTATCAGTGCTTAGCAAACTAACTGTTTTATAGTATTATTTATTACTAAAATGTACGTCAAGATAGGCAAGAAAAAGTGGTTATCAACCCAAATGTTTTTCAGTATAGTTAGTTAACAAAATGTCACTTCAGATGAGCAAGCATCGGTGATCAACAAGTTAACTGTTTTTTAGCATTAATTATTTATAAAATATACTCTTAGGCAAACATGTATTATCAAATAGCAGCTCAACTTTATTTCTGTTTTTCACGTGTAAATTGACTACCAGACTAGAAAGCATTGATAATAAGTAATATTATTTTTATTAAGAATTGTTTAGTTTTTTAGTAATAAATAATACTAAAAAACAGTTAAATTACTTATCACCGATGCTTGCTCACCTGAGAAAATTTTTAGAGGACTAAATATACTAAAAGAAATAGTTGGGTTTCGAATCACCGATTTTTGCTCACACAAGGATATACTTTGGTAACTTACCTTTTTTTTTAAATTAGTTGGGTTGCTATTCATAGATCCATGCTCTTTAGTTTTATTACATACAAATTAATTTTTAGTATACAATTACTATAGCTGAATAATTTAGTGTCGAAATATTATTTACTATACAATGTGTAACTAATTTCATTTTCTCAGTTTTTATTGTGAAAGTTAATTTCATTTCATATTGTAAAGTATAGTTTACTTTAATTCTATGTGTATGAACACGAATTATTTTTGAATAACACAAATAAAATAGCATGGTATCCATACCTTATTAGGATATAAATATCTTTTCCAACATCTTAACCTCTCTAGCCGAGCAGTAAGACTAAATCTGACCACCACGGTTCGTGCTTCGGCTCTTTCGGTTCATGTGGTTTTTTTATCTTACTATTATTATAGTTAGTGTTTTGTAAATAAAAGTATTTATAAGAACATACAACACAAGTTGTTTGGAATTTTCCTTTAATTTCGATTTTAGTTTAGTTCTATTGAAAAACGATTTTATTGACTATGTACCTTAATCTGTAGCATGCCACATACTTAACAAAGACAAACTGGTGTTTGTTTATGAAATAGCCTTAGTTTTATTTCGTGAGCCAATTTAGTTATAAATCAATTAATATGTGTCGAAAAATGATTTTTTTTTCTAACCTTGAGCATTTTTGAGGGCCTGGTGTGCCCTCGGTAGAAAAAATAGGATTTGCCACAGGAGTGCCATAGCACTGCGTCTACCTTAAGCCCTGGATACGATGGCACTAATCCGACAAAAATTTTCATGTGTCTACTTAACATCCAAACATTAATATATTTATTAAAATTACTATAATTTGAATAGACAAAAACTCTGAGTTAAAGAAAATAGAATCAACAAAAATTAATTTATTAATTTAAATCAAATGATTTGTTAATAATATTTACAGAACACGTATACTTCTTTCAAATACTAAATCAAATATTTTGATTAAGTGTCTCAAAAATTATTTAAGTGCGTTGAGACACTAGTATTGCTTATAAAGGGGGTTATCGTGGTACAATACACGTTAAAAATTTTGTGCGTCAAGATCCAAGATGACTTTACACCCTTCTCTTTCTCAAACGATGAATTTTTTTTTATAAATGTACTCACACATGCGCCGTTCCGGTCAAATCATGTGTTTGCTTCGTTTTTGTAAAATTTTTGGCAAAATGTGATTCTTTACATTACTACAATTCATAAACTATAAAGCAAGGCCTTTTGAAACTTGGGACAGTGCTTCTTAATATAGTCAGTTTCGACATATTAATTTTTTACAAAAATCTATAAAAATTAAACAAGTTACATGAAAATACGTATCATTGGCAGCGAGCTTGCGACGACCTCTTCATAAGAGCCGGTGTATAACATAAATACTAAAAGATTTTTTTTTGCTAAACTACAAAGCTAATTCCTCTGAAATTTTAGTATGTTATGTGTAGTGATAAAATAAGTGTCTCATAATTTCTTTCAAGAATTCTATAGAAAATAAAATATCACGACAACCCCCTCAAGTAAAATATGAGGGGTGGGCTACGTTATGTAATAGGCGATATTTTCATAAGTAGAAACTTTAAAAATATGATGAGCAGGGAACATTAAGAACAATCTATTGACAAGCTCATTAGAGTAAGATGAGAGACCGAAATGTTTCCACATGCTAATAACATTCTTAGAAATGTTTGCTGTCTTAGCATGGACGCTATTATAAATATATGTGCATACCAGAAAATTGTATACATAGATACTCGTAAAGGCCACTTGTTCCTCTGCTTCATCTATAATAACTTTATGATTTCGACTTTTAGAAGTTCAGGATATGCTTCCGCAATGATTTTTAAGTAACCTAAAATTTTACTACTACTTAGTCGGAAAGCGTAATTTTCTATCGTTTTTTTGACTTAGTAAATAGGAGATTCAAAGGTACTCAGTTAGTTAAAATAAGCAGTATAAGTTCGGCCATCAGGTTAGATTCGATGAGATAAATGCTAATAGAACACTTATAGTATAGGTTCAGATACGTAGGTGGCAAAAACAGTGTACTGAAATAAGGTAAAAAACAAAGAATAAAAATAAAATATAATGGGTTATAGAAAGATACATAAATAAAAATAAAATTATCGCAATAAGAATCAAAATAAAATGAAACAAATAGAGATAAAATAGATAGAGTTAAAATAGCCACATATAGCTAAACAAAATAAAACAATAAATCTCACAACTTGTACATAAAACATAAATTGCAGAAGTATTTAGACCAAACGATACACAGCAAAAATTACTATCAAAAAATTTATAGTAGAAG
Source organism: Copidosoma floridanum (assembly GCF_000648655.2). The sequence goes on from NW_019379830.1 coordinate 140,405, forward strand.
GTGCTATGTCATCAAATGAGTCAACACAATTTCTGACTGTAGTGATCGTACAGCATGCGCTTAAAACATGGTCACTGGTGTAATTGTTTTATATTTACTGGTAAGCTATTCCACCTCACTGCGTTACTGACATAAAAAAATTTACGTTGGTACTCTAGTGCAGTCTTAAGGATCAGCAAGTCCAGGTGCAAGGCTTGCTTAGTACCAGGGATCTCGCGAGGTCTAAATGAAAATCTCTCAGAAAGATATTCAGGCTGACCACTATGCAAGACAAAAGCAACAAACAAAAGAAAAAGATACTCAACCCTTGTTAGATAAGGTAATATATTGAGCCATTTATATTCTGAAGTGAGGTGGTAGAATTTACGGGTCTTGGTAATAAAACGTACAGCGGTATTCATGCTACGTCAAAACTTAGTAACAAGTTCATTGGAAAGACAGATGAACAGGCTCGCACAGTAATTAAAATATAGCAATACTAGAGATCTAACCAAAGTTAACCAGCAGTCGAAAGGGAGATATGAGCCACACCTGCGACGGTGGTAGAGGGCAGCGGTGCACTTGATAGAACTCACGCTATAATGAGCTCTAAAGCTTAATATCGGATCCAAGGTCACACCCAGTAACTTAAGGGTATCAGAAATATTAGCTTTAAAACCGTAAAATACGATGACAGGATTTTTTAAGGCGCATAGCCTGTCAACAACCTTTCGTGACCCAAACGACATCGCAACTATTATTTGCCCATTAATGAGAAGAGCATTTGTCCGCACCCACAACACAATATTTTTTAGATCCTTATTGACCCATCTGACAATATCAGGTACGTCATTAATAACACTGTGAAAATAAATACAAAAGTCATTTGCATACAATTGTTGGAAGCAATGCTTAAGTGACAAATCAATATCATTATTCAAAAGCAAAAAAGTAGTGGACCTAAAACAGAGTCCTGGACAACTTAAAAATGGTGGGTTAAAGGCTGACAGCGTTAATGAGTACGGGACACAACAAATTGAGATCGGTCAAACAAATATAAATTAACACACTTGCAAGCAAGCCGCGAAAATCCTAGTTTATAAAGCTTGGCACAAAATAGGTCAATATTAATAGCATCAAAGCCATGAAAAAAATCTATAGTTATCAGCAGCGTAAGCTGCTGTCTATCAATAGCAACCCTGAAATCGTCGACTTACTAAATAATAGCTATTTGTGTATTATAAGATTTCTGGCAACTCGACTAAAATAGACTGAATAATTTAAATCTCGGTACATAGTCTGAAAGAGTACACATTTTTTAATACATTTATTTAATGCAACATTTTTTTATTAGTTTGGAAATTTTTATTTATTTATAATTTGTCATCACCTTACACATTAAAATTCGAAATTAAACGCCACGCACGGGTAATTTGTGCAAAATACGATTAGCTAACGCTGGAGCATGTTCCCTTAAAGGTAAAAAACTTTCTACGAAAATAAAATGACAAGGGTATAAAGAGCCTTTTATAATCAGAGACGCCATCCATTTTTAGGCTAAGATCTATTTATTGTCATTACCGAGTCAAGAGAGATTTACGACTCCTTAGCAGTCTACCACTTGCTACAAGTACTTTTACGACCTCTACTGGATCCTTCATACATCTGCCCATACCCCAGTAGTCGATTTTTCCCCTTATAGATAAAACACGCTTATATGAGATGAAAGTAATCTGGAAGAATCATGGTAGGCTGTGTTTATGAACCCCCAGAGACCTAAACAAGTGACGTCTACCAAGAGATAACTCGAGTTTTTCTCACTTTGTGCTGTCTAGCTGTTTAACCACATAAACATCCATTTTCGTAAAGGCGCAAAAATTTGAACTCGAAAATCTCGGAGTTCAATAATTTTAAAAGAGTTAGTGACGTAAAATATATTTAGTGTTTCGGAGAGATTAAAAAGCTATTTCCTTATACAGCTTATTATTATAGTATCATTCCTTGAATAAATAATACATATAAATTTACATTTTTGTGTGCGCTCAGTTCGAAGTAACCTTTCTCCTTTCAGGTGATTGCGAGTTCTTTAGGATTATTTAAGATTCTAGATAAATTACAAAAATTTTGATTGAAAACATCATTTTATTAACTAAAAGTTGTTGAAAAATATTCTTTCTGGCAAACGACTGATAGATGAAAGTTAAGAAAGTGGAAAGGTTCCATCATATTATTTTATTAAAAAGTTTTCCAACAGCAAAACTCTTAAGTAACTAATGTATTAAGTAAAGACATTTTAAGACTATTTCTTAAATAAACGAGTCAAATAAAGTTTTTTTTTTAAATTCAATCAATTGATTTTGCACTTGGTATTAAAGCCACCCATTGACAGATAATTGACTGAAACAACTACGTGATGGACCATGATTCCTTGGTTGTCACAGAAATAAAACATTTATCAGTCGTCGTCTCTGCACAGCGATCACACCAAGAGATAAGAGAAGTTGAAAGTCTATGTTTGATTATGTGCTGTGGTTTCTAGGACCTTTGCAGTAGCACACAACATACTGACTGGTCTAAAGTCTTTTGCAAATTTTAGAAGTTTTAATTTCAGGAACAAGGCTTACAACAGATTGTTTCTGGGACTAAGAGGAAAATTCAGATTAAAGTGACGCGTTGAATATAATGATTTATAATAAAACAATGTAAGAACAACATGTCCATAGAAATTGAATAGGTATGCCTTCAGGACCAACCGTGCCAGAAGTAATCCTATTAACAGTCTCACATATATCTGGAACTTCAACTGGTTTGAAATCAAACTTGTGACTTTCATCAACCTCGTCAGAAGGAGTGTTGTTATTGATAGTAACACGGCTAGGGTCATCTGTAAGAAATTTATTGAGCAAGTCAAGATCAATAGGCAAATTGTCGTTTTGCTCAACCGTATTTGACAGATCAGTCTCTTCTACACACCTCTAAAAGTCACGGGGAGATTTATAATTCGAGAATCGTTGTTTATGGTAGTTGGAAAGATCATTGCGTATAACAATCTTTGTGGGGTTACAAAGGTCATTATAAGTTACTCTATCACAGTCCTGACGGGTACGATTATACTTCAAGCAGAGATCCTCGCACGTTAGAGAACATGTAGGTCAACAGTTATCCAAGGTGCAGGCAGGGTCGAGCGAATTGGAAATGTGTGCGACGGTGCGTGGCATCATACAGATAAGGGAAGTTGCTTGTAGAGCATGATACCCTATGAATATTATTAGGTGGGTCATATATTGATTGCCAATGAAGTAGTTGAAGGTAAAAATGACTTTGTTAGTGCTTATTTTTAATTTGGACAGATCAATTGCTTTTTTTCACAGTCTTGTTAGTTATTATAAAAGTCGAAAAGTCTGACTTGGCATCGTCACATAGATCCACAGTGACATGAACAGATGGTCACAGAGTAGATGGCCCAACCCGTCTCTGCATAATACCACTCTTTTCAGGATGCATAGTTTCAGGTTCCATGAGACAGTAGAAGAAAAGCAGTAGCAGCAACAGAAGAGAATGAGCGAGCACCAAATCCGGCACCACTGATGAGCACAGGGTGGTAAGCATCAGCACAAACCTTTTTAATTTTCGCGCATACGCCATTTAAAGCCTGCAAACTGCAGCTTACATAAATAAGCGGTGGAAATTTTGAGTTATAATCGAACTAAAGTCATCAAGTGCATAACGTAACTGCGCCTTAACGCCAGTAGCTTTTTTGTTATCTAGTTAGTAGTTATTGCAGCACAGTAACCCATCACAACAAACTCCCACCACATGATAAGGATTTTCGAACGGAGCTACTGTGCCGCTACTCACTTACTAGGAAGTGGGAGGACAACCATTCCCCCTCCACTGCCTATAATTACCTGAATTCTAGATAAAAAAAGCTGGTACCACATGTGGAGAAGATATGCGAAATCTTTGAGTGATAGGAAGAGCGACATGGTGTAATATTGTAGGCATCCTATTACATACAAAGTATGTTGCTTTGACGAGACCAAAAGTATGGCATGTTCTTGTACGTAAGATAGTATGACGGGTAGGTAGAGTACTGAAAGAAACTATGTTAAACATGCTAAGAAAGAGAGACAGAGATAGAGAGAGATAGAGAGAGAGATACACAGATTATGATAAACAACCAACGATTTAGAAGAGCGAAAGATAAAGACGTGAGTGGCGCTACTGTATGATGATTGTAGAGTGAAACTAAACGTAGATGGAAAATGTAATACTAGCGTTTTTAAGTTCGATTGTAGAGTGTGTTTGAAGGAAGTGTGACCAAATACGCTATTTTCGGGAACAGCATGGGTAATAGAAGCAGTAGAAAGAAAAACACATATTCATCCATCACTGCTAGGCTTTTAATTTTCCCAGTTAGTTCCCAAAAATGGTGGAGCTAATCAGTGACTTTCGGACACTTTAGCCACACTTTCCTAATAACCATTTTATCAATTGAAGGAACCACAGCAATACCTCTCGACATACACAGATGGTAGAGTCATGGCTGCTGCTATAGGCCACAGTCCTTCGGTGCAGTGGCTAATTAACTTTATTTTTCGCCCGGATCATCTGAGCACTAACTCTCCATAGCCATTCACAAATTTTTGAACAATGCACGGAGTGCTAAAGTATACTGATTAGTCGTAAAACTCGCCACTATGCTGCTGTGCTAGCTCTTTTAGAAAACGCTAACAGTCACTTGAGTTACGTGTGGATCGCCAAAACTAACCGATCAAACGTACGAGCCACTTTTGCGTATACTACTCAGCTTGCCCGAAACGGTATCCAATCTGGTAGTGGCGGTATTGTCAACTTATTCACTAAGGTTGGTCATCATAACACTTTGAGCAAAATCTTCATCTCGCAAAATTATTTTTTATCAAGGTAAAGGTCAGTACGATATACCGCTTATTTTGCACTAACTTGTCATCTTTACGAATTTTTTAATTCGCGCGCTAATACAACTTTTTTCAAGATAAATGTATCTGGAAAATCCTCGGTTCCTGCAAGAAGCGTATTAGGATGCTACTTCCTGACTGTTTGATAACCTTTTCCTGGATCTCAAGCGAAAAACACCGAACAATTGTTGATTTCGAACTTGCATTGTTCCAGATGACGAGTATCTGTACGTATACGTGGCTAAAAAACAGATTATAGGAAGCGACACGTTGAACCAAGTCTTAATCGTACCGTTGTAATGGCGTCAAAGTCACGTTTCCCATTTTTTTGAAAGCAATTTCGAGAGCTCTTTATCATCTTGATACCAAACAACAGACGCTAAAGCATTTCAACGTATTTTATCAAGAAGTGACGATCGTACACTAATGTGTCTGCAAATGGATAAGGGTAAAGAACTTGTAGACTGTGGAATGCAATCCTTTTTACGAGAAAAAAAATTAAATACAGAGTAGCACATAATCCACAAACGAAGGCTGCAATAGCTGAACGTTTTATAAGAACTATTAAAGAAAGAATATGACGATACTACACACACACAAATAATCGTCGCTTCGTAGACGTTCTTCTCATTATAATAGAGGCATACAATTGTACGAAATATTCGTCGACAAAGATAGTACCAGCCAACGCACAATGTTGCGCAGGCTCGTAAAAACATAAAGTAACGTTACGGCAGACATATTTATACAAATCTAAAGTACAACATTCAGGATTTAGTTTGCATCAGTAATACGAGTAGTGTATTTGCCAAACGTTATAAACAGATACCAGGCTCACCAATGAAATTACCACTATTGCCATTTTTCGCTGAAATAGTCATGTATGATTTAATCACAGACTGTTTTTTTGAACTCAACAATAAATATAATTGCAATCCATTGCTTTTTAAGCTACATGTAGATAATTCAATAATATGCTTAAAATCTGATATAATTCTGACCATACTACAACTTTTCAATGATCACGACGATAAAATTAAATTTACATACGAAATGGAAAGTAACTGTAAAATTAATTTTCTGGATTTAACTTTGATAAAACAAAAGTATAAAATACTGATTGATTGGTATAGAAAACCTATTTCTAGCAATAGAACTATTAGTTTTGACTCTAATCATCCGGCAAAGACTAAAATAAACATTGTATACAATTTGATAGATAGAGCGGTAGTATTATCAGACCCAATATTCCAAGAAAAAATATTAAAATTGTGAAAAGTATACTGTACAAGAACGACTTTCCACTACCATTTAACAATAAATACATGAATAAACACTTTTTTCTATTAAACAACAAAATAATCTTCAAGATTTACGAAGATATCCAGTTAATACTAATACACATAGTAAAGAAACGAATTTTTCATCCATACCTTTTTATGGAAATTATTTTACAAAACAAAATCTTTTTAAAAAAAATTTAATATTAAACTGGTTCCATTAGCAACTAATAGTTTTTTCCGCATCGTGACTTTAGGAAAAAATTAAGTAAAAACATGGACAAGGGTGGTGTTGTATATGGCTTCAATTGTCAAAATTGCAAAGCCACGTACATTTGTGAAACCAAGAGACAGTTAAAGACACGTATTAATGAACATCAAAAAAGGCTATGATCCGAATTCAGTGATTTTAGTGCATGCTTTCGAACTCAATGATAATTTTAATTTCAATAGTGTTAAAAAAAAGCAATTTTAGACGGTGGAAAGAATAGAAAAAAAAGTTTAATATCTGAAATGTTTTTCATTATGAATACTAAGAATGCTATCAACCGACAGAAGGATACGGAGTATCTAAGCAATGTATACAAACATACATAAAATAAATCAAACGGTTTATAAGTCGTTCTAACCGTTTCGCACATATAACTGTCTTATCAGCAGTTATTGTACTTTTGACTGGCCATGAAGATAGTACTACTCTCTGCCTAATATTACTTGTTAAACTTTCTCGTCATTAGGTAATTTGCTTCATCATAATTTTGCACTGTTTTATTTATAGTTGTTTGTAATTAAGTTATATTGTGAAATTTGCTATGTGCACTGCAAAAAATCTTGTTGTAACCGATTAAGCATTTATTTATTTTCAATAAAACCTGATGAGGCAGTACCCCAGTTGTCGAAACGTTGTACGACGTATTGTGTGTATTTATTCTTGCCCAAAAAGATTTAATACAACAAGGATGATCGTTACGAAAGTAGTTAGACTTTAGAATTGTTTAGAATTGTACATATCTCGAGCATGCGACAACAATCTCCAGTATATTTTTCAGAGATTTGGCTGACGAAGACATTGACAGTTTCTTTTACAACGAAGAGCTGAGCAGAGTGCGAAAGGAATTGAACGAGAACTTCTTCGAGGCTTACAAGATATTGAAAAGTCGAGGTAAAGGACGTTCTAAAGAATATTTTGTCAGCTGGAAGGCGTATCCTAAAAAATTTAATTTCTGGGTGAAGAGCAATTATACAAAAGATATAACTCGAACGACAAATTTGACGTTGTGTTGCCTAGCAATAGTAGCATGCAGTATTACTCTGATACTACTATGAATTACGTGACAAGATTACTTCAGCAAATTAGTTTGCAAGGTCGATGGAGTGTTGGTGTAACAGAGATTTAATTACCATTAACGTTTCAACATGCAGTAAAAGATGGCAAAAGAAAAATTACCATAAAATGCATACCACAGCTATACAATAATGTTCATAGATAACGTCCTGTAATTCATGTAGATTATTGCGTACGAACTAGTCTATACGAAAGCAATATCGAAGAAATGACACAAGAAATTAATATTTTTGATACTTTGTTCATACTGTATGTATATACTGTACTTATAGCAACTACGGTATAATATGTATTTCAAGCATAAGGCACCATAATGAGTCGCACACCCGCCACCTGGCAGTAAACACTGTCTCGAGCCTCTAGCTCCATGTATTACTTATTTCTAATATAATGTATACTAAGCCTGTTGAATATTATATCGTGTAACATTTATTAAGGTACCAAGACACCACTGTTACGTAGTGGCTAAGTTAGCCAGTTCTGAAACGGCATGCAGTGAATACATGTATCGCTTACTATTATCCAGAAAATTACGTAAGATCTCGGGCTTTGATAGTACATCGTGTCTTTTGTTGAAAAATAACGAAATTCGATGCGTTCATCCAGCAAATCTCGCCAACGCTTACCGTCAATGCTCATAATTTACAGCAACATCTGTAAACTAACCATTGTAGGAGACGTTCAACAGCATTTGTTGTAGGTGGTGTCGTTGGACCTTCAAGATCACGCGTACAGCTGTTTCAAAAATAAAAGTTTCTCATCACACTCGTATATACCATTATTGTTCAACTCATTTTACAAGATTGAAATCGATTGTTGGACCCATACCATTTGACTTCGGATCGCTCATGGTAACGCTTTACTTAAAACAAATCAATTGAAAATCATGGATCCCCACGAGGACTACTTTTTCGCACAAAGTGTTGGTGGTGGTGGAAGTCAGACCACAATTAATGAAAACAGTGAAGGAGGAGGTATTTGACACTTTTACGTTTGGGCCCCTTATCAACGAGGACACGGAGGTATCGGATCATTTCTTGCCGGAGTATTCCGATGAGTTTTGCCATTCATTAAACAAAGTGCCAAAGCTGTTAAGTCAACAGCAAAAAAGCTGTTCGTGCAGGTATTAACACTATGTCTGACGTCACCACTAGAAATATACCTTTCAAAGAGACATTTTGCTTATGAGCTTATGAAAGGTTCGAGATTCAAAGTTGGCCGACTCAACGAGCCATTTCAGTTGCAATTGCTTTAAAAAACTGTGCAGTTAAAACGTGGTCAGCGTAAAAATAAAAAAAAAAAATTCAAGATATAGCGCAAGCAAGATAAAAAAGAAAACAATGAGAAGAAGAAAGAAGAAGGGACAGAGAACTGCAAAAGATGATTTTGGAAGTTTAATTTTAGAAAATGACTTTTTTTCATATTTGCTCGTGCGAGTGTTTAAAGTTTGAGCTTCTTTTGTTTAATACTCCGCCAAATCAAACAGCTATCGATGGAAAACACTGGATCCATAACAAGCCGAAATCATGGCTCACGGATAATTCACCGATCGAATTTGTCGGACCAGGTAATGGTGACGAATACATTGATCTCGCACACACGATGCTCAGTCTTCGTGTCAAGTTAAGTGTCAATGAAGAAGAAGAAGTGAATACGGACGTAGCATCTAAAATCACAAAGGCGGGACCGATTAATACTTTTATGCATTCATTGTTCAACCAAGTCAATGTGTTTTCTAATCAGGAATCTGTACCACCTCCTTACGACACGTACGCTTACAGAGCATATTTGGAAACTTTATTGAATTGCAGACCTGCGGCAAAATTATCCCACTTAACAAGTGCACTATGGTGCGACGATACGGCGACAAAAAAGACTATGTGTTGGATGCCAACGCGGGACTCTTCAAGCGATGTATATTACGTATGGTTCATCATTACGATGTACCATCAAAGTAATCGATTAATAGGATTGGTCATCTTTATTGCAATGTATGCGATCAGGAAAAATTACTCATTAATGGCGTTGAGGTAAGAATGCGATCAGTAAGATTTTGCGATGCATTTCGTCTCATAAATTTTTCAAATTTAATTCATATTTGCATTAAAGAAGCAAATCTTTTATATTAACCCATACCAAAGCTCTATCAAAGAGCACAGCAAAATATCCAATCACGCATGTCGAAGTAGATGCTCTACCAATTCTCAGCGGCATTTATAGTGAAACTTTGGAGAATATTATTTTGGGCCAGTTACCTAAAAAAATAGTCGTCGATTTCGTTAGACATCGAGCTTATAATAGCGATTTCACTGTAAATACGTTTAATTTTCATTATTTTGATGTAAATTTTCTTTGTTTAGACATTAACAGCAGTCAAGTTCCTTCAAAACTATTACAGCCTGACTTAAAAACGAATAATTTATACGTAGATGCTTATTATACCTTGTTTCAGATACTACCGATTACTTTCTAAAGGACGGAAATCACATCGATCGCGAATTGTATCCCAACGGTTACTGCCTCTTTTCTTTTAATTTAACACCAGATTTATTGACCATTGAATGTTGTGATAAGGACTTAATTAAATACGGTAGCGTTAGATTAGACGTTCCATTTACCAATGCTCTAACTTTAACTATTAACTCTATAGCCTCTGCCGAGTACAAGAATATTCTTGAAATCGATGCATCACGTCAAATCATGGTCAACTTTAGCTGCTAGATGGCGTCACTAACAACATATACTTACACTTACTGCTCAGACATGACGACTGTCTCTCGGTTTAGTTTTTGTTAGTACGCTCAACTATCCATTAATCACAATAATCCTCGTAGTCAATATTCAGTATTTTAAGATGAAAAAAGACGTAACAGTGCCAAAAGAAGTTGCTATTGTTGCTTTGAACAATGATTTTTCTACACATTAGGTAGTGATTCTTCCTTGTAGCTTACAAAAATTGAATAAGGAGGTACAATAACAGAATATTTGGATGTTCGGACATCATCATAGACTCAATTTCTTTGAGGGTGAAGTACTTTTATAAGCGATTTTCCAAATTTTGAATGATATTGGAACAAACACACACGAAAAATTTACGTTAAAGGTTGTAAAAAAAGGTATGATTTGCACAAACTGACGATTTGTGATGTATAAGATTTGGAATACGAGATTGACTGTTTGCATTGAAAAGCCTTGTCAGCGAAGGAGTATTGCATACACTACGCATTAAAGCCAGATTATTGAAAATATGAATGTGCTTTGAATAATATTTACAAATTAAAGTATTGGGTCTGTAAACACAATTTTGACAAGAATTCATGAAAAAGTGGGTGTATTCCCGGCAGATCAAATTCTACGGGTGTAGACGAAACCGACAACGCTTGTCATAAACACTGACAGTTATACAAAGGCAGGTACTTATTGGAGAGCTATGTATGCTGATCTACAAAGTAATGGCTTTTATTTTGAAAGCTATAGTGTGCTACCGTATATACTGGATCTTATTAATTGCCCATGAAAAAATTGTAAAAAACTGCATTAAAATATTAAACAGCTACAAAGCCTATCCTTAAATGTATGCGGGCAATTTTGTTAAATGTTCCTGTTTTACATGAGTCATGGATTGGGTTTCAGAAAATTTCTAGACAACTTTTCCAATGATATGAAAAAAATGACAAAATTGCAAGATGCTTTATTTTGTTGAGATGTAACAAAATAAATATAAACGATGTATTGGGTAGCGGTGGATGTCAAATGAAATGCTAACAAAGTAGTTGTAGTGAGATTTCGTTGATATTAAATTTAACTCTATGCCTTTGTCATGTATCATTTTTATTTTGTGTTTATCATTTCGAGTCTGTGCGTTCCAAAAAATATCGTTACGGACTCTGACAAATTCTAAGAAACGAAAATGTCAGCATTTTATAAGCCTACCTCTGAATGTACAATCAACGTTATTTTCACTTTGGAGTTCATACTTATTTTCGATGTAATACCATTTAAAATACTTCGTGATGCAGTTTTGACAAAATCAAACGTGATTTAATACCTTCAAGTATTTTTAGTACCCTCGGTCTTTTAAATAATGAGTAGTATACATTTAGGCTTTAACAAAAAGCAGCTGTTAGTCTCTGGTCAATTATCTGACAGTTAATACATTGTAACAATGAGAAAATGGAGCCTGTGGAAAAGAGAGTCTTGGAGAAAAAAGCCTTAGATGTGTCAGTCTCAAGGCAGCATCAACAATCATCGCTCACTCAAAATATTTGCAAGCTTTACGGATTTAACAAATCATTTGGTTGAAAAATGATCGTTGAACTAGAACACAAAAAATTGTTCGACTACGATTGGAAACCTATCGTTCGTCTATTGGGCACAGATTTTTAAAGAATTCCTATCAGAATTTCTAGTTAAAGCAAGTTTCAATTAGCCTTCTCCGACATTGAAAAATACTTTACGACGGAGGACAGTAACTTGCAAGATATCAAGATTTACTGGTCCAACTAGTCTTTGAAGTTTACGATGAGCTAAAAGGGAAAGGTTATCGAGATTGAGGAATGAGACGACAAAATGAAGATAAAAAAGCAGCAAAGAAATATCATCGAAGTTTAGTGTTAAAAAAAGGAACGTTCGATCATTTACACAAACTTATTGTACATTGCATCGATTGTAATTTACACACATTCAGCGCAATATCAGATTTTATGCCTATTGTAGCACAGGAATTTATAGACTTTATTTTAGAAAAAGGTAGTAGTGTGCGTAAAGCACAAATTGATTACTACACACCAAAGGTTGTGAGAAATGTTGTTAGTGATTTGAATGATAACGATGTGCAGAGTAAGTACGAAAAAATTTTAGCACATGACATTGTAAAATAGGAGGCTTTGATAAAAGGTCTCATGTGTGGTATTGTGTACAATATTGCGTCGTTCCATGTAAATGCCCTTGTTAATGCTATGAATTCGAGAATGAAATTAAATAAATGTATTCATTTTGTTATTATTCAACCATAAATTCCACAGCCAGTAGTCCACTCAGTGTGCACGTCCACGAATGTTACCATCGAGTATCCATACTGACAAAGTAAACTCTGTCGAAAAGCAGACTACCGCGGTGGGGGCCTCTGCGGACCATTCGCAGGACCACGAGCGCTTTTCAAAAGATAGCACGAAGGTGGCTGGCGTGTTCAATCAGCTCGTTTTATCAGGTCAACTATCAATCAAGCTCCTTTTGCCGCTACCACCGCCACCACCGCTACAACCACCATCGCTCATGGATGGCTCGCGCGACCAATCGGATTGTAACGTCCCGTCGGTTGGAGCACCCTTTGGACGTGATGAGGATTATCTTTGGTTGAAGTCACACGAGTAACTGATATTAGAAAGATTTTTTTTTTTTAGGATAAAGCTTCGTGGTAAAAAATGGGCTAATGTCACAGTTTTTTATACATGTATCAAGTTTTATTAAACATCTGTCACAACGGTTTTTAGAATGCGCTGACATGAGTATAAAGTGAATAATTCTTGAAACCGTTACGGCAGATGGTTTATAATCAACGTCAGCACAAACATTGAAGTGGATGTTTATACATTATTTTTTAATAAAACGTATTACAAGAAATTTCACATCAGCACATTTTTTAACTTTAAAAAATAAAATTGTCTCAATGGTAGTTACACGAGTAACTGTAGTTAGAAAACTATCAGAAAAATGTATTCAGGAGGGAATCCTAGCTATAAGCTTGAGCAGCAGCAGCATACGGCGGCGGTATCGGTGGTGGTAAAAGAGCTGGATTGGTAGATAATCCGACAAAACAGGCTGATTTCATCATTCTACCCTACTAAATGCCTTACCATAAATTGATTAAGTCATAATAATGCAAAAAGAATTCGTAAGCTCACTACTAGCTTTCATATATCCTACCACATAAGAAAAGAGAAAGGAGAAGTATTAGGCTTAGTCATGTGTTTCTAACCATAGGTCATGGTTAACTTGTGAGTCGACAACCGTTTTGGGGTGTGGTTATGTACAGAAAAGTATTCAGAACAAGGGTTCCAGAGCAGAGCGAACGAAAAAAAATTTTTATTTCGCTCTTACTCAGAAGTACGATTGCTGAATAGGGACACTGCGTGCATGAGCTCTCTTTTTTCGCTCTTACCTTTAGCAGTATAATAAATAAATTAACAAACATACACACACACACGCGCGCACACACACAAACACACATATACATTGCTCCACAAAGTGCTCTCTCGTTCTTTCTTCTACTGTGAGACAAGGGTCCAAGCGCTCTTTATATGTGTATGTATGTATATACATTCGACTTCTAATGTACACGCTTGCATAAACACCTGAACACTCCTACAAAATAACGTGCATGCTCATACGTTACTCTTGTACAAGCACAGGCGTACAAGCACGAGCGTATACGTACATGCGATCGTATGTGTGCACCACGCACAATCGTTCGCATGCATGTACAAGCGCACGTCTTCTGGTATAATGTCGAAGATGTTGGGGTCTAAAGCACTTTTTTTTGCAGACTCAGTTGTTTTGATGATCTAAGGTGGAGGGATTGGTTCGTAATGCTTGCCCGTTGAAGACGCCCGTTGGCTAAAGTTTTTTTTCTTTCATAGCTGTTAGGTTCGCCCAGCGCAGACCTCGGAGAGTAACGGTGATTCCTGGTTGAATGCTTAGGGTCGAAAGGGTAATATAGGGTTGTTACTGGGGTTCCCAGCCTTCCGACGAACAACTCCGCTCGTGACGTCTGCCAGTGAATGACTGACTTTGTTTGATAGTGGCCGGCTTTACATAGTCTTTGAGTCAACGAATAATGTTTTCGAAAATGTTAGTAAAAATGTATTTGTTGGCAAGGTAGTTTAAACTTAGATGACCCTTAAAAGAATTGATGAGATTGATCGTTAAGAAGTGAACGTAAACACTTACATTGGCCCTGAAAAAGGCCAGTGGTAAAATTTCCTGTTACTCCTTATTATTATTCTTGCTGATGGAGAGCCATCTGTTGGTAGCTTGACCCTCGAAGTCTGTATACGGAGACCGTACATGAGGGAGTTACGCCGCTGACCAAAATATATCTCGTCTTCAGGTCGTTCCCCGGATAACCAACCTCTCATCGTTAGTCAGGAAAGTGGACCTGGAGAATACCTTCTTTGTAGGTATGCCGTTGGAACGACCACTAAGAAGTTGGCCGTTGTGGCTGCCTGTACTCTTTAGAGCTGTTTTCCTTAGCTTACATTTGTAGTAAAAAATTCTCTGACGGCACCAGGCTGGACTGTGGTACGGTTACATAACTCTGAAGTGTTGGAGCCGAATGTGCTCTGGCTAGACACGTCTCCTGGTATTCCGCCGGAGACGTTATCGGTTAAAATGAATTTTTTATTGGTGGCACACGTCAATCCTGGAGGTTTAGGGTAAATTGGAGAAGAGCGTCATCGGTAACTGGAATACCTAGCTGCACGACTATCATCTACATTCTCGATGAAGCTTGGTGTCTGGCTAGTTGACGGCGACAAAAATTTTCGAGATGCTCCAGCCTATTATAACCACACTTATTTAATTATGTTGCAGGTAGCTTTAATTTTATGTCGACGCCACCTAGCGGATCCTACTAAACTAAAGTAAAAAGCTGGCGTATTTTGCACAACTTTAAGCTTATTTATTACTATTGTTATCAAACTTTTCAAGATAAAAACCATACTAAAACCATCTAGGAAGTGTCAAGAAACGTTATGCGAAATTTCAGCAAAATCGGTTCAGTAGTTTTCGCGGTTAGCGATTACAACAGTTTTAGCGACTTTGCTTTATATATTAGTAAGATAAAGTGCTGCGAAAAAATTCGTCAAACATAATTAAACCTGAAAAGCATCTCTCACTTAGTCACCCGAAAAATATCTGCAAACGGTTGTTAAGACAAGTAAGTGACAACAGAGAGAGTGCAATGTGAAGAAGAATTAGTAATCACAGCAGAATGGAGCGATTGCCCCTTAAAGACAATATTTTACTACCAAACTTTAACTCCAGAATTTTTTCGACTATGACTAGAGTGGACTTATCTGACTGTGTATACGTATTACGTTAATCATACATTGGCCAACATTTTTTTCTTATTTCGTGTCTACTTTGCGTATTACCTAAAGTTGTTTAAGTTTTGTAACTGAGTGTTTCCATAGTTGTGTTGCATTAGTGTTTGGTAGCTAAACTGTTTTTCTTAGTTTTCTACACGTGAATAAACAAAGAAAAAATGGAAGGATCCATGATCACTGCTTCGTTTAAGGTCGTACGTTCTTGTGCACGATACGTGACCATAGTGTCGTACGTGACGATAGTGTACTCTGAAAAGTGATTTAAGGACGTGCTACTTGCATACTCTACTAACGAATTTATAGGAGTATTGCAGGAGCTCTTTATCATTTACCTGGCAGGAATGCACATGGTCACGTTGTACCCTGTATATTTTACTCGTAGTCCTATGGCCACCCAAGCGGTGGTAGAGTGTCTACCGCCTAACGCTAGAAATACCAGGATGTTGAAGAAAATGTACGAGAAGTACAATAAAATTGGTAAGTGATATATTATAGTTTTACGAAAAACTGTACGCTTACAAAATTTTGCATGATTGGAGAAAAAACAAACGGAATACCTTTTGAGTTTCCAAAATATATTTCGGAGATTCTGAGAATCTTCCAAACGTTGACGGTACACGGTTAGGGTTAAGCCTTTCTTACAAGAAGAAAAAAATATCTCCAGGTAAATTAAAATATTTACGGACATGTTTTTTTCTATCATTAATTTTAGCTTATATTCATTTTAAATATTGCGTAGAAAACCAGCCTGACTGCCCGCTGGAGGAGGTATCCGATACCCAGTCCGTCCAGGGTTGCCAAATGATTTATACTCGTGTCGCCATCTATTAGAACAAAAATCGTACAAAGTCATTAGTGCGCAAATATTAAAACGCACTTTAAATCACAAGTGTGAAACGGACTTTTACTGATTGCAAAATAAAAAATATAAATCGGTAAGTACCACATATTCTTGAAATTTGGAGTTCCAAAATGCATAATTAACTGTTACATATTATAAACACACATATACATACAAACACACACTAATAAATGTTCAAAAATAAAATCTGGTTAGTTACAAACATTTTTTTCAGTTCAATTTTAATACACAATGTTATTGTTTCAGTATGCTTTCTTGTACATGAAAGTGAAAATATAAGTGCTTCTTACATGTATTATTGAATTGACAAATTTCAAAACTATTCTGTCAAACTGATACCTGGAATTTCACCAAACTCTTTTAGTATTTCCAATACTTCCATTTTTTACAATTTCAACGTTGTTGTTGCTTTCTTCAGTTTCCGTTGAATTTATATCTGAACAATAAATGATGAAAAAATTAAAACCACTTAAAATTTGATCACTGACTTCAAAGATTTTGCAGCATTTCCCCATCGCACAAAAATGGATTTTTATTTTCATGATTTTTTGCAACAACTTCAATATCATTTTGTTACTAATTTTGGTTTTAGTACTATTCATAATAGAGAACATTGGTTCAATCACAGCATTACTTGATGGCATACATAGTAGAGTTAGCATAAAGATGGCTAGTTATCTAAAAATTGATTTTCTATCTGCAGTTGAATAACTGTATACACCAGCCCAAAACTTACAAGTATTACGCACAGATTCTTTTTCTAAAATATTATGCAAATCTTAATCTAGTAATTTCCTATATTGATTGTCTAGAATACTAAGTTCTTCTTCCTTAGTAAAAAATTTTGAAAAAGGTAATTCTAGAAACTGTGGAAGATCAACTCTGTTCAGACATACTTGAGGGTTAATTAGCTTCATTTTTCTAAAATGCTCCAAATTTTCGGGTAACCTTTTGCTTAACTCTAAACATAACCTTTTCAGACAATTGAGAGCTCTTGTTTTCACATCAATTTTTATGGAATACGTTATTTGACTTTTTGTCAATGCAAGTTTGTACTCTATTCCGAAATCAATAGTTTTAACTGGTAAATAAGCATATTCCTTTTCTTAATTTTCAACCAGTCTCTTAAAATTATTTGTATCATCTTAATTTTTCAACACGAATTTGTGTTTCAAAATTTTCCTTGCAACGAATATTATTAAATGTACAAGATCTTCATGAACAGAACGCATGTCAGAATAAACAAAAATCAAAGGCTGTAAGACTAATGCAAGAATGTGATGTTGAAACAAATAAAAAGAAAGGGTATGGATATCTAGAGTTTTCTACATTTTAACGATATTTCATTACGATATTCGGTTACGATTTCGAATTAACGGTATTCAATTACGATACTTTTGGCGATGAATCTTTTATAAATTATGATAGTGGTGACAATGCGGCAGACAGTTGTTTTTTATTAATAAATATTATGTTATACGACAATATCGGTCACTAGAACCTAATTAAAAATATATTAGCTGGAAAGTCGAGTTATCTTTGCATTACATGTAATAAATCATTCAGTTATGTAGGAAGTCATGATTGTGTATCTGTCTGTTCTGCCTGTAATGGAAACCCTTATTGCAGTAATATGAATAACTTTCAAAAATACTATGTACGTACGAATTGTGGGCGAAAATTTTATGGCCAGAAATGTTTTGATAATAATAAAGCTAAAGGTTCTCTTTCGAGGACGAAACCTCCTAAGCATGCAATAAAAACTATTTGCGAGACAATAAAAATATGTTATACCTGTGACAGATTTGTTAATTTGTTAAAAGGTAATTATGATTGCGGAAAAAATATTGCAAAGAGTGTAAAAGTGTTTATAAACTTAACACACCATGTGCTATGCAACCTATTACATCAAAATATAATCTGAATACTTAGAAGAATTGTTTTATTTTTTATGACTTTCAAACATGTTAAGATATAGAATTGCATGATTTCAACAACACGTGTGTACACGTACCATTCCTTATCGTGGAGCAAGTACGATGAGATGCATGTATAGACGAGATAAAAGAAAGATCTCCCGCGATTTGTCCTTCTTGTGATGTTAAAGGGTAAGAAGTGCCTCAGAATTTTGTTGATTTTACAGTGAGATTTGAAAGTAAGACTTTTACTACGTTTATCTGTATAGTGTATAACTGTAACGCTTTCGATGGTCAATTTATATCAAAATATATTGTAGATGATAAAAAGGTACCTCCGAGGTTACTCTTAATGGGGGCAATATTATTCGTTTGTCGTTAGGAAATTAAATTCATAGATAAATTAAACTTATCTATAAAATTGGCTGATTTACGAAACACGTTTAGTCTTGCAGGAAATATAAAAAAGGGTATTTTCCACATTTACTTGTTACGAACGATAAAAGTTATAAAATTCCTTAAATAAATTCTTGCTTCTACGTACCAGATTCGATGAACACCCATGATCACACAGAGTTTTTAAGATTGTACGATAAAGTAACTTCAGATGTAATGGCGCAGTTTGACTTAAAAAAAAAAAACTTGTAAGGTATTGTGAGCAAGATGTTAAAATATTACGTGAAGCTTGCGCAACTCTTTGAAAAATTTTTAAGCAAGTCGGAAAGTAGACCCTTTTTTTGAAAGTGTGGCAATAGTAAGTGTGTGTTTCGTACTATACAGAAAAAACTAATAAAAACAGATACAATCGAGATTATCCCTGAAACTGGGTATACGAACGGAAGGAAATTTTCTAAAAATGCATCCATTGGCTTTTGTAGAAAGAAAAAATAAGGAATGTAGAGACCATACATGCAGATAGATCGCGAAAATACCGTTTAATAGAAGGCCCTTTCGTTAATAGTTATTTAAAACCTCAAGTAAAAAAAAAATTAGAAAAGAAGCGTGTTTCAGTTTTAAGTGTGTTATTTTTATGGTTGTATCTGCTGTTTCCCTAGAAATCGATATAAAAAATTAAATAATAACGAAACTTTAACGGAAAGATATGCAAATACTATGAAAACAAGTTTAAAAATAAAAAAGTACGACTATGAACCGATTGAAATGTGGGAGCGCGACTTTGACGAATTTACAAAAAAATTATAAGTATTTAGACTATATAAAAAATCACCCAACTGCGAAAATATGTTCTTTAAACCCTCGAGATGCTTTTTACGGTGGTCGTGCGGGGAATATTGTTACATACTATATGGATAATGATAATGAAAAGCCAAAATATTTGGACGTTTGCTTACTATACCCTTATATTTGTAAGACAGGTACATTTCCACTGAGGCATCCAAAAATTAATACCGGTAATGACTGTTTAGAATTATTAGAAGAAAACTTTAAAAATTTTAAAGAAAAAGTCGCGGGTCTAGTAAAATGAACAATTTTAACGCCGCATAACTCATTTTACCCTATACTTCCAGCATACATGAATAGTCGTTTACTTCTTGGATTATACTGCATGCGTATGGTAACATCTTCTAAAAAAAATGTATTCACGATTCAGTGTCAGATAGATCTTTATCAGGTACATGGGTATCCGTCAAAATTAAGAAAGCTCTAGAACTAGGGTGCAAACTATTAAAAATTGGTGTCATTTGGAAATATGAAGTTTC
Organism: Copidosoma floridanum; assembly: GCF_000648655.2. The sequence continues at coordinate 160,553 of NW_019379830.1, forward strand.
TGAATACGCATCACATACAGAGTATATCAACACTTTTTTAAAAATACATAAATAACAATAAACATGAACAATGTATTAACTTAAATATCAGAAACATTAAAAAAATTCGGGTTGGCGTTCTGTAGCAAAATTATGTTTAAATTCGTTTAAGGAAAAATTCGGTCAGAGGGGAAATTTACTTCAAACTAGTGAAGTTAATGATTATTAAAAGTTAGTAATGGTATTATGCGATACTGAAAAGTATGTAGAAAATTTTCTACTGGCGAATGAAAGTGTTATGTATGTAATGTAACGATATAAAGAGGAAGCGTCACTTTCTTACCCGTGTACAAACGTTGCTATAGCTGCATATACGACAGCTGAAGCGCGCTTAAAACTATCCTCATACTTAAAAAAACTCGATGAAAGAGATTTATACCATGAAACGGATTCAGTGATATTTACTAGTAATGAAAAAAATCTCAGTGAATATCAACCACCCACTGGTTCGTTATTAGGACAGCTAAAGGATGTAAAACTGAACGGCAAAGGATCGTATTTAGAGAGCTTTGTTTCAGGAGGTCCTAAATTTTATGCGTATCGTGTGCGTACAGTTTCTGAGGGGTTTCATGATGTATACAAAGTTAAGGGTACCAAAATAAATTACGAAAATTTAGTAAGAATGAATTTTGATTCTATTTAGAATCCTACGTAAAAGTATGGTTGCACGATGAAATGAAAATAATGAAGAATCAGATAAAATAATAAAAATTGAAAATACGATGATTAGAAAGTCTGACATACATGAAGTGGTAACTCATAATAAAGGAAAAACGTGTGCGACAGTTTTAAAAAAGCGGCGGTTAATCTAAAAAATTTTATCGTATCATTTCATCGTATATAAGAAAAAAAAAAAAAAAAACTATTTTTGTTATAGATACAGTACGCGCGATCAAAAAAGTCTGGGCTGACGGAAATTGTGATTGCCATCTGTACTATTGTCGTGTACCAACATGCAAGTACTATTCGCCCCATAAATCTTCCTTATGAGGTTTAGCATAGCACTTCTTTTTACATACGCTACTGAAACTTAAAGCAGATGAAGAAGTCAAATAGTGTCTTGAAATGTATGAGAATTGTTTAAATATAATTTGCTTGGAATGTCATTTGAATTTGTAAGAGTATTAGGTTATTTTAATAAGTCAAGCGTCATACGAAAACTTCAAAAACCTGTTGAAAATTGACTCTTCGACGATGAGTTCAACACTGTACCGTATGAGAAGCTATTACATGCGCATGTTTTTTCAAACATTAGAACATTAGAACTCTTAGATATAATCGGTAAAAATCGAATTATAAGAATTCAGTTTCATAGTATTCGACGTTTTGATGAAGAGCAGCGTGATGACGGTAAAGTTTATAAATGTCGCAACGGTCATTTTATAAAAAGAACATATCACAATCGATGGATTGGCGTAGTTAAATATAGATGTAGACTGAGGTTGTTGGAAAAAAAATTCTAAACAAAATTTGTTCTTATGTATACAAAAATCACTTGATTAAATTAATCCGACACCTTAATTTGTTTGTTACAGATCTCTTGCGAACCATTCAAATATACTCCTCTTCATCAATATGCTTATGTTTTGAAAAAGTTTGTAGATTTCTCGAATGTGTACGCTTTCCAAGTTTTTGTCAGAAGTTGCTAGGCTTATCGTAGCACTCATTATTTCATACCTTGATAGAATAAAAAATAAAAAAATAAAAAGCAGATATCCACCTACAGACATTTGTATGAAAAGATGTATATCATGATTACACTTCAAGATATCATGTTTAATGTGAAATTAATAGGCTTATCGAAAGTTCGAGTATGAAAAATTAATATGGCTCTGCAGAGTATAACGATAATATTTAGGAATTTGGAAACATTACAACTGCTTTTATTTATAATAAATACAAATAAAATAACAGACATATATATGATAGCTATACAGGATGACGATTGTCAAAATAACTGGTGTGCGTCTGTTGGTATGGTCTTGTAAAAGATAAAGACAAAATAGATAGTAATCATGATTAAAAAAATTTTATAGTAAATCGAGTTTTCACCCAACATGAATGTGAAATCTTTTATTTTTACCTTATTTTGTTTTCTTATAAAATTTTGATACTTAACATGTATTATTATATACCAACGCTGTAGAAGAAAAAATGATGATGGTTATAGTTTTGAAAGGTGAGTCACTTGCTTCTTTTATCTTTTTTACTCATAGCACGATCATTTTTAAGATAAAGCTTGTTACGATTAAGGAAAAAGATAGGGGGAGAAGGAAAGAACTGTTATAAAAAAAGTTTGCGTTCACATTACTCTAACAGTTAATCTTATATCTGTTTTTTTCATAATTTTTTCAAACATATAAGAAAGATATCACTACATTCTGTAAAAAGATAGAATAAATGCATGTTGCAACCTGTTTTTTAGTGAGTATTTTATGATGTCAAAAAGTGGTAAGAAAAAAAGGGTACTATAAAAGAGAAGACTATAAAAAAAAATTTATATTTTCGTTGGTAAGAAAATTCACGATCGGTTGCTCCACCAGTAACCGAAAATCTTGTCCAGAGAATAAATATTAAGAGAGTGTAATGGTTCACCATCATGGATTTCGTCATAGACATCCAAGGTTTTTACGACTCTGACAGGCATTTTATATTAAAGGAAATTGCAGTGGTATCTTTACACGCAAACGTCGTCAGTCATTAGTTAATTTAACCACCCCACTTATCTAAAGATTCACCTTAACATAATAATAACCGCACGCTAGAAGTTTACGGGATAGAGTAGTTTGAAGGTGATATTACAATAACTGATTTGAAAAATTGCCTTACTACACTTACTAAAATTCTCAAGAGAATTGACATGTATGGTAATGATAGAGTCAAGTTTGTAAGTTCATTATTAGAATGCAAGGTTCATGCCTTATCGTGAATTCATATTTCATTCACAATGCATGAAAATAAAAAAAATTGCTCAACTAATTTGTCAAATGCATGCACAAAAACATTTTGAAGACATACAATTACTTTGTGTACTGCACACAGAGTGTTAGTTAAAAGAATGGATCATCAAGACTTTATCTTTAATAGCAGCATCGCAGGATAGTGATGCATATTATAACGCCTTCTAGAATCTTAAAAGTGAAAGTCCACAACAACCATTTTCCAGTTGTCAAGTAGTGGTGGATGGTATCAGTGATAATAAAAAAAAATAATCAATGAATTTTTACTATACTTTTTGAAAAAGATGTTGCAAATAAACCTTGTAAGTAATATTATTGCTTATTTAAGGCGGGTTTTCTATCCAAATTTTAGTTTTAAAAAATTCTATACTTATAAATATTGGGAATAAGAAATATACAAACGTATACATACGCAAAATATACATACGCATTTAAGGAAGTAAATTTTTTCACTACACTTTTTAAAAAATAATTTTTTTGGTGGCTTATTTTTATACTGTTATTTTTTCCACGGTAAATTTAAAGCTGTAATAGTTTTTGCCGCAAATTTCAGTAGATCATTTTTTTCAGCACGAATTTTGAACATGTCACACTTTTAAGTAAATTATTTTTTCTCTGCTAATTTTATGGTAATAACTTCTTTTGCCGCACAATTTCAATGAGTCATTTTTCCCCCACGTTTTAATAGCTGGAAAAGCTTTTCAGTGAATCACACACGTCATAACTGCATGTATTATTAAAACAAAGTCTCTACTGAAATTATAAGCTGCCTCATTATATCATATGTAATTCAGCCAGCCTTGTTGTAAGAACGCATGTATTACGTCGAAGACGGCGTCGCAGTAATTTATATATTTAGGTCTAAGCTTTTGCTCAATAGCTTGGGGATATGATAGGAAGGGTTAAAGACGTAGTACTCAGGCTGAAATGGAGTTAATAATTGTAGAAAGGTTAGCTAGCTACTTGGCCATCGGCATTTACACCGACGGCACTTAACCGACCTTTTGTTTGAAAATGATAACTCTGTTCCTTTTTGAGGAGTCTGTAGTCGTATGGTCACCAGCATTTTTGACTAGTGACACACAGCATTTGGCTTTAAAGATTGGATTTTTCAAATAAATGCTAGTTGCCTGGCCGTCGGCATTAACACCAACCGGCACGCAACGTAGCGTTATCACTTAATCGATTCAAATAGAGGATAGCTGCTCGGCCATTGGCATTTACATCAGCTGGCACACAACGTAGCGTTATCACTTGATTAATTTAAATACAAGTTCGTTGCTTGGCCGTCGGCATTTACACCAACTGGCACAGAACGTAGAGTTGTGTTTTGATTTAATTTTTTTTAATTATAATTTTTCTTTTGCCACCTCCTTGGCCACTAATATCTGAATTAAACGGCATGCAATACAGGATTTTACGCGAAAAAAACTATGGAAGATGCGTAAAAATTAGCTTTAAAACTTAATATTACTTACTTTATTTATCGTCAAAAAAGGGGGGGGGGGTACGAAAGTGGCTCTCGAGGCAAGATCCGAGTGGGGTAAGCTCAACTTACAAAAAAAAAGTTTTTATAACTTCAAAATCATTTGCAATCTATCTCTTGAACAGTGATGATGATAAGCAAAAAAAAGTCGTCAAGTAATAAGTAGACTAACTAACAGTTTAGCTGTAGAATTACACATACCAGGTTATCGATACTGCGGGCCATAAACCAAGTTGTCGGAAAGACTTGCTCGCGGTGATCCTAGCATCAATTCTCTGGATGAAGGTTGTAAGCAGCATGATATGGCGTTTTCTCAAAATCTTGAAGATATTACGGTTAGAAACGTAGCAGACAAAATTGTTGCAGAAAGTGCTTGGCAGCGCTTTAGAGTGAAAGGTTTACGTATAGGTAAAAAGGCTGCTACTTTTGCTGGTATAATGAAAACAAAATCAAAACTTAGAATAAGCTCATCCAAGAATAAGACGAAAAAAATTATAAAAGGTTATTACTGTGAGAAAATGAGTTCATAGTGCTAAAAAGTCTATGGTTCAAAGTGAATGTGCTCGCAAAGTTGTAAATTCAGCTTTAAAGGGGACTCGAGATACTATAAAAAAGCTGGTGTTAAAAAAATGGTATATACTACCTATACCACTAAAAGTTGGTGATTCTATATCATATCTTATTACTGAGCTTACAGTTCTAAGTGCAATAGGTGCTATTGCTAATCAAGCAAGCGGTATATATAAAGCAATTGATGAAGCCAAACAAGCTAAAAAGCTGCTCGGAAAAGATGTAAGGCATAACTGAAAAATAGAAGCTATTTTTCTTGGTAAAGGTCTTTTCATAAAACTTTATAAAAAAGGATTGGGCCTCTACTTGAAACCAGGAGTTGAGGTAAGAAAAAAGTTCTAAGTAAAACTACCCAATCAAGCGCAAACAAATCAGAAAATTATTGAATACGCACAAATTTATAAAATCCCGCATTTTTGAAATGTATATAAGGAATAATATGTCATCATGTAGTCGACTTGAGAATAAATCAGCTGTTAGTAGTAAGGGTACTATTTTGCCAGACACTTTCATAGATATATGTCATACAGCTGGCATAGATGTAGGTATACTGGGAGGTTTCTAGCTCACATCCCCCCTTCCTTCAATGGGAGAGGTGTAGCGTGAGGGTTCTGGCTCACCGAGGGAAGAGCTGTAGCGCAAGAGTATGGGGCTCTCCCTTCCGAGTGGTTGACTGCCGTGGGGGAGTGCCACACGTGTGGTGTGTAAGAGGTCGCGGGTCAGCTGTGCTATTGGACGAGCTTATCAACACTCCCCCCTCTTTTAGTATAGGCTTATTCTCCGAAATAGCTTTGGGATGGGACCACTTATCCACACGCATAAAAAAGGACACATGTGTACGAGCATGTATGTGCTCGTACGCGTGCTAATGATGTGTTGGGTCAGCCGTACTATTGCACAAGTTTATCCGTTCTTCCTGCAGTAGTGTCAGATGTTAGACTAACTTTACCTCAGACGGATTGATGCACAAGATATTGGTTCCCACTGCGGTAGAATTCTAGCAGCCAGGTTTATCCTGGATAACCAGAGCAATGCATGGTAAAGCTAAGAATCGTGCCTGCACACACGTCCTTTCGAGCGGCTCATCGTGCTCAGATATAAGCATTTTACCTGAAGTAGCTGAGCAAAGCTGTTTAAAGAGGATGGGGATAAAAAATCAACATTAATAAACATGTTTTGTAATCATTTTATTGATGAACAAAAAATAATGTAACTTCTCTTTCACGGTGGTGGAGGACATTTGTTGACCATAATCGCCAACTTTATTTAACTGTATAAGATTAGGTTCTCCCAACAAATTTTTTCGAACCTGCACTAAGTCCAGCTGCTGCTTCTGTGGCTGAAGTTATTTTTTTTTATTTTAAATTTCTTTAAATCAACTCTATATCAAGGATAGCTTATCTGTTAAGCCTTATTCTTTTTTAAATATTTTTTTATAGCTACAGCATTCTTCATAGCACAAAAGGAGAATTTAAATGTATAATTTGTACATGTCACATGAGTCGTGTTAGATTGTTTCAGTGACAAACATTTTTCAAAGTTGCGAATGAATCTAAGAGGACGAAAATAGCTCTTTATTTTTTATTCATTATCTTTTATTTATTATATGTTTGATTTTAGTAATAATATACCTATTGAGGAGTACTTAAAGAAGCCATTTCGTTTTAGTTTCAAAACCAAGTTCTTTAACATGAATAACGTTATCCTCTTGAATAATAGATTGAGAAGTGACAATTCAATCTGTGTAGGGCACTTCTAGCAGTTCTTTTTACTCTCAAAAATTTTAATCTGGTTGAGAGTTATATGTTCTAACTGTAAATATAAAACAAGAACGTGCATGTATGTTTCTAAACTCTTATCTATAGTAGACTTGCTTATAAAATTACAATATAGGGCTTTTACTGATATTCAATAAGTCTCAATAATAAGAGAGGTAATGTGTTGTGTAGAATTCAATTTCAAACATGTCTATGCTAAAATAAAAGCGGCTGCGTGTTTTGATACGTAAAAAAATATTTACTGGTTACTGCATAAATGAGGTGACCATACTTTATTATGCGCTTGCCTATTCAAAGAGGAGTCTTTTTTTCAATCGAGTGAACTTTGACAGATGAAGCGATAGGAGCTAAGTCAATATTATACCATGGCTCAATTGCAAAGGTATGAGTATAAATAAAAGTGTACTCGTCTGCTATTAGCAACGAAAGAGCAAGAGATAGATCTTTTTACACGAGAAAAGCTCTGTCTAAGCATATTATTATATGCACACTTATTGATATGTGATACTTAAATTTTACATTCTTACTAAGTTTTCTTTGAGTGTGCATTAGTACCAGGATATCAGTATTAAAGACAGGGCACTTAACTAGCTCAGAAATCGGCCCGTAAAAATCTGAGCATCAACCTATTGGATGACTTATAAACAACACGATATGGATTATTCTCAAAACCCTGACGATATTAAGGCTACAAACGTAGCAGATACAATTATTTTGGAAAAGGCTTGGCAAAGCTTTAAAGCTCATGATTAAAGTATTAGTGAAAAGGCTACCGCTTAAGCTGTGAGCAGCACAATAAAAGTGAAATAAAAATTAGGAATAGATTTATCAAAGAACAAAAAAATAAAAAAAGTAAGGAAAAAGAGTTTGAACGATAGTGACTTTAAAAAACTTCATTTAAAGTGCTAAAAAGTCTATGGTTACAAGTAAATGTGCTCGCAAAGTTGTAAGTTTTGATTTAAAAAGAGCTCGAGCAGCCATGAAAAAAGCAGGTGGTAAGAAGAATATTAAAACACCACTCATGTTTGACACATCACAAAAGATTGAATGTTTTTTTTACCATACGTTATACCCACATTTGCAGATCTAAGCACTATAGAGGCTATTACTAATGGTGCAAGTAGTATATTTAAAACAATAAATCAAGCAAACAAAGCCAAGAAACAGCTTGAAAATAGTGCGAGGCGCAATAAAAAACGAGAGCTCTTTACTTTAAACCATGAAGGGGATTAAAAAAAAAATTTGAAATAAAACTGCCTCATAGAGCTCTCATAAAAAAAGATATTATAAAATATGCAAAATAATAAAGACACCACATTTTCGAGAAGTATGCTTGAGAAACGATATGCCAATTAGTGGTCCACATCAAAATGAATCAGCTATTGTTAATATAGAGGATAAAGAAGGTCCTGGTACTCATTGGGTTGCACACAAAAAGCAAGGTGATGACGTAACATAATTCGATAGTTTTGGCGACTTACAACCACCGCTAGATTTGATATTATATCTCGGTGTTGGTATTATTAAGTATAATTACAAAAGATGTCAAAAATTTAATACTTATAACTGTGGTCATCTCTGCGTAAGATTTTTAAGTAATAACCTTAACCGTAAGACTTTATAAGTAAGTGATAGAAAAAAATGTATCAATGAACCATCATGGGAAACACTTTTACTTTAAGTTTATCAAGTACATAATCTGTTCTCGAAGCACAATATTTTACTCCGATTAAGCTCTCACCGCAAAAAAATTTCATTCTTGGTTTGGTGGAATTACTCACATTAAATTTCATAGCTAATATTGAGGAGAGTGATAATAAATTTTACGTAAGTGAAGAGGTGGTAACTTTACCAACGGGCAGCTATGAAGTTCAAGATTTAGAAAATTTTCTCATCGACATATCAACACCTAAATATATTTCGGTAAGTGTACAGCTAAACAATAATATGCTTCATAGCGTGATTCTGTGTAGCCATTCAAGTGATTTTCGATCAGAAAATTAGTTGGGGTCAGTTTTAGGTTTTACAAAACGTATACTCGCACCAAATAAAACTTATGAGTCAAATAAACCTGTATGACTTTTGAAGATAAATTCACTTCAAGTTGAGTGTAACGTTTCTAGTGGAGCACATGTAAATGAATGCATACATAAATAAGCCAACATGGGAAAGACAAATCAGTTATCAACAAGCAACTAAAGCATTAGCACTTAAAAATGTTCAGTTTTCAAAAAGCCTAGGCTCAAAAGTGATCGTTAGCCAAAGTTTATTTACATATTTTCCTGCTGTTTCAAAGATGGAAGAAATTCTTAACATTCAGTTGTGTGTCACATTTGACGAATCAATCGCGCACTATTAAATTCATGCACATTAGCCTTACATTTTATTAGTATTTAACAAAAGTGATGAGATTCGCATCTTAATTTAACATCAAGGTTCATGTCTCTAACCCCAATAAAGCACTTTACACATTTGTGGACGTATTACATTAAACCATAATACTGCAGTAATGTGAACTGAGTTAGTAAATAATGATGTTTGTCATTTGTTTGAAGAAATTTGCTACGAACTTAATGCCATAGAAATAGACAAGTGCAAAAATGTTGGTATAACAACTTTAATAAATGGTTGGATATTGCACTATGTTGGTATATATATTGTATATCTATATAATGTATATCTATTGCGATGTATATATTGGTCAAAGTTCAATGCTAGAAAACGCAGGGTGGCTAAATATTACAGTAACAAACTAATTGGTGAATAATAAAGGTTATTTTAATATTTCTACACCTTTAAGCATAATACTTGGCTTTGCTGAGGACTATCGTAAGGTTGTTGTAAGCACAAAGCATGAATCGATTCTCACAAAGTCAAGAAATGACTTAAATGCAGTCATACAATGAGCTGCTTATAATGCTTGCGAGAATTTTGAAATTTTATTGATTCGCGTAGAGTGGCTCATGCTTTATGACAATGCGTTAGACAGGCTAAAAATTCCCCTGCTTAATGTTATTGCCAAAGAGCGATTTTTTTTGATGAGTTTTTGTACTTGGTAGCTGTAAAAGTATCCTCTCTTTCAATGAACTTTAAAACACGTTTGAACTGTCAAAATATAAAATCAGCTCAGAAACCGCGCCTTGTCATTTTGGACTTTCAAACAAATCGTAACGGTTAAAAAATAATACATGCTAGCCGCTTTGATTATTGTGGTATGAGTAATGTTAAATTATCCGTTAACTCACAGTATTATCCCTACGGCAATCTCAATCCCAGTATCGATAACGAATCAGCTTTCATTACTCTACAGAATGTATGCAGTGCCAATTTTGAAAATTAAATCCATACTGTGGTAAGGAAATAGAACCCATGCTTCGTAAAAAAGATTTTATTACACATATGCTCCTTATCATTATTATAGACTGCTTCAGATAAAATAAAGCTTTGAAAGCGCACCAGTTGTTGTACGTTTGGAATACAATTGAAAAAATAATTTCCTACAAGGAACAGCTGCCTACTATCTAAATTAACACGATCGTATAATTGAATATAATTTTGTGAGTAGAGACGTAAAAAAACTTGTCTAGACTTGTCTGACAATTAAAATACTATAGCATTAGCCTTTTAAGTTAGTATTTATCGTGATGGAGCATGTAGTAAACATGCAGAGCTTCAAGAAGCCTGGTAATAATTATGTTTTAAAAGAGTTAGCAATTCTTTCACTTCATGAGAATGTCAAGCCATGAGTTTTTCTCTTTAAGCCACCATTTTCTTAGCGTAAATTAAATGATTAATACAAGCGATTGAATGTATAGATTGAGCCATCAGGTAATATAAACTACACAGAAATCGGCAACGTACTTAAAGATGTTTTTTTAAATGCGCAAAATCGTACAGATGCTTCAAAAATTTGTGTAATCAGCAAGATAAAGAAGAAGTGGCTCAAGAGATTTAACTTTCAAGTTACTGTTATAGCAGATTATACAGCATTTGAGCTACCAGCTTTGGCAAGCGCATGCTTACATTATAATGGTTCGAATTAATACATGTAACAATGTTAAGAGAATGGAAAAACTTTATGTATAAATGGAATGGAAAAATATCGCTACCTATAATGAAGAAAAACTGCAAATAGTGATTGCTTAACATATTTCCCTCAGTTCATCGCTATGTGAAAAAGTGGTAAAAGCGATAGCGAAGAGGAATAGAAACCTCTCTTTAACGGCGAAGACAAGGGAAAGAAAAATAAGCTGTTTTTTTTTAATTTTGAAAAAAATTACAGTTGATAGGTAATCATCAAACGAAGAATCTTTTTTTATAAATAAAGGTTCTTAAAGAGTGTAGTGGTTTGAAAATGATGGAATTCAGCATAGATATTTAAGGCTTTTGCGATGCAGGTGAAAATAAAATACCAAAAAGAGTTGCCGTAGTATCATTACAAGGAAACATTTTTAGGCATAAGATGATCAAGCCACCTTATACTTACAACGAATTTTCGTACAATGTTAAACTATGTTATAATCAGCATACGCTGAAAGAGCATGGTATTAAGTGGTATGATGGTGACAAAACAATAAATTATTTAAATTACTATCTTGCTACTCTAGCTGAAAATCGTAAAATACTTTATGTGCGTGGAAGCCAAGTACTTCAGTTCACTCCTATAAAGTGACGTTTATGATTTGTCAACAATTTGTCTTTCCTTGGAAAAAATTGAGAATTACATTTTACCTATATGTCTTACACATGCACAACAGCATTTCGAAAACAAACAGCTATTTTGGGCACTTCATAAAGCATACTTACTGACAGAATAGTTCATTAAGATTTTATCATCAAAAACCTCAACGCATGATAATGATGAGTGTTATAGTGCATACAAACATTTCAGAATTAAAAAAAATCTAGACTGCTATATTGGTGAATATGTCGTCAATTGTGTAGCAAAATAATAGAAATAATCTATAAAATTTTACTTGTACACGTTTGAAGTAAAGTTATGATCAATTAATATTATGAACTAACATTTAATGTTTTTCTTTCGATTTCCTGAGCGCAACCTTTTCATATTTCTTGGTCACAAGAATTTAAAATTATGAAACGAAACAAACTTAACTTATGAATAATAATAAAAAAAAAATTTCATAATTTCAAATTTTTAATAGCTAAATATGATTAACCACTTTATGCCAATGAGATGGTTAACTAACTGAGATATTGAGGACTTGAATGTAACAAAGCACGAATGAGATCTATGTTTTACAACTATGACTTGTATGAATGGCATGTACGCATAAACATTTTTGAAATCTCAACTATGAGGCTGTCTGTATAATAATTGAAGATTATGAATACACTGATCTTACCTCGTGTGAGAAATCATGCGTTTGCACGTGCATGCGACCACGTGTGCTTACACAGGAGTAACGTATAGGAATGTACGTTATTCCATGTGAGTGTATATATGAGCGTGTAAACTCAATCATAAGTAAGCACGTGTATACGCGAGCGTGTGCATGAGAGCTAGAGCGTGTGACGCTTGTCTAATAGCACGAAAAAGCAAAAGAGATAAAGCACTTGTTCCCCCATCCACGAATATGAGAGAGAGCTTGTGTAGGTGGATTTCCGCTCCACCACGCTAGAGCGCAGAGGGGCTTGGGGCAGGTACCCTCGTACAACAGCACGAGGATTCCCCACCACCGTCCTAGGGGGGAGGAGAGTGGGTCCAGAACCTACATAGCTTATCTAGTTACATTTTGTGCATGGTTGCATGGCAGTAATTAGTACATCAACTTAAACTAAGAATGTAATGTCATAAAATTAATTGCTGGTGCAGCTCACTTGACGCAAAGTAAGATTAAAGAACGTAACGACTCGCCTTCTAATAGTCGAAAGGCAAAACACCTTTGCAAAGCATTTTAACAGTGAGTTTTTAGAAGGAGCATAAACAATTTTTAAAGAGATTATTGTTTAACTCAATAGCCTATGCCATATAAAAACTCTTAATTAACCTTTTGTTAAAATTTGGAATAGATTAGTTTAGTAGTTTTTGAGATTTTCGCGAACATACAAATAAACGCTTCCATTTTCTATAATAGTGAGCTGATGAACACTGGACAAGGTTCTGAAATTATTTCTAAGATTTTAAAAAATCTCAATATCAGCATTAAGTTTAAAATCAACTAAACTTTACAAAAAAAGTAATGGAATATGATCAAACGAAAGTAAACAACGAAAAATTTCTAGGAGTTCATAGCTTAAAGTGGGTCACTACAACATGCCCCAAAGAATGAATACATCAAACAGGATGACCATTTAATTGTCGTATAAAATCAGTGGACAGTAAGTGCTTGGGTACCTAAGTATAAAGTAATACTTCTATAAAACTGTATGGCAAACAATACAATTATAAGTATAAGAATACCTTTTATGAAATAATATATTGTACGAACGTGGTGCAATTATCGTAGGAATCAGTATACATACATTTATAAAGTATGATTTCAATTAATATTTTAATATTTAATAAGTTAACAGTAACAAGCAATATATTTCGGAACAACATAATAAAAACAATATACAGGCTGGCTAGGACAAGTACGCTTTCATTGAATCTTCCGATGGTTCCAAAACAACTTCCTTCTGCCTACGCTTATTACATGTCTAACGTCACGCTAACATCTGTCACATACGCTTACAAACTTATTCCTAGTCCATATTTTATACCCAAAAAAAAAAATTGTATTTTGAAAATTAAGAAAAACCATCCTGTAGTATCACTTAAATAGGGTAGTATTGCATGAATGTGTATGTCCCTTCAGGACGTTCATCACACATAGGTTTTTTTGACAGATATAATTCAAATGTCTAACGTATATTGAAACAGCATAATGACTACCCACAAAAATTACAGCTCGTTTGACTAAATTATTATTTTATACATGTTTAATTTTAAAAATTGCCATTTAACATGTAACCTTATAAAAAAACCACCTAAAATGACATTTGCATCATCTATAGAAGTCTCCCCATTTTTTTGGTATTAAAGATTACTTTTAGATAAACCTATCAAATTTTCAAATAGTTCCACAAGTTGGTTTTTAAATAAATTTAGAAAGAAGGGATCAAGTATGCGTAAAAGTATGTGTGTAAGTACATGCACATGAGAAAAACAATTGCCAGCTTTGCTGCACACATTTGTGCTCCTCTCACTTCTATAAACTTGTTCTCTGGTCACTATGTAAACGTCTTAAGTCAAAAAATCACTGTGAATACGAATGGAAAAATTTTAAAAGAATAGAACATAAACAAAATCAACTGTTGCATTCATATAGTACTAAAAAAATTTTTTTTAATTTTTGAAAATGTTATATAGTAAATACAAATTAACATTAAAAATAAGTAACAAACTATACGATAGATGCAGTAATCGAATTTCACATGTCAGGAATTTCTCCTTATTCTATATATCTGTCTTGACAACTAAACCTGATTCCATTACGCAATAGGATCCAATCATTAAAAGGTAACACTAATAATAACATTTTTAAATGAAAAATATACAAATAACTTAAAATTCATTCAAGTCCAAAAAAAATAATTATAAAAATTAATGTAAATAATACATCACCTTTCATTGAATACCTTACGTAATTAATGGTAAGTATCACAAACATTATAATAAATACTTATGCATCATAAATAAAATGTAAATCAGACGTTGCAGTTATTTGTTTACGTTAACAATCACTTATTTTAAGAACATTATTTTTGGCTGTACTAATCAGCTCATCTGTTTTATATAGTACCTGTGTTGGTAATACAGTGTGAACTTCGTTGGCCAACACAAATATTTTTTCTTTCTTTCTAAAAACTTGATAGTTAATAAACTTTTCTTTATTTTTTAAATATTTTCCAGATACCGTTGGTCATAAATTATTATCATCCACTCTTCAGTTTCAAAACGTTTAATTGGTTAAAAGGATAAAATATTGTGATGCTCATCACCATTCATCACAATTTCTTTTATTTTGTATATCACTGTACTGTCAATCCGATTTTTTTACAACCAGTTTTAAAATTACAAGTAGAGCACGATAAGTAGTTAAATGATAGGCTTTCACTATTATATTTGGACCACATGACTTAATAAACTTTTGAAGTTCCTTAAACTGGCTTTAAATTATCATGAACGAAAATATCAAAATTTTTCATACTATTTTTATAAATAATAATAAATTAATTTTGCTGCTTGATTCATTTATTCATTTTACTATGTCGTTTGCCCATAAAATTTTATAGCCAAAAGTTACATGTCCATCGAACATTTTTTGGAGTGGGCCTCTTATTGCATTGGCTACACTTTTGTTATGACAAGCAACTGTATGAATAAGTTAAAAACACACTTAGGCATGAGAATATGTTATATTTAAACAGATAAACTAGCATAATATTACAAGGTTCTGTAAGTTAAGCTGAGAATGATTTCAATAACTTTTTGTTGTGATCGTAAAAAAACAACTGCAACGTCTGATGTATGTATTATTTATAATGCATAATTATTTACTATAAAATTTGTGATACTTACCATTAATTATGTAAATAATATAACGTAAGCTGATACACTATTTACATAAATTTTTATAGTCATCTTTTTTTGGGACTTGAATAAATTTAGAGTTACTTGCATGTTTTTCAGTTAAAAATGATATTATTAGCGTTACCTTATCAATAATTTAGCCCCGTTATGTAATAGAGTCCTGTTAAGTTATCAAGACAGATTCATCACAAAACAAACACTTCACATGGTACAGCATTGAAACAAGAAGCTGGTTTAATAAAGCAGTACAAGTCCTTGCTGAGCTAGTATTTTTCAAAAATTGAATATTATAATCTTCTGTTCCATGAAAACCAGTGTCTCATAGCCTAAAGTTATTATACACGATTTTTCTTACTTTTCTGAGGGTACATGTAACAAGAAAAAATTTATTTTAAAGGTGCCATGAAACAAAATTTAATTTTTTTTGGACATGTCAGTGCAAATTTGGATTGGATTTCCTTGTTTATAACCTTGTTTTGTTACAATAAAAAAATTATGCACTGTACATTGTCTGAAGCATAAGCACATCGTACATACACAATAGAATACTTAAAGACTGTAAAAATTGTTAGTTCTAAAAAATCTAAATTTATAAATAAAAAACTGCACTCAAATTAGTTTCTGGTTTTCTGACATTACAATTTTAGTAATATGATTAATATAAAGCGATATATCTTACTTATTTAAGATAAGTTAACTAACCTATACTGGCCAACGAATGGATCTTAATCGGTACTATGTACAATAGATAGTACAACTGTAAAAGATACTTATCTTCTACTTCTGCGAAGTTTTCGGTATCTTTCATCTTACTTCTAAAGAAGTTAGTTTTTGTGTCACTTTTTTATTTAAAAAAATTTTTTATTTAAGGGCTGAAGTGAAGCATCCTTATACAATATTTTGCAATTATATAATTAAATTAGTAATACGGTATTTACAAAATTTTTTCGTACTTAAACTACTATTTCAAGACCTGTCACGTGTGGTAATTAAAAGACAATATCAGATCGTATGATTGCTTACTCAAATAACTAAAAAAGTACTAGGCTTTAGAATCGGCTTTTGTTGAGAAATTGAACTTAAAATAATGATTTAATATTTTTGATTATTTTCTAGAAACAATACGTTGTGAGTTTTATCTTAAGAAACCATCAATAATGGACAATTAGTATTGTAGTGAAACAAAGTTATTCTACAGCTGTATAAGAAATTAAAGAAAAACTTTTAGTGAGATAATCATGCAAGACTTCTAACAGATTTTACCTTTTATCCAGAAGTCAGATCAGCACAGAGTGAGTTTCGTACAAGAACAACACCAAAAATTTAAGTAAAAGAAACAAAAATGTATTAAATTTTAAGTGAAAAAAATTACTCTTACTGATATAGCTGTATCACAAAGCTAAGAAAATTATTCTCTGACTTTTTGTCTTGCGATAGGGACTTAGGAACTTTTTGAATACGAAACTCAATAAATGTAAATATTTTACAATTTACCTGGAAATTGTGGTGCTTGCAAGCTTCCCATGTAATGTGGACCTAACTTAAATAAAGTTGCTATATTTTGTGAATTCAATACTTCTTCCATAAAATAACATGGACCTTGCTTCCATTTAAGTCTGGACAATCTTCGCCAAAATGGAGGCGTACCTATATAGCCATATACGGGTGATCCAACTATTAAATTAGCCGTGGCTCCACCAGGTAATTGACTAATATAATGAAGCTTTATCGAAGAGAAAAAACTATAATCTATTGCATTTCATGATTGTAATTTTAAATAAATGTAAATAAAAGTTACCTTTTGGCTATGAATATGTTGACCATCGAGATACAATAAAAAACTTGAATTTTTTAGTACAGCACGATTTAATACTATTGCAATATGGTGCCATTGACCTTCATGTAGTAACTCAGGACACCAAACTCTAGCACCATAATCACCAGTTCCTTCTGGCTCCCAATCGCCAACACCTAAAAAATGTTTACGCTTATATCAATATTTTATTTCACACACTATTGTTCTACATCATCAAACCCGTATTTCTGAGGGCTTAAAGATTTAATCCACGTAATGGTCAATTGGTAAACAAGGTAATGTGGCATTACAAATAAAAGTTACAAACAAGGGTTACAATTTTATAGACTTGTTGGTAGAAAACGTTTGAATACAAATCCACGGTTCCAAAATATTATTGGGTTGGGTTTGGGATTATATTGGGTTGCTCATAAGAAAAGAAAGACTAGCTATATTTGACTTACTAAAACATTAAAATTATTTTTAAAATACCTGAATGTATCCATTAGGCTACAAAATAATAGTGATCATAAATATTTGATCACCAAAATTTTGATTGTAAAATAGTGTTAGTTTTTTCATTTATGAAGAAGCACGGTAGCAGCACGTATCAGTTCGAGTGTAAGGGGATGCGTGGCACCACACCCTCATTTACGTCTTATTTTTCTCCCAGCCAAATAGACTAAATTACTTTGAGTTGTATTAGGTGATATTCGTAAATTGAAACAAATATACAATTCTCTTAAAATTCATGAGAAAATTTGTTAAATAAAAAATTGACACTATAATATAAAGAAAAAATAATCTAACGACAGTAAAACTTTTAAACTAAAGTAAATTTAACAAGATTCTGTTAAGGGATGAAATACAATAAGAAGACACATATAACATTAAAAAAAAAGAATTATTTATGTAATTAAATGTATCAAACATATGAAATAGAGTAAAATAATAGTAAGTAAAAACAAATTTCTACTAAAAAAACAAGTTGAATCTTAATAAAAAAAAAGTAAGTTTCTGACGATTGCAATTATTGTATGCAACATCCACTTTACTATTATAGCTCATTATTATAGCACGCATACTTAAATAAGGACATTTGGAAGCCTTAGTGTAAGATTTTTGTTTGAGGAAAAAGAATGTTTAGTTAAAGAATATTTCTTCATCCATGGATGATAAAAAGAGAAAAAAATTGTAATACCACACACATGTTACAAGCTACTTTGTTGTAAATTACATTGTGGTAGTGGTGTCTCTTGAGTTGAGATAATGATTGCTTTGTCACGGGCACTAATAACAGCACTAAAGCAAAGTAAATCTCTGTTTGATTGTACAGTACGAATTAAAGTTAATAGTCTGATGCTGTGATAATCTGTTTGAGGATCGCAAAATTTATCGACACATATCCATGTGCTGTATGTTAAACCAGTTTGGGGTGGAAAGAACCGATCACCTGAAAAAATTATTCATTTATGTGTAAATGTATTAATAACATGAGAGATCTTTTCACTAACAAAAAACTACAAATTAATGATTTTATTGTAATAATAAGTGTTATACACAAGAAATAACATTGATAGAATTAACAATAATTAAATTGTCTACTAGTAAATAAAATTTAAACCTGAGCCAATGCCACCAGCTACACTGTTGTCAGCTGATGTTACAGTTACTTGCGTTGTACTCTGAGGTGCAATGCTAGGTATATAAAGACAGGCAAAGCTTTCTGAGCTCATATCAAACTCAACGAATGGTGGTAAGGTGCAAGAACCATGTGCTCTGAAATCTTTCGGCGTTGTCATTGAAACTAAGGTTTTTATTCTTGTTAAAGGGACAGGGCTCCCACGAACTGATTGTGGTTCAATGTTATCCGGGGAGATGCAGCACAGAGGGTCACCCAATCTCAAAAATTCTCTGAAATCCAGAATAAAGTACAATTTGAATAAGTGTTTTATATAGTAAAGCTTGTTTTAATTAGTATAATCTAATTTGTAATTATAAATGAATCGTTTACATTATACGTTCCAAGCATATCACTTTAATTATAAATTAAATTAAAAATATAGTTTATAAAAAAGAACTTAATGTCTATAGTATTTGTACAAATCTTATAAATTGAAAACATCTTGGCTAACTACGGTATTAATGCGAGATAAGTTTTTCCCAAGGCAAGTTAAGCTGGATAATACCGTAGAATCGATGCTTTGAAGACATTAAAATGGTTTTTAAAAGGACTTAATAAACTGACAGTACTTATATTTTTCAGTCAAATCTAACTGGCAAAGTACGAATACACACATCAGCAGTTTTATCATGTAGTAAGTGCATGTATTACTTAAGCACACATACTTATATTTAAGACTTTTACAATTACACACTTTTTAATTTACTATAATACTTAAGTAGATATTTAGTAAATAAAATTTTATATCTATTTACAGAAGAATATAGTACTACAAAAGATTTTTATACAGTTATACCCAATCATTTACTAAATGTACTTAACTGATATAAAGTATTACGGATAGATCACCAATAGAATAAAAACTCTGTTCTATGTACTTAATTTAAATAGTTTAAATAGCTACATACCTCCTAAGAGTATCAACTTTTTTATGTGCAACAACAACCTTAAAAGAAATTAAGGAATCCAAATTATAATTACAAAAAAAACCGTGGTCAAGAACTTTACTTTCTAAAAGATCTGTACTAAAAACTTAGCATTGTTACACGTAGTCTTAAAGGAATCCATCCCTATTCAGTGCGAAGCGTCTCAGAAGTGATGTTTTCGGGAGTGGGTTACACACCGAGCCTATCGACCAGCTGCTGGCACTTACGGTGCGATCTCTCGCATACGAAAAATGTGTGTTCGATGGTATCTTCCAACGCCGGGCAGGAAGTACACCTGGGTGAT
This sequence comes from Copidosoma floridanum, assembly GCF_000648655.2. Next base: position 180,694 of record NW_019379830.1, read on the forward strand.
GCTATCATTATCATGCTATGGAGATAGGCACTAAACTGGCCGTGTCCGGATGGAAACTAGGCGAGGTATTAACTAATTTCTCCGTGTCCCGTTCGTTTTCTCCTGCCTGTCATCGCAACTTTCGTCACCGAATCACTAGAATTTCTTCCAGTCCTCCAGTGCAAACAATTCGATGTAAATTGTTCGTGCTATCACCATAACAGTAGTGGAGGAGATTGTGCAGTAAGAGCAAGCGATCATGAGGAATCCAATTTGCTGCACCGAAGTAAGGCGCTCTTCGACATTCTGTCTCATCAGCGTATCCGCCTATACTTCCGTATCAAACAGAATTATTCAGTTGAAGACCGACGCAAGAAGCCATATTTTGGCTTCTTGCAGGGCCTTAACTTTCGGCATTAACCGTGCCAGCGATCTCGTAAGCCCACCGGCTTTGTCAGCTACTCTTTTGATGTGCTTCCTAGAGGTTAGTGGAAAGTCGATCTACACTCCTAGATCGCAAACCACGGAACTCACGCAGATAACCTCACCCACAAAGTTCAGGCAGAAGTTCCCCCCAAACCATCTCTGTCTTCTGTATTGCCAGTTAAAAACTATAATCCCGAAGCCACTCCAACACTATCGCAACTACTTACCAGATTTTGCGATCAGCCTCCTCCCGTGATCTCACTGTGACGTGGAATGCTTTGTCACCTTGGTGGTAAAGACACTCTGGACTACTGCATCGGTCTTTTTAGGGTTAAATCTTGCTTTCATCGTCTTCAGTACACCAGAAAAGGTTTGTCCTTCACTGCAAGGACTTAAAGCATTTTATCCACCATTGAGTATAGTTTTTTTCTTTAGCAAGAACATCTTCTAGTCGCCACAGCTGCTTTTAAGTAATTGAGCGCTGCCTCAATACCATTTTTGATGGCGTTGGCAGTATTTCTATTCTTCTCGATTATAGCTGCGAGCATTTTTACAAGCTCACTTTTTGCAAGTTGAACTTGCTCAATCGATTCATTTCGCTTTGTTCTCAGCTCTGCACCATCGTTTTCCATAGAGTTAAGCTCGTCTTGCATTTGGTTACTAAAAACAGTGACGTTGCTCTCCTCACTCACGTTACTGCCGATACTCGAGACACTTGGTTGTCGTCCCTTATCTAAAAATGGCCATGGGACACCCAACAGTCTTTCCTGGCCAGGAAGAGCGTCTTTGTGCCCCCCCCCCCGTCAAATCGATGTGACAGAACGTCTAGCTACCTTGTCAACAAATAATTCGCAATCTAATAAAGATGACAAAAAACAGCCATTAGGGCTAACAAAAGTTTTAACCATACCTACTGTAGTAAAAGAACGAATTGAAAGAAAAACTATAAATGGTTTAATTTTGAGCATCAAGAATGTAACGCAGAACATTCATCGAGATAGGAACAGCAGGACAGCGTAAAAATCGACGATTAAAGAACTTATTAAGCAAGTAATCAACTTTTCATTATAACCATGAAAGTTATCACTTAAACCTTTTGAATTTTTAAATAGGTAGAGAAAAAAGTAGTTGTTTTCATTGTCATGATAAAAAATAGAGAGATTAAGCTACAGGACTTTGTTGCTCTGGTAATCAATTTGTGAGATTAGAAAAAAAATTTGTAGTTCTATATTTTTTGTCAGTTTCAAATCTTTAGTTTAAATTCATAGCCCTTTTTATTCATTATAACGTAAAAAAGTGGAAATCAACGATTTTTTAGGGCTAACAATTATTTTATGGCATGAGGGACGTACTATGTTTTCAGCATCATCATATATTTTTTACTTTTTACAGCTGATTATTTAACTAAATAAAATGTATAGCTTCTAAACTAAATTAAAAAAAAAAATAGTTTTTCATTCCTAAAAGTGTCAAGACTAGAAGCAAGATTTTTAACTGAAAACATTTCATATTACTGTAATAATGTTGTGATGGCTTTTCAAGTTTTATTGCAATATTTTCGAAATGCCATTGTAGTACCCTAAAAGTAAAATAAATCAAGAAAGTCTGATTATAGTGTAGCATTACTATACTATTCTTAATTCCATTTTTTAATAAGGTGGTATAAAATATGAATTTTATGAGGTAAAATCAAGCTGAATAAGACAACTATGCCAGGGTAGAAATAAGCAAATAAGGGATAATAGGGGCGGAGCGGGTGACTAGAGGTAAATCAAGCTTTAAGAACAGCAAGCGGGATTATTCGACTGTTAAGAAGTATTTAGACGGCTTCCGGATAATTAAATCAAACTTACCAGGTTCTTTGATTTTTGATATGAACTCAAAAGATTTGTTTCGAAAGTATCAAAATATTAAATTAAAAATTCTAAAAAAAATTTTTTTTTTTCAAATACGATAGATTTACTTACTTGTTACAAGTTAAGGCTTAAATAAGTTTCAAACTATTTCACTAGCGAAATATTCCAGTCACTAATTTTTAATTAAAAGTGTGTGCATTAAATTAAATCCTAAATAAACTTTTTTGATAAAAAAAGAAGTCACGAAAAATTTAATAAAACATGTTCTTTGAGATAATTTTAATTTAAAATGAGTCCTTAAGTCCATCTTTTGTATTTTAATATTTTGCAAATAAAACCTTCAAGTAGTTTTCAACGGTACATCCTTTGAGTCCTCTGAGTATTTCTCAATGATTCAAAAGAGATAATATTGTGGGATAAATCAAAAATGCTTTATTAGTTTTTGTAGAAGTATAGAAAAAATGCGCACAGGATGTCTGAGGGAAAAAAGCTCTAAGGTTCTTCAAGCTAATTTTTTTTAATGTTTAGTAGTTAACCGTATCTTATTCCATAACATATTACCTCTTTCTATTGAAAGTGTACAAACAGGCTCATAAAAGCTGCTAACGCTTCTAGTTTTGGAAAACCTAATTAATATCCTAAAGTACGTTTGAAAACAAATTTTCAAATCATCTTTCTAATGAATCAAAACGTAGTTAAAAAAGAATTTAGCAAAAAAAAAACGTTCTCATGTTTCTTTGGCTAACTGTTTCTTATAAAAAAAAAGTAAACCCACTTTCTTTTGTGGGAAATAATGATATCCATTTCAAGCTTATATCACACTATTGTCTTCTGATGTTTCACAAATGAATTGGTCAAAAAGTTCTTTGATAGTTTTTCGACAATCAATAATCCTTCAGACTATCTCTTGATAAGAAACTCTGTAAGTTTTTTTTTTTTAATCACAAAGCCCTTTAAGACTCCTTGATAATCGAAAACAAGAGCCACTCAAGTACCACTTAAGTGTACTTAACAGCTGTACAAGTGCCAACAAAGTACCGTTCTTGTGTTTTTTGAAAACTTTCTAAGTGCAGTTTAAGAATAAGTCTCAGTTGAGCACTGCTTTATCATTGTTATAAGGTTGCTTAAGTTGAGCCTTAGAACTATTTTATTTTTCAGAAGAGTCAGAGTTCTAACAAAAGTATCACTCAAGTCGAGTATAGGCTAAGCTCAAGTACTGCTTAAGTTCTGTACAGTTTCAACTACTTTAATAAAAATCGTTAACTTCTTTCATTACAGAAAACGTTATAAATATGTTAATAATATTGCAAACTGTATGATGGATAAAGTAAATTGATATGTTAAAAAATACTCTTTCATAATGCTCATCTTTATTAGACAAAAAAAAAAAAACAATTGTAAAAATTTTCTTATTGTAGCCCTAAAATGAAGGTATCACCTGATTAACGAGATCGATACTTGTCAAGGACAGCATTACTCTCAGTCTAGTAATTCATAACTTTTTGCCCCATGTAAAAAATGGAGAAACTTGAGGCTGAAGCTCATACTACTTATGGCAATGGATAAGGAAGGAAGGAAGGGTAATAAAATGATCGGAGCACACTGCACCTACAATCATGAGCAGAAATGTCTTTGAAAAATTGTAAAATGCAGCTTTCTAAGAATCTTTTTTCTTTTTTTTTTAAACAACTGTGAACGTTTCAAACTTTTACTAGACTTACTGTGTTAGTAATTTGTTAATTAGGTTATTGTCAGGGAGAAAGGATGTAAAAAATCCAAGTTTAAGCTTTTGCTACTGTTGAAAATGTTATAAAAAATGTAGTAAAAAAGCAAGATCCAAGGTCACTGCATCTGCAACCGTGAGCACACAAATAATTTGCAACAAGAAGTTTTTTAATCCAAAATAGTATAAACTTGCAGTTGTTTGGAGAGATTGCAAGATAAAATTGTGCAAACTAATGATAGTCTTATACTCAGGTCAGGAAAATGTAGTTTAAACATTATGAAACATCATACTCTTTGGAACGGGCAAAGAAAGTATCGAGACAGCAAGATCTAAGCTCACTAAACTTGTAACCAGAAGTTGCACACAACATATCTTACTTTCAGAAGTTTCAAAATACAGCATGACATTTTATGTTGTTTTTTTTAATAAATCACAAATGAAACACTCTCAAACTAACATTAGTTATATTATTATTTGTAAAAGGATACTATAACAATTAAATTTTTTGTAATTTAAGATTATGTTACATACAAATATTTGCAAATAGTTGCACAAAAAATTAATGGTAACAAATATTTTAAATGCAAAAGTTCTCCAACAACGATAAAAATTCAAAAAGTTAAAAGAGACACAAAAAAACCACAAAATATTAACATAAAGAAATGCAGTATTTGGCAAGAATGATGCTAAAAATAAGCATTTTAAATGAGTTTTATTGTATTACATATAAACTATAAAAAAAAAATTTTCTTAAATCATTAATTTGATGCTGATGACTACTAGGCACCACAAGCTAAACGTTACAATTTCTATACGTCCTTTCTTATGCGTTAATTTATAGTAAATATTAATTTTACTTAATAATCTTTAACTCCTGAAATAAATTTTCAGAAAGATAGTAAAAAAATGAGTTGTTTTTTACTGGGTTACCATGACAGCCTATTGGCTTAGTCGCCGGGGCCACTCACTTACCATCTATGTGTGGGAGTGTATTGCCGCACCCATTTACCACTCCTTTAATTGATATTATACCTATCACACCATGGGTCCAGTGTAAGTATCTCCAGTGACACATCTTGCTAGTTAAGCTAACACTATCTGCACCAATGGTGCATCGGGTCTATTCACCACTGTGTAGCCTTTCCCCGGAAAAGACACCGTATTTCAGGACGGCCACTTCTCACCAGTTAAGCTGGTGCTCTCTGCAAAAGCATCAGATCCAGACTAATCAGCATCACCAGAGAAGCTCTATCTATTAGAGATTACTCATCTCCGGTACGGCCGGCAACTCTTGCCTGGCACCTGGCATGGAATCCACTAATTTCTACCTATAGCTATAACACTGTTTCACATTTACCTAGGTCCGAAGACTTATGGGGCAAGAAAAAAATCCTGAAATTACTCTATGATAAGGTTATTTTCAATTTTGAGCCGAAAAATACCAAAACTCGACTCTATGTAAAATTTGATGTTTTAGGCTCGTTTTAATGCCCTATGTACGTGTGTTTGTTTTTCGTTATATTTCATACGAGGAAAGAGGAGAGGACGATGGAGACATACAGCTAGTGAGACGAGAAAAGAGAAGCGCGAGCGGAAAAAGTAAGAAGAATAAGAAGAAATGTGTAATTAAAGGACTATAAGTCGTGTTAACGTTAATACTGTGTGCGCAGGTAAATCTACGTGCAAATTTTAGTGAGAATCTGTAGGTTGGTGGGAAAATAGACGGGTTGTCGATTTGTAGCGATAATTGTAATTATTGATTGTATTTTTACTGTGTCTTTTGTAGAATTGCAATGCACCAGGAATATAGGGAGTGTGTGTATATACGTGTAGTAAGGGGGAAACGAGACGTGTGCGAGATAGGTCGTGTGAGAGAAGTAGGGGAAAGAAAGAGATAGAAGAGATTTCGAGGCAGTAGAACGCGAGCAGCGAGACTGAGAGAACTCCTTGACAGGCCTTCAAGAGGAAAGGATGTGGAGCGTGTGCGCCATCGTCACGTCATCCAACCTACGTCCGTCACCAGCTCTTGGCAATCTACGGAAGGCTTCATTTCACTTCACACGACGCCGATAACTTCCTGGAGATGGTGGCCTGGAGGTATTTCGCGTAGTGCGTGTTACGGTTAGCGACTAGTGGGAAAGTGACGGAGAGGGATATAGTGTGTGGCACCAAGGTGAGGTTGTCCGGGTGTAGGATGTGTCGAGGGTAAGGGTAAAAATAGGGTGTAAGGATGAATGTGTGGTTGAAGGTCCTGTGGATTTCTTTGAGGTTGCGGAGAAGAGTAAGAAGAGTAAACGAGGGGTCGAGATAGCTAAGCGAATGAGAGAGTAGGAATAAAGTGGAAGAAAAGAGAAAATGCGTACGTGAGAGCGAGAATCAGGTTGTCCGAGAGGAAGACGTTTGGATCGGGGAAGGGAGCTAAATTATGTGGAATATACTATTTATTGATAAGTATAACTGAATTATTTTTAAATTTTAATTTATTTGATGTTAATAAGATTCTGAAAATAACTAACATACTTCTTTTTTCTACTAAGAAAATGTTTCTATAAGAGGAAGATTGTTGTGCAAAGTGTGCAGGGGGTGGATATTTATTCCACAATAGACTTATGCAGAGAGAAAGATTGCAGATATCCTTAATATGTTGACCAAGCTGAAATTTTGCTGATATGCTATTATATTGAAGCAGAGCTTTTTTTACGCCGTTCTGGGGCCGGGAATAAACTGGGAGAAATCGAAAGGTCGATATGCTTTCCCTGCTCCGCTCAGTCGCCACAGCAGTGTAACGTGTGTATACATGTATATATATATATGTATTAAGTTGCAGGTGCTGCGCTGCTACTGTATTCGGAGTTCGCCTCTCTGATCTTTCGTTGACTTCGTATACAACGTTGTACGGATATAACTTGTATATGCACCCAAGCAGAAATAAAAGTTGGTTGCCTCTCTAGTTCATGAGGCCCTAGTAAGGCAGCCTACGGAGGGCACACGTAAGTGCGTCAGGGAGCGTGCATGAGATACTTATCAGGCAGCCTATATAACCTACCTATAATATTCCTTACGAGTTGTATATACAGTTATATCAGCTGTAGTTGCAGTACATATTATAGCGTAAAATTATACATAAGTACACAAGTTACAAGTGCTTATATTTAGTTGTATTTAAATAATTGATGAGTATTCCTATAAAAGTACAGACAAAATCAGTCGACAAAAAATTTGTTGTCAACTAAATATCTCAAATTACCGGTTTTAGAAACGATTGTTATTGCTTTTAAAAATTGAAAAAAAAACTTTTAAAAACCCGTACTTAGATTCTAAAATTTCCGTATACCATAGTTTGTATACTGTAATTTAGCTATCTGATATTAAGTCAAGTTTACTGTCATTAATTAAGTCAATATATTTTTGTATAAACAAAAAGTGAACTGCAGTGTGATTATTAAATAAAAGTACTTTAAAGTTAACTCATACAAATTATACACACATACTGTTAACCTGCAATTAACAGGCAATGATTTTTTAAGATTTTATTCACATCTACCGTTGTATAAAAATTTATGTAAGAAGGAATCAAATATAATTCGTTTAAAATATAGCATTACTTTTGTTTAATCAAAATATAATGTGTATTCTCATATGGACATACCTATATTTATAAATTGGAAGGTGGTTAGGTTACGTTAATTCAGGTAGCCTACTTAGTGCCTACCTGACACTGCCAACGTAATACTTCAGTAGGCTAAAGAGGCAACCTTAGTAGGCCCTACTCATCACCTACAAAAAATTTTTGCTCAGGCAGTTGCATGTACCGTGTATATTGTTTATACTATTCTTGATTAATTTATTTTGTGCATTTCTTATTATATTATTTATTTTGTTTCAGAACACAATCCTCCCTTACATGTTGATAATGAATTGTTGGACATTTGAAGCACATACATGTGTGTGTGTGTGTGTGTGTCCTCTGGCATGTACATGAGTGTGTCCGCTCACTTGACTGAAAGCATTGATGTCAGATAATATTTCGTTGCCATACATATAAAGCAGCTTCACTAGTATTGAAGGTCCCGAGACCCGTCACGCAGTTTTTAATTTCCACGAAGAGTTTTATTGGTATGTACAAAACACTAGCAACAGCTAATTTTAGAGTTAGGAGCGCTGACATCACTATTTTTTAATTGTGGCTTGGTGTCACTGATGTGAATGCACTCCCAGCCAGTATTGATCATCTTAAGATTATTGCTGTAACTTTTGTCTGCTTATTTATATCTGTTAAACCTAGCATTGATTCGACAGTGACATCACCAACACTCTTAACAAAGAAAATTACGGCTAATATCATTCTAGAATACCATAATTAAAACTACGAGTAAGCTCTAAAATAAGAAAACTTTATAAATACATTTTTATTTTGAAACAATAGTTATGTCAAATGCAATGTCAAAAATAAGTTATGATACATTAAACAGATACCCTTTACATTCATTTTACACTTATATTCTTATATAGTACATACTATAACGTCGAGTAGCAGTGCACCATATCTATTATCAAAATAACTAATTCGTTAAATATTTATGGTAGTCGATACCCGCAAACACCATTAAATATTTATAACACACGCGCACCGCAGCATTTAGGTGCAGCCACAAATAAGAACTGAGCAAATCAGCTGATATTGCGCAATCTAGTAACCTTATGCAAAAACGGTGCACACTACTCAACGATACTTCGTATCCTGGAAACGATGCGCCCAATATATTAGCAATAAGTATTAGCAATAAAATCGAGGAATAAAGGCAGAGCCGTTCAATGCCCTCCGGCAATCTTTCACCATTCAAATTGGAACTAGCTTTATTTGCCGAGATAACTATAAGGGCACTGATATCGAAACAAATTGATTGAGCAAACTAGGATATTTAGCGAATACAACAATTTTTACTTGTGTAAGGGAAGATGGAAAGAGATGAGTAATACCAAAACTTCTTTCCCTCTTTCTGACGCGAAAGAGCTGAACGCAGGAGAAATGACCTGCGTGCGTGCCGTATAATTGGCTAATAAACATGCAGTCCAATCTTATTTGACCATAAGTCTTTAATAACTTTTAACTTGCTTTCGCCGAACCCTCTTTAACGCCTAAAATTTTTGTATAAAAGCGGCCTGTACGGGCAAGAAAAATCAGTTCCAATCGGGTTCCTATCTCTAGTGGTTATCCTAGAGAACAAGAGCTCTGCTCTCTAGTGCCCAAGTTAAACCCAGTTGTATCAATGAATGAAAAAAAGTCTTTAAATTTGACCAACTTATTTTCTTTTACCCCAAATCGTTGCACACAAGGTTCCAGTGTGTAATCCTGGCACTCGCGCGCAGCTGTACAAACGGCGATCGCTCCGGGCGATGTCGCAAACGTTACGATAGCTGACGCAAACGAACTTTTAACATCTTTTCCAGACGCACCGAGATGACAGTCATCGGGACTACGAAGAACTCCGTAGCCCCATAAGCCGCTGACGCGAACTTAGAATATGATCGCGCCTTATCGAGCAATCGCATACGGCTAAGATTGGGTAGACAAAATCCACAGATCCCTGTGTGCTGACGGATAATTCCCAGTTAGAACTGAACGCGAGCCGACGTATTTAGCCTAAGTCGTACGTACCTCCAGTTCCCGCGCTATCGATCCCAGGCTAGAAGGCAAAAGCTTTGGCCTAAGCATTACGTGTCACGACGTAACAATATGATAAAGCAACCTTGACGTTAGTGTATTGTAACATAGTTTAACCCCCTCGCAGAACAACTAAGCCCCCCAACTCTTTTTTAACTTCTACTTTTATAAATACAGAAACAACATTCTTTTAATATTTCATTTTGTTAAATAAGTTTAGGATCTTTTTGTCTTTTTATAATAATATAACAAAATTTTATTTTTATTTACACTTCTTTAATAAGCTATGGGACGTACTATGTTTTCAGCATCATCATATATTTTTTACTTTTTACAGCTGATTATTTAACTAAATAAAATGTATAGCTTCTAAACTAAATTAAAAAAAAAAATAGTTTTTCATTCCTAAAAGTGTCAAGACTAGAAGCAAGATTTTTAACTGAAAACATTTCATATTACTGTAATAATGTTGTGATGGCTTTTCAAGTTTTATTGCAATATTTTCGAAATGCCATTGTAGTACCCTAAAAGTAAAATAAATCAAGAAAGTCTGATTATAGTGTAGCATTACTATACTATTCTTAATTCCATTTTTTAATAAGGTGGTATAAAATATGAATTTTATGAGGTAAAATCAAGCTGAATAAGACAACTATGCCAGGGTAGAAATAAGCAAATAAGGGATAATAGGGGCGGAGCGGGTGACTAGAGGTAAATCAAGCTTTAAGAACAGCAAGCGGGATTATTCGACTGTTAAGAAGTATTTAGACGGCTTCCGGATAATTAAATCAAACTTACCAGGTTCTTTGATTTTTGATATGAACTCAAAAGATTTGTTTCGAAAGTATCAAAATATTAAATTAAAAATTCTAAAAAAAATTTTTTTTTTTCAAATACGATAGATTTACTTACTTGTTACAAGTTAAGGCTTAAATAAGTTTCAAACTATTTCACTAGCGAAATATTCCAGTCACTAATTTTTAATTAAAAGTGTGTGCATTAAATTAAATCCTAAATAAACTTTTTTGATAAAAAAAGAAGTCACGAAAAATTTAATAAAACATGTTCTTTGAGATAATTTTAATTTAAAATGAGTCCTTAAGTCCATCTTTTGTATTTTAATATTTTGCAAATAAAACCTNAAGCTATATCTTTTGTTGGTGAGCTTAATTTAATTTGAGAGTTACAATTCATTACAAAATTATTGTGTGTATAATTTGATAGCAAATTTTCATACCAACATTAGTATATTTCTATAGAGCGCTAATTTCTTTTTGTTCTTTATGAGTTCATCCCATGTACTATTAAACATAAGTACAAATATCACGTAGAAAAATTATATTAACTCAAAAACAATAAATTAGCATACAGAATTTTCTTACAGGATATCCAACTTTTGTCCCTATATACTACTGTAACGTCGGTAAACTAAGATTACTCATAATTTTTTTCCCCGCTCGTTTCTTCGAAATTTTCCATGTCGACTTAAAAGTACTGTCGAACATGGACCAACGTGCATTTGAAAAGAAGTTAATCACCTGCAAACTCTATTCGTAGCTGCAGCACATCAACTAACTATGATTCATGCAAACGCACGTTGGCCTATGCTGACCGGAAACGGAAAGCAAATAAGGTAATGAAACTTTTCAATACGGAGAAATAAAAAGACTTTAAAAACTAATGGAGGCAAAAAAATCCAACTGGGAATAGCTAAATTGGGGTACAATACTAAATGCTGGCACAACTTGATACGATGTTAAAAATTAGAATAACATAGAGTTAATACGCATAGACAAATAATACATATCACACATTAACAATAGCTCTTTCCCCTTTCCAATTTAAAGTTTTTGTGGAATTTGGATGCACAGGAAAAGGAAGGGCATGAGTAAGTGAATCACCTTCCCTTTTCTTGACGCACGGAGGAGAATGAGCCGGATTTGGGATGTGCCAATTTTCGAGTGGCTGAACTAGAGCATCTCTGGCCAATTAGATCTTTGGTTGTTGTCTTTCCCCTTCAAGATTTTTCCAGCAAATTTTCCTGCGTCGTCTCGAACCAGCGCGTCGCAGAGGTCCGCTACTCCTTATAAAAAGGCCTGGAGGCCCCGAGAAAAAAAACTCAACGATAGCCCTTCAAGGTAGACTGAGTAGTAAGAGTCCACCTCTGCTACAACCCAGTCTACTGCGAAGCGAGGCACAGTACAGTTCAAATTTTACCCTCAAACGGTTGACTGGATAGTTAGAGTCCGTCTCTGCTATCCCACGGTCCTCCACGAGTGCAGTTTCAAAAGTTTTAACCTCGGACACTTCGCGCTGGTTCTCCACGTGTACATTCTAATACTTGAAATTAAAAAAAGTTTTTCCAAAGTATTAAAATAGTTAACTGTGTTTTTCTATTTTGTCGTGAAGTCTGCATAATTGCCTACTATGGCATCGATAAGTTCTAAAACCACGAGAATAAGTAATCGAGTATTTTTCGTGAATCTAGAGCAATCACATTTACTCCAGATGGTATTGGTGGCTTATAGATCGATTGCGAACTCAAACTCATACGTCGCGTAAATCTGGGGCAACCACTCTTTACTCCAGATGGTATTGGTGGCCCTTAGACCGATGGCGAACTTAGCCTTATACTTCCTTCTCTTACGTTAATCCAGAGCAATCACATTTACTCCAGATGGTATTGGTGACTCACAGATCGGTCGCTAACTCAAACTATTTTTTCCCGTGCGTAACCTCTAGGGCGTAACTTCCTTTAAACTATAGACCGCAGATGGGACACTAGTTTGACACCATCGCGTCGGGTATTCCTGACGAATCAGAGATTCACCGCGAGCGAGTGACAACCGCTTTAATTCGATCAGGACAGTCGGGCTTCCCCGCTTCAGGATGCCCTGTCAAGAGATTTAGCTACGTTTTAGCCCCGCGTCTCACCTACGCGCCCAGTGCAAATCCCAAGTTATTAAGCGCAAGCTTAGACTCGAATAATACGTCGCGCCGACGTAACATCATATATACTTAAAAAGCTGTGTAAAACTGCGTGTTCAACATGTACTATAGTTTTTGTTTCAGCTTTCTCAATATTTAAACATAGTAGGGTTTCCAAAGAAATTTCGGGATCTTTTAATTGACCGAATTATTATTTTATTTTCAGAACTCCTCATAACACATCAGCTTGTTTTGGTAATCATGTTAAGATTGTAATATTATTACGTATAATTAAAGAAGTCTTACTCCTTCGGAAGTGTTCTGATGATTTTATAGAAAGTCAATGTATGAGTGAAATACCAAGTTGGTTCGTTTTGTATTGTGCATTTTGACTTTATGCATTATATGAGAGCAAAAAGATTGACCTAAATTAGCAAAAGTGCTATGATTCTTGTATTGAATTTTTCTAAAGTTTAACATAACGTCTACTACCAGGCAAGATTTTGTAGCATTGCAGTTCAACGTTTTATCTTCTTATAGGGCTTCTTTTAATTTTCTTACTAATTTACTGTTATTATCTTCTTTTTAAATAGACCATCAGAATCGAATAATAAATTTTTACATGTTAATTCATGTGAGAAAAAATCAGAGAGCAGGTATTTGCGCTCATTGGCTACTGTTATTATTCCATGTATTTTTAAAGGATTCTTCTTTTTTGTTGGTTGTTTATTATTAGTTTTAGGTATATCAGTCACTGAAGGTTTATTATTTCTTCGAATAGTTGATAAAAGCGGTGTTGCTTTACTGATGAATCATTTTTTTCTGAAATTATTCCATGATTAAGTACCTTTACTTGAAAAATTCAATATTTTCGATGCAGTTTCTAAGCTTACGCATTCATTAGTCACAGTATTACGCAAAACAGGGGAACTGCACGAAAATAAATTTATTCCTTTATCTTTCATAAACTGTAATATTTTGGAAACACATTCTCCGGAATGCCGAGTAGTTGTCACAGAGTGTTCATGATGTTGTTCAAGCTCTCTGTTGTCGTTAACGAAGTTGGCTGTTATAAAAAAGTTGGATATGGAAAACAACTTATGGTGTATAATTTTCCAACTACGAAAACCATCCTTATTTTGCGTTAACTGCTGAACTGTTAATCGGCTTAAAAGTCAATTGTACATTACATTGGCTTCTTTGAATTTTATTATATTATCATAGTATAATGAACACCATCTAGCATAGTTTACCCTATCCACAACGAAAAAAATTGGCAATAATTTTTTATAGTATTACAGTGTAAATTCCAACAGCCAGTACGATCAGCTCTTATCAAATCTTTCAAAAGTCCAACAAAAATAAGAAAATTATTTTAATATTTTAATATTTGTGATTCATTACATTTCCATACAACAAAAGCATGCAAATTGGACAAAAAATCAGAGCAATTTCTAGAAATATCTTGTAAAACAAACACATTAAAATTTTTAACTTGCAAGCTTCCTTTCAAAATTCATATTTTCTTCTGTAATGTGCTGTGCCGAGCGACCTGACAAACGCCCTCGTCATTAAATACCAGTAAAAAATCTTGCTGTAGCTGACTTAATACCTTTTTTTTAAATTGCACAGTTCAGTATACACTGTCAAGTACTCAGTTACTGATGCTGAAAGTGTGGGTGAAAAGCTGATTTTTTACTTATCTCGTACGTCAACACTAACAGCAGAGTTAAAAGCAGATGGTACTATTTAGTTAAAATTTTTATATATTTATGTAATCTCCAGTTTTAGAAATATCGAGACGAGATAAAAAATCACGCAAAATTAAATTCATTTAACTCATTACTGTAATTGACCATTAATAACGGTGTAACATTACTATATGCATTACAATAGCTTGAAATAGTGATTTTAGATGGCAGTCTGTTAAGATATTTCGTTTCCTTACGTTCAATTTTCATTGTAGATAAAGTTGCGTTTTTTATACTTCCGAGAACTTCTAAAACTTTTGGTTCTTTGCAAGTTTTTTTTATATCATTTTGAAACAAAACAGTAACTGTACCACGAGTGGCGTTCAAACGGGATTTTGTTACCTTGTTGTAATAAAAATTATCTAAAGCCACGGTCACATACGACTCTGTCAAAGTGGCGAGGAATTGGCACATTTTTACAATAGTTACACGTGCAATTTGCTAGTCTAGTTTAGATTTTTAGTATCTTGTGATACGATACTAAAAATTCCGAGTGATTTGAAATCTGAATTCTGATTCTTCTTCTCGTTGCATAGTGTATAAATAGTCCTACAAGCGTGTGCATTGGTGGTTTTTCCAAGCCACAATTCGCAATAAAATATATTATTAAAAAACAAACTTTTTATTTGTAGAATGCGTATATTACGTATTGTCGTCAGTTTGTTGTTATTGCTTTCTTCATTTTTAAAATCAATACAAGTGATATTAAACAATTTTGAAAAAAATAATTTATGCAGCTCAGAAATACTAATATCGTTCCACAAAGTTTTTAAATTTATCTTATCACAAAACTTATTTTTGATTTTAATCATATTACTGAAAAGAATTTTTAAAAACATCTGTACAGGTTTCAATAGGGTTTTAATGATTGTTTTTACTGACACTTTCGGCATTTTACTTGAAAAAATAGCTGATCTATTCTTTTTTTTGGGATATGCAAAAACAATTTTTTCTGTGACATAATCTATCAAGTATGATTTAATTTGCGATGTAATCTGTAGTGTTAGTATCGTACTTTTCTGCAATTATATCTCCAATCTGGAAAAACCTCCCCAACATCTATACGTGACTTGATGATTTTAATAACAGTAACAATCATAAGATCAAGTTGAATATGAGATTCTTCCAATGATTCACTTGTACTAATTGAACGCTAATACTTTCTTTCGTATGCACGTATACAATTAGAACGATATAAAAGTTGAGATGCTACAGTGCGTTTAGCGGTGTAAAGCAGTGATACTCTTGTAAATACTTCACCTTAAAAAAGTCAGGTGGCTTTCAAAAAATGTTTAGCCTTGCTTTCTATTTCTAGCTTTACCAAAGATCTCAGTTTTCGTTCTATCTTTCCGCAAACGACGCAACTATTTATATTAACATTTTTTTCGGCAAATATTCTCGTTGACCGGCATATTTTATGTGATTGCTGTTTTTGAGGACTAGCTTCGGAAGATCTCAGATTTTCCAACTTTTGAATTATGTGTTTGTAAGTGTATGTTTTATAACAATCATTATATCCATGATAGACACATAAATCAAGAAAAAAAAAATATTAAAAAATAATTGGTGCTAAATTTTTTAAACATTATCTAATACAGTAAAGTGAATCATGATCCATCAAACAACCCATGTATGGACCAAATAAATAATAATACCGTTCAGTTTTGAAGCATGTATAATAATTGTTCAGTAGATAGTTGTTGAGCAATACAATAAAACTATAATATCAGAGAAGTACGCAGAATAGTTATAAATGTATTCCTTTAACAATATTATTTATTCAATTCTGTAAAATAAAACCCTAGCCTACAGAGCACGAAAACTTGGGGAAAAAATTACCTTTTCCATCCAAAAAGTACAATCTGTGATAAACTGTATCGTCGGACTGAAAAGCAGCATGTTAAATTTTTTTCTCTTTAAATCTCGGTACTCACAACCACTTCATTCCTTTTTCTTTTTTGACACATGATGCATAAAGCTCGATTATAGTTAACACATATTATAATGTTCAAGCGTCCTACCCATCTTCGATTCACCCAAGATTCACTGAATAGAAAACCAAAGGGTGTTTACACGTAATGTTTAACATTGTCAGTTAAAAATCTTACATCTATTCCCGTCTCAAAACAAAAATCCTCTTATTAAAAATACATTTATTCGGAATTCAAGCAGTCAATTTTGTCAAACAAAAAGCTGTAAAAAGTGAAAAAATTTCAATTATTCTGAGAACTGAGATATGTTTCTTACGCCATAAAATAGTTTCTGGCCATGCAGGGCCGTTGATTTGCACTATTTCACGTTATAATAAATGAAAACGGCTATTTGTTTAATCTATAACTATTCAAAAATGACAAAAAATGTATAATTAAAAAATTTTTTTATTCAATCTTACAACTTTTTTATCAGAGCAATAAAGTTTTGGAGCTTAATCTCTCCATTTTTTCTTGCCACAATGATTACAAATGCACATTAATCTACCTATTTAAAAATCTGAAAAATTTAAGTGATTACTGTCAAGATTAAGATGGAAATCTGATCTCTCACGTAATACATTCTTTATTTGTCAAATTTGACGCTGCTGCTTTATCTCGATAAATGATCTCCATCAGTTTCTTGAAGCCAAAAATTGTAAATATTTAAAGCATTCGAAGATTTCCTCCCAATTTTCTCTCTTGTGACTAAAGGCATGGTTAAAACTTTTGTGAGCCCTAAAGGCTGTCTTTGTTCTTTTTTTTAGGTTGTAACATATTTGTTGACAAGGTAGTTTGATGTCCGATGGCCTTAAAAAAAAGCCAGTGAGCTTAACTCTTTCTTGACTAAAATTTCCAGCAAACGTGACTACCTAGATTCCTCAGGGTAATATTCTCCGGCCTGCTGTCGTAGCACCAGACTGATCACGAGGAAAATAATGTCTGAAGCATTAGAGCTAGTTGCAGAGTTTTACCAACTTCTCGTGGTGTTACGCCAAGGACTTTAGTGTCTAAAGCACCTTCTTTTATTGCAGAGCTCAGTCGTTTTGGTGATCTAAGGTGGAGAAATTGGTTCGTGATGCTTGCCCGTTGGAGACTGTCCCGTTTGCTCAAGTTTATTTTTTCTTAATAGCTGTTAGGTTCACCTAGCGCACACCTAGAAGAGCATCGGTAATTCCTGGTTGAGTCCTTATACAGTCGAAAGAGTAACGTAATGTAGGGTCATCGGTCGCCAGGGTTCCTAGCCTTGTGACGAACAACTCCGCCCATGACGACTGCCAGTGAATGTTTAACTTGGTTGAATAAATATAAATATGTATTAAAAAATATATAATCCTAGTAGTAAGTAGATTCTAATGAAAATGGACGATTTCTACAACAGACGATAAGTATACAAATTTTTTAGAATTAATAAAATTCTATATTTTATTAAAAGAGGAACTGTTACTTATCATGATTTGTATGAAACATTAAGGAAAAATGCTGATTTATTTAATGGGACTATAAGAATTCATTTCTTACGATAAGTTTTAAATATTACTTGCAGAGTTTTTTACCTGATGAATACCATTTAAAAATTGGGGTAAACGTAATGTTAAAAAGAAAGCAAATGTCATGTTAGGTGGATGTCCCAGTACTCGCTCACTTGAGCAGACGAAATGTCCCAATAGTCGGTCACTTTTTTTCTTTTATGGGCCTTCGTTATATATTCAATTGGGTTTATACATTTACTTGTATTGAAAGAGTAATTGCTTAGTGTCTAAATAGCTATCCGATTCATATATGTTTTGAAAATTTATAGTGAAAAAATCAGCCAGATGACCGACTATTGGGACATGACCGAGTACTAGGACATCGACCTTAATGTAATGAAATTAAATCAACAAAATTATAAAGTTCTAATATTAAAACAAAAAAAAACAATTTTATTCAGCTAGAGTCATAAAATAATTTGTAAATAAAGTATGTAGTATACAAAGACAGATTTGTTACATCAATCTGTTTGTTTAAAAAATTTTTCGTGCATAATTTATTTATATACGTTATAAACAAGAAATGCTGCTTTGCATTTAAAAACCGTAGTGACTTTAGTCATTGGATAAACCGTTGGACCGTTAAGAATGGATTCAAGATGTCTAAACATCATATGTATTGTTAAAAACTCAATAAATTTCGATCTACTAAAATCTATTTACAAAGATTTCTAAAAAATACAATTGAATAAAAAATATGAAAGTCATTAACAATTCCATTTAATATATTAAATAACATGACTTCTATTCTAAGTTAGAATAGTTGATGTTGGCCGGTGAAGCGCGTAAGGAATANCGTCCGGCTCCTATAAAGGGCACTACACAGGGCACTTAGCACTTGGGAGAAGGAAGGGAAGAGGGATGGGAGGCCTCACAATACTGGGAGGGGGGTAGGGGGAAATTAGGCAATTTTGCTGCGAGAAGGTCACCTAAACCCTCCTCGAGGAGCGTTGCGTGGTGAAAAAGCACATGTGAAAAATCACAGAGGTACTTGCCCGAAAAAGTCGTACTATGGCCGGGAATTGAACCACAGTCTCCCGCGTCTCCATCCACGACCTAGCCGACTGAGCCACCGCGCGCTCTATATCTATATATCTTACGAGCGCACGGTCGCTCAATTGGTTAAGTCGTGGGTTGGCATAATATATTTACCTTTTAATCGACACAATAAATTTGGATGATAAGATGTATATGAATGTCAATACTGTTTGTAATGTGATTGCAATATTAGAAATTTTTTGAAACATATTTTGTAATGAATTTTACAGTCATACCGTGGAATAGCATATTAAACGGAAGAAAGGAGTAAGGTGCAATAAATACCATTAGAAGGCTTGTCTTCTGGAATATAATTATATTATATAGAAATACTCGACACTTAAGAGATAGGCTTTGATTTTTAGAGCATACTTTATAATTTTAGGTACAATAACACTTACATGTTTTGATAATTATTTCTTCAACTACGCTTTTCTTACAGTAATTTAGGAATAAAATTGTGTGGGCTACTTTATAACCTTAATGAGAAAGTTGCAGCTAAAAAATTACGTAGGTCGATTTTAATCAGATGTCGTTCCACAACTTCAATAAAAACTCATGTTCAGATGTACCATCGATTCAATTAATTATTTGCAAATAAAAAAATTTGCTTGTTATTTTGTAAGACATTAAAAAACTCTTAACAAACTCTAGTCCCTAGTTAATACGTGGGTATCTCCTACAAAGTTTTGATGTTGAAGCCCAGACCCAATTACTGCGCACTCACTATTGTGGATCACCACGAAGTTTTGTAGGTTAGATTCGTTTCAAGGCATTTAGTTTAACATTGATGCATTTTATGATGTAAAGTATTATTCTGGATTAAAGGTTATTAATGTCCAAACGTACTACGATGTCTAAGCACACGAATTTTCCAGTCTTTTTCTTATTTTTGTTACTGACTAGTACCCTATACTTGGAGCTTGCGTAGTAATTAAACCCTTTACAATACATATTAAGTTACCCAATTAGGGCCTGATACCAATTTTTATAGACTATCATGTTTATTATATAAAATAAATTCAAATAAATGAATATTACTAAAAAGTGAAATATTTACTTTTTTTTTGGCTCAAAAGAGTGTTAGGTCTAAATTTTCGGAACACCTGATGAGCCAAAACGGGATATTATGATTATTTTGATAAAATAAAATAATTAACCATTGACATGCGGTGCTAAAACTATCGTCATTTTTTGGCTGCCTTTCAACACTGAAAAATCATAGTTATTATTGAGGCTATTTAAGCCATTATGGCAATGTATCGCTCAAAAAACTTGAATTCCATGGAAAAAAATTATTATGTGTGGATGAATGCTACCATACACTTTGTTTTTTACTGAAAAATTTTTTGTATTAAACTTAATTTTCATGTGTGTTGTCTGTTTTTTTATGTATTTCTTAACAATGTGATGTTCTTAAAAAAAGTAGAGTAATAATATTGATGATAACTATAATCTTACAAGTTCAAATGCCGCCGAAAAAATTGTCAATAATTTAAACGGTTAGCTATTTTTTTTATCGAAATAAATATGATTATTTGTTTTGTCATGTCAAGCTACCGCAAATTGTGTACGAAAAAATTTTCAGAGGTTAAGCAAAAAATAAGACATTCATGATATTTCAGGTCCGATTGATTTTAAAGTCACTCTTTTATTTTCTGCAGGCTTGCGGAGCCACCGCACTAGTCTATCACTCTACCTACTCCAACACTATCGTCACTTTTAGTATAGCAAGCCACAATGTCTTGAATTAACTTTATTTTGACTATACTTTAACAAATGTTTAAGGTAAGCAAACACTGTCAACTAAATTTTTATCAGAACATTAAAATCTTGGCTATAATCTGTTTAAATTACATCTGCATTGGTTGATAAATAAGTGTACAAGAATTTTTGGACAAAAAAAAATTTTTCATTATCTTGGCTCCACAGCATGCTACAGAAACATTTCTTTGTATTTGAAAAAAACAGCTCTCAAGCTATAAATAAGCAGATTGACAAACAACAAAGTTATAGTATACTATACATGTGTGGAAAACTATGATTGGTAAACAAATGTGTTTTAAACCAGGTGTGATTAAATTTTTTTTTTTAATTTCAACAGGATGCTGTAGTTAAATAGTTTTAAACTTTTTTGATCTAAACTAAGCGATCATAAAAACTTTTCTAAAAATTTTAAGCATACAGATAGTTTCATTTTAAAATTATTAAATAGAAAACACGCTTTTCAAACTTTGAACGCTTTTTGCGATTTAACAATGACATATGAAATATTACTACGCGTTTACAGATAATTTATTCCTCTAAAAATTGTCTGTGTGCACTAACTTTTGCAGTGGATAGGGGATATTACGATAAAATCTTTAAAAAACTCCTAATGTGTTTTTTTTTCCAGGTACAGAAGTAAAGCGATTTCTGCAGAAAAACAGGATCAAAGCAAAAACATCCAATGTTTACGCCTGAAGTCAAGGCTATTTATAGAGCGATACTTACAAGGATTGTATTTTTGCATAACTAAGTGTAATTAAAATTTATGAATATTTTAGTGAAATTTCATATGAAGACGTACAGTAACTTAAAATTTTTTACATAGTTTATCACTAACATCACTAAAAAAATTGAGTGCACCAAAAACTTTATACTGATAATTAATATTAATTAAAACGAAATTAAAATAAATTTACTTATGATTATACTTCTAACTATTTAGCAAGGGAAAGCTTAGAGAGGTAAGAGGAACGCAAATATGCAGGATCGCAGGGAATTCTCAAGTTCATATAGATACATGTACATGTATGCTTCCACGCAGATTCAATCCATTTTTTCTAGTTCTAATAAAAAAACCAACTTTTGGATCTATTTAAAAATTTAATATGTTTATCTAATATTATCATATCAAAGCAATAAAAGGTTGGAAGATTCTTACAAATCATTTTCTTATAGATGCAATTTCACAATATTTTTCCACAGGTTTACATGTTTAATTGAGATTTTTCTCCAATCATTTATTTTGCATGCATTATAATAGTGTTTGTGATATATTTTATAAAAAACAAGTGAATGTGGCACACGCAAATAAATATATATATATAAATATTTGAATGCTATTTATGTGTATGTGAGTATAGCTGTTCAGTTTTGAGTTCACTGAATACTAAAATGTATTTATTTTTAATGTACTCAAAGTATATGTATTCTGAACGAGTAGTATACTATAACTTACGTATCAGTATGCATCCTTATGTATTTGACGTTATAAATAAGTAGGCGAATGCAAGAGAGAAAGAGATGGTATGTATGCTTGTACAGTTAGCTTTTTGTGTTATAGGAGTCGCTGGCGCGCGACTATAGATGCGTGTCTCGTGTGTAGTGAGCTGCTATAGCTAGTTCTCCTTCAACTCACGCAACGAGCTGGTCGTACTCTACTTACCAGTCTCGTTGCTTTCTATTACTACTGAACTTTTCTTCTGTCGTAATATTACGAATTGTTGAACTTAAGTTTAATCCTTTTGTTCAGCTAATTAAACGACGTTGTAACCATTTACGATTTAGTCTCATTAACGAGCGATTTATCGTCAATTAACTTAAGTATTTAAGACTATATCTATATTCTTCGATTTTTCGATACTATCAAGTGTATCGTTACGAAGAAAATAAATCCTTATATTTTGTTGATTAATAATTAAAAGTGCTGTGTGAAATCAAGTCTTTTCATAAAGCCCGTATCATTTCCAAAGGGCTAAGTGATTCACCCTTTCCGGTTTCGTTCCTTCCTCAAGGTAGAGTGTCCCAAAAATGACTATTCCCAGATCTCTCGGGCGCATGTACAGTCCTTTATTTAAAATCAATTCAATAGCTTTACTATGAATTATTATAACTTGAAATAGGCAGTCACTTTTGAACCGTACTACAGAGTTGTTGTTATTTTCGACCTCTCCCGTTTCTCCCGTTCCTATATATATAAAATAACTGGGGACGAAGATAAATTGATAAAAGTGTTATTAAGGCACATAAATGCTGAGAATAACTGGAACGTTTTGAATTCAAGAATTAAACAAAAAACAGCTTAAACAAGTGTGCAAGGCTAATCATTTTAAAGTAGGAATAAATTGATCCTTTGACGACTTCCGAAAAAAATTTTGAAATTTTGTTAGAGAAGTGGTCAATGAAGGACTGGGTGATCGAGTAAAAACTTTTGCCGACATAACCATAAGTGAAGAAAAAGAAACAGAATAAGTAAAAATAAGAATAAATCTGTAAAAAGAATGGAAATCTCCGTAAATTTAAGTTTTGATGTACTCAAGAACGATTAAGAGAAGTTTGTGGACCAAATAGAGCAGTGTTTTAGTACCAACGATGTTACGGAAGCTGCAAAAGAAAGGAAAATTTTATTGAACAAGGTGTATGCTGAAACATACAATGTAATCGACAAAATTTGTAAACCGGAAAAACCTGGCGAAAAATCGTTTAAAGGAATAATAAAAGCAGTTAAAGGCTAGTTAAAGCTGTCAGCATCGTATTTGTTGCATCGTAATACATTCAGACATCATATGCAACTTGAAAATGAAAGCATTAATGAATACTTAGCTGCACTTGAAGATTTAACAAAAAATCGTAAGTTTAAAAATGCAGTTGAAGAAATACTATATCATTTAATCGTTGGTTTTAAAAGCAAATCAACAAAAGCAGGATTGTTAAAAATAGATGAACCTCAACTAGACACAGCATTAAAAAAGGTATTGAGGTTGGAGGTAGAAAAAAAGGAGGGGAAAAGTTGCAGCATGGAAGTAATTTGAGTTAATGTCAAGAGAATTTCAACAAGATGGACACTTCTAGAAAGTATTAGAAGAATAGAAATAATGGAAAAGGGTAAGAATCAAGATAGCAGTAAACAGCGGGTACAGCAAGCAGAGAAGAGCCAAGGAAGCAAACACCGAGACAACAAAACAGTGAGCAGCAGCGAACGCAGTTTCAATGATATTGTTGTGGTACGTCTAATTATATGGCATGCAAATGCTCATTTATAAACGCAACTTGTTATGCATGTAATAAAACAGGCCATATAAAATTTGCGTGTAGATTGAAGAAAAATTTTGGAGCAATACAAGTAAGATATTTTTAATAAAATTATGAAAGTGAAGTAGATAGCGTGACTGAAAAGTCAAACAATTTATTTTCAAGTAAACGAGAAAGTTAATATAATGTTTAAATAACTAATAATTATTCTGAAAACATATGAGTAGAATCACATTATATGAATGTTGAAATTAATTATAGTAAAATAAGAATGGAAATAGATTTAGGCACGGCCATGTCAGTTATACTATTGAAATTAAAAAAAAAATATTTTGAAAATGTTCAAATGTACACGGCTGATATAGAGTTTATGAATTATGACAAATAGATATGCAAACCGCTTAAGATGTTAAAAGGGCTTCAAGTAAAAGCGAATAATGTAAAGATAAGAGCTGATGCTTATGTGATGCGTCTGTCAAGTCAGTCGGTAGATCGTGGCTAAATGAGGTAGGTTTATGGACTATATACAAAGGATTAGATATACAGTTAGTTAAGATTAATGATAAGTATAAAAGTGACCTTAAAAAAATTTTATTCAAGCAAGCAAATTTTTTTAAATAAATTGCAAGTTTTCTTTCTTAAGAAAAAATTTAACTACAACTGAAAGAGGGAGTAACTACTAAATATATCAGTACTTTTTGACTGGAAAAAAAGTAGAGAAAAAACTAGACAGGCTAGTAAAGCAAAAGATAATAGTGCCAGTCGAAGCAAGTGAATCGGTAACACCTGTAGTATCGATGACAAAACCCAACGGCGATGTACATTTGTGCGCGGATTTCAAGGTTACAGTTAACCCACAGTTGAAAATAATATGTTACCCGCCGCCTAACTTTGATCATACTATTGTGCGTTTACAAACAAATGAAAGAAGAAAAACTGAAAATCAAGGTAGAGACTGACTTAAACGTTATACAAAAATCGATTTAAAAGACGTGTCTTTTACAAGTTTCAGTAGATGAAGAATCCCAACAACTTTTAACAATAAATACACACAAGAGTTTGCTCGAGTGTTCGTATATAATGTATAGTATAGCATCAGGTCCAAAGTTTTTTCAAAAAATTATTTGAAAAATTTTGAAGAATGTTGACGGAGTAGCAGTAGTAGCAGATGACGCAGTAGTTACAAGAGAATCGAATTAAAAACATTTAGAGACTTCAGATAAGGTTATAATGCATTTTAAAAAATGTGGATGAAAAAGACGAGTAAATGTATGTCATTTTCTTAAAAAAGAGATAAGTTACTTGGGTTATAAATTGTCAAATGGTTATATTAGTGTGGATGAAAAAAGAGTATAAAGTGATGAATTAAATAAAAAATACCGTCAAATCATAAAGAGTTACAACTATTGCTTTGTAAAGTAAATTACTACGAAAGATTATTTAAAAATGAAGCGAAAATTTTAGAACTATTATATAAATGTGATAATTCCAAGTTTTTTGGTCAGAAAGTTGTCACCACATGGTTTAGGAACATACATAAGTCAATCTCATGCGGATGGAGAAAAATCTGCAGCATTTGTGTCGAAGCGTTTAACAAAAGTGCAAGAAAGTTCTCCACAAATTGATCAAGAAGATGCAGCAATTATGTTTAGAGCTTTTAAGTTTTATAATTGCCTTTATGCACGAGAACTCACTTTAAGAACTGATAAGAAGCTTTTGAACAGAACGTTTTCACCCAAAAAAGGAATTGAAAAAATGGCTCCTCTCTCTGACTTTATCAAGATTACCATGTAATAATACTGAACAAGTAATATTAAATACAAAAAAATATAAATATCCGCACCATATTGTAGAAAGAAAAATTGTATGCTTAGGTTATTAAGCGATTGCGCGGAAAATGGCTAACGATATAAATGTATCAATTGTTCAACAGATGCTAATGAATGGGTGGCCGAAATGTCAGTTAAAACACTATCCAATTGACTGAGAAGAAAAGAAATTACGATGGAGAAAGAGTACTTGATGTGGGGTCATTGAGTTATTGGTTTCATACAAAATCATACTAAATTTTCACAATCAAAACCATAACACTGCGTTTTAGCTATAACTAGCGGTACACATAATATATGCGAATGTGTACATCATGAAAATTTTAAACTAATACTTGAAGCTATAGATCTGGAACATTTCACGCAGAATACTGAGCTGCCTCTTAAAAACTGCCATGATTGTATTAAAGCAGTAGTATGCAGTAACTCTATTGAAAAATGTTTCGTGGGTGCAGAATGTCTAGATTGTCCCAATATGTCAACGTTACGACCAACTTTTCTTAAATATTTTGAAAAACATATTATTTTTGAAACCAAATATGAATCGTGATTTGAAATAGACAGATGTACCATTGCTACATACATTTTAAAATCTTATGATTTTGTGGACTAATTAGGAGAAAAAATTATTAAAATTCCAAACAAATAATTATTTTGCAAAAAAAACAATCAGTTTTCATCAATCAACTGAAAAAAAGATTTTAAAAATTGAGAATTTACTATAACTTTTGACTTTCCGGAAAATCATGCGTTTGTTTAACCCAATCTTTTGATTAAAACTATAACCAATCTTTCATTTTTACACCTGTAATTTATTATAAAAAAGAAGATGTACTCAAACACATAAGTACTGCTGTTATTTCCGATAATCTAAATCATGATACAATTGCTTTATATAAGTATCATAAAATTATAATAAATAACTTAAAATCTAAGATTGTAATTTTTCTTACATATTGATGGGGTCAGTCAATATTTCGAAAACAAAAAGCAATTTTTAGATACATACTTTTCCTCAAAAAAGAAATTAAAGTTGATTGTGAATTTTTTTGCTACTGCTCATAGAAAAAGAGCATGTGATGGTATTGGAGCCAACTTGAAGAGGGGTATAAGACGTGTGAATCTTCAAGTTTCCTATTATAACCGAATTTTAACAGCAGAAGACTTGTACGACTGGGCAAATAGATTTTGCAACTCAAAAAAAGTTTTTTATTTAAGTAAGGAGTCATATGAAAAATAAAGAATTGAACTTAAATCTTGATTTAATAAAGCGAAATTAACATCATGTTATTTGCGATTCATGTTATACAAGTTCTGACGTAACATCTGTCAGCTCAAAGTATCAACTTTTTTCTAAACAAAATAATAAAAACCAAAAAGCCTACATCTCAAACTTCATCTAAAACTAAGAAATAATAAAATAAATTTGTTTAGAAAGTATCTTTAAATTAATAATATCCACAGTTAACTTAAGCAGAGCACAGCGCGGCGCCAGCCCTTGGCAAGCGTTCAAACAGCCAAGTCTACACTTTGATATTGTTTTATTTCAATTTTTTAGTAATACTATACTGTACAGAAATGCGTTTTGAATATAAAAAACCTAAACTTTTTATCTAGCCTATCAAAAAAAAAAAAAAAAAAATGAAAAATACATTTATTTCGAATCATAGCATGTTGTGTATTCATTTCAGTAAAAATAAAACTTTTTCGAAAAACTAACCACACTATCAAAAAGCTGACTGAAAAATACATTGAAAATGCTACTTGCAACATTTTTTGGGATAGGAATAAGGCCATGAAAATGAGCTGAAAATAATGACTTTAAGCGCTCACGCAGCGGGCCTGGGACGTTTCACGTAAACCACCTTAGGTTATATATGCGACTAAGAATGGAGGTATAAGTGTATGTAAAGGATAAGAGCGTGACATTAGAAATCTTGTCAACCTAGAAAATTATTTTGAAATTATTATTTCTTATAATTATTTATTTATCAAACATTAAAATAATTTATAAGGAGCTTCGATGGTTTGGTGGTAAGCGTGGAAGCCTGCTAACCGGAGAAACTCAATGGAACGTGGGTTTGAATCGCATTGAAAGTGATCAAGATTCACTTTCTTTGAGTTTTGCGATGGGATGAGTACTCAAGATACCAAAGCAATATTTGTCTGTATTTTAAAAACGAATATTGGATTTTATCTGGTGATTTTCTGGATCTCTAGAGGCTTCCTTTTTTAAGTAAAGCCAACACCTGGCCAGCTCATGGGGGCAAAGTCATTATTGATTTTACAAATGTTGCTACAGCAACGATGAGAAAGGTAGAGATTAGGAGTATAGAATACATAAAAATCCTCTATTTAGTTATGAGGTTCTATAGCTTCTTCAAGGTCTTTCCGCATCTTGAATGTATATTTATTGTTGTATTGACTCGGTTCAACGGCCTTCCTTGTGCGTGAACTTCTTAGAATTTGAACGGCCTTGGCCTTGTTTACTACTTTAGCAAAATATGGACTAATGCATGTGTGTGTACGTAGCAGGTGAGAAATTTATATTTAGTGTATAAATTCAAATTTGATATGTTTATACTATTTCATCACAATATAGGATTAAATGAGTGAACGTTATATAGACTCCATCAAACGCGGAGCATGACTAATACTATCGATGATTTGTAAATTTTATAACCCTCCTTGAGACAATTGGGAAGAAATAAAGATACGGCGGAAATGCTCTTGGTGTCAGCAATGCTAGTGCTTTCACGCGAACTATTCCGGAAAAGTTTTTGGGTGCCTACGAAAGGTGTAATTTTCTTGTATTCTTCTAGTCGATTCCTCTTAACAAGGATTAGTTGTTTCCACTGTTGTCTTTTCGTTGATTCAATGGTGATCATCTTAATCACAAGATAGTGACCTTTATGATTTTTTCAGAAAGAAGTAAAAGAAAGGTATGGAACATATAGATGGAAAAACGAAATTCGAGGTACGAGCCCAAAAGTCGTCTCTACTACATTCATATGTATATAATAAGTACCAAAAGCAAACATGAGAGAAAAGTACTCCAAAATTAGAGTTAAATTTGTTATTACATTTTACCAATTTTTAAATATTACAAAAAAAACTTATCTCTTACAATGATAAATAAAGCAAGTCTTATGCGACATAAGTATATTCGCTTGGTTTTGGTAGAGTTACAGAAGGACAGTGAGCTATAGGGTACGATCCTACCACTCGCTATCGACTCCTTGCTGAAACTGCCGCTGTACACTAATTCTTCTTGACGCTTCACTTTGCTCATTAAGCCACCTATTCCGCTATAATTACGTAATGTCAATTATAATATGTTTAAGTAATTCTATGTGTATAATAATTTTGAATGGATAGATTTTGTAAAAGGTTTTAATATAGTACAATCGGAAAACTTCGTTACATTAATAATTTGTTTCTGTTCTGAACGGTAATTTTATCCATCGTTAAACATGTGTAATTTTTATGTCATTATGTGAATATTATATAACTCTGAAGCTGAAGAGAAAATTTTGTTACACTATATGCAAGCAAGAGATAAGATAAAAAAAGTGTAAGGTTTAAAATAATAATATGTATAAATATAAAGTAAAAGTTACAAAATTATTGAAATGATTTCAAATAATAAGGCTAGGGAATAGAACTATTAGATTTAGCGAGTTATAAAAGGAGAAAGTAGAAGTAAAGATGATACTTCAAAGTTCACGATTGGCATGAACACTCTAGTGTACTTACTTTTTGCGAGTGAAACTGTGTAAAAGAGTGTAACAAAGTTTTGTTGACTCCACTTAATCTCACATACCTTTTTTACATTGACGGAACCTTATTTCAATATTTGTCGGGTTTGCCTACAGGACCAGTACCCATTTATTATTTTCTTTTTATTTACTAAAATCGTTTCCTACTCAATTATTATTATTATTATTATTGAACTGATTGAGTTTAAAAGCTATTGGTTCAAATTTATAGTGCCTAAGAGTGTTGTTTAGAATTTAAAAAAAAAACGCTGGATGGGCTAAGTGCTAATTATGTTATTATTTGTGTGTACAATGATTTAAAATGTATAGGTTTTGAAAAAAGTTTTAATACAGTACAATCAGAAAATTCTATTACACAGTATATGTAGAATCTTAATATTACTTCTACAATTAAAATATTTATTAAAGCACACCTTATTACCGTGTACCCTAATTCTGAGGATTATTGCATCAACTTCGATATATCACAGTGCCTTATTTAACATATAGTTCAGTAGGAAGTATATTTTCATCTATGCATCACCTGGCAGAGAAGTATAACTTTATATTTAGGGATGCCAGCACAAAGTGACCACTGATTTTTTAAATGTAGCAATATTTAATTAGCTGTTTGGAACAACGACTGTTTATTGTAGTATCGATAGTGCTACTTATAAAGAAGTAGATAAAAATAACAACAATATTTTTCTGAACTTGTCTCTGAAAATTGGAAATAATATGAGAGAAGATCTTTCACTGTATTAGTTATGTTGAAAAAAGACGCATAAGTAATGTTTATGTTAAGTGTAACCGATAACTAATGTAATGAAACGCGATTCCAAATAATAAAGTTACTTGAATACTATCTAGAAAAAGAGATAAGAACTGCAGAAAAAAGTAAGAATAAAGTTTTACACAAAAAATTACTTTATAATGAATGTTCTTTCTTGCTATTTACCGTATACAGAAAACAATTTTCTCTAGTTTTAGTTATTACAAATACAAATGAATCATGAAGTCATGGTTTCGATATAATTGGGTTATAACTAAAAAAATTAGAGTTATCTCATGGTCAATTTTATGTAGCTTTATCTCGATGTAAATATCAAAATAACGCACTCATTTAAATATAGTCTAAAAACAATTTAAAAAGTTAAAAATATGGTGTAAAAAAAAAAATTTTGTTGTAAAGCATTTCCTTTTACACATTGTTTATCCACGTTAAACGTGTTAAAATTATCAAATAAAACAAAATATAATTTTCCCATTATGTAATATATTAATACCTCATTTTTATAAGTACTTAAAAACAATTATAGCTTTAAATTATAAGATAACATCGTATATGTACGAATGGGTAATATTGAAAGAGCATAAGTTTTGTGGGGGTCAAAAGGAGAAGCGTGAGCAAAGGTGGAAGACAGGAATTTTCCCTCGTTCTGCGGAAGAGTAACTGGAGATGCATGAATAAGCGTGAAGTAGCGTAGAGACGCCCTAAAATACACACATTTTTTTAACACTTTTAAAAATTTTTTTTTTAACATCAAGCGTGGGAGAAAAATTCACATTTTGACATACATAGTTGCGTACAGTCAGTGAACGAATATTCAGTTAGAGATTTTTACCTACTTTTGATATGGATGATACACCAAGGTTTAATTCCAGTTTTTTCAGAGAGAAATGATTTTTGTAGGCGGTAACCCAAATGAGAGTCAGCCTGACCAATAAATGTGTAATTCATTAAATAAGTCTTTGCCTATGTTTGTTTACCTTAATGGTGTATTCAAAAAATATTGTTGGTTTATCTTAGATTAACTTCCAAATAAATTGTTAACAGTCATCATTCTTTGTTTGTAAAAACACTATTGAAACAATCCAAGAGTATTGTTTGCATTTACTTGTAAAACGATGTAATACTAAAACAATTCACTAATTCGTGCTCATTTCACATGTTATTAGCATGTTTCTGTAAACGACCATCTTCGCAGACAAAAAATTTGTTGCTGCAGAAATTTACATGCTGCAGCTCATTTAAATACCTTATTGGAAACGTAAAAGTAAAAGTAAGACAGCCAGTATGTTTATCGACAACCCATCAATTAAGCATATTAAATAAGTCATTCACCTGATTTTATCCTACTTCTGTCACTGCACCTACTCAATTAGAAATTGTGCTTATCATCTACAACTACAAGCAATTGTTATACTTTTACAAGCCTTTTTAACTATTGATAATATTCTGAAGTATTTAAAAAAATCTGGAAACTAGTCCAGAGAACAAACGATTTCTTTTGTAGGTTAGAAAATTTAAAGATTGATCAGTGACAATCTATGTGTTCGCACGTGAGCTTCTGGTAAATATTTTTTCGATTTAAAAGCTTGTAAAACAAATTTGACTCAGAACTTTATTTTTTTATTTGTAAAATCTCAATTCATAAGCCATCATACATACTTGTCTTTTTGTTTCAGACACCAACAGGCCATGTAAGGTGGCTGCCCAATCTTGTCTAGACTCTGCAATCGTGTACGTCCCTGATTCTTATGAATTCTACAATATCAAGTGGAAATGGATAATATGTAATTATTCTTCTCAATGTAGTGAAACTTATACTTGTTTTGCAATTATGGAAAATCTTTTGCATTGTTGACAGGCACAATACCAAATTACGTACACTTACGTATGTATAAAATAATTTTTTCTAATTCTGCAATCTACAGGATTACATTAAACTTTTCCATTCTAAGTTATAATTCTAGTTTTTAAGACAAATGTACTCAAAATAATAAGCGCGCAGAAGGGTTAAAAAAGTATAGTTGTATAATTTAAAATCTACTTAGCTCACCCTGAGCAAATTTTTTTTTTTAATACTTAAATTAAATTAAATTAAAAAAGGTTAATAAACCTCTACATAAATAAGTGGCAACACACTTTTTACTAAGCAATTTACTGCTGATACTATATTGTAACTCTGTCAATGAGGAATTGGTGCACAGGGGGCGAAACCCGACTAGTGTGTGTGTGAATGTGTGTGTGTGTACGCGCGGGCGGGCGCGCACGAGAAAAAAAACTAGGAAACTTTAAATAGTCATACTTCTTAATACCAAGTTGTGGTTCTCAATATTATTTATAATGACAAAGAAGCAAATCAAAGGAGTGTATATATAATCATAACAAAAATTTATCTATAATATTAATTTGAAGTAATAGCAGCTTTAGGCGTATATACAAGAAAAAAATAATAGTATTCGGTTGAATGCAGTAAGACCTTGATCAGCGTATCTTTGACGACAATCATGAAATAAATACGTATATAATAAATACATATCTTTATAATCACTGCATATCGATAAAAATAAAATAGTTAAGTATAATAACTAATACTATTATTACAATAATAAAGTAAATGTACACAAAGTAAGCGAATTTGCAAATTTGTGGAAACTTAAATATAGTAGTAAGTGTGTTTCCACCACTGAAATATTTGAAAGTTGCAGGTATTGTAATACATATATGTAGTTAATGATAATCAAAATAATACAAAAAATGGGTTAGAAATTTCGTGTATCATAAAAAAACACTAAAAATAGCTATAGCAGTGATAAAATTTTTAAGAAGATTTAAAATAAGCCGAACACTTATAACAATATTATAAATAAATTAAAGCAGTAACCCCTTGACCCTCGACACCCCTGACAAATATTTTGAAATTATTAATTATATTAATATGACAAGGTTAAATGTGTGTGGGTGTGTGTGTGTGTGTGAGTGTGTGTGTGTGTGTGTAAGAAAAAAATCGAGGGAAATGTATTATAAATGTAAGTTTGACGACTTTTAAACTTAGCCGCCAACATACGGTGGTCTCGACCAACAGCTGTAGCCGACTAAGCTGGTACGCGTTGATACGAAAAAAATGCCTGAAGAAGAGCCAGTCGCTGATAAACTATGCTGCACCATAGCCGCACTCGCTCTACTATAGTCCACACACGTTGTTACAAATTATCAGCGAATACCGACAATTTGTGTTGATTTAGGTAAAAGCTACTGAGTAGTGATATAAGTTGTATATAGCTAGATAACAAGTATTTTTTGTATTACAGTATTTCACTGCAACAGCATTTGTTGGTTTATTAAACCTTACTCCAATCCACTCTCTTTATGAGTCTCTACGTTAGAGACTTATAAATCAACACAAATATGGGTGATTTGAAGGCAAGATTTCACTTCGTATCAGAAGCTGCAACCTCCAAAACTACGGTGGTTAAAGTCAAGACAATACAACTAGTCGACCAGCAGGAAGTCTATGAATTTCCGGCCAACCAACAAACAAACAATCATCACAAAAAACTTTTTGAACATGCAGTGGGGAAAGGAGTCGTCAAAAAGTCGCAAGGAACGTAATGAATTTCGAAATTTAATAATCACTTTAACAAAGAAAGGGCTTAGAGACGAGTATCTGGACGAGGAAGGTAATGTTATTTTTAACAACTATTATTTGAAGGTCGTCACGGACATTATCTACCCACCATTCCTCTCACCTCTACATTCTTCTCCCGAAAAATCAATGCATTCACTGGCAAAAAATATGGTTGTAGAAAAGTTTAATGGGAAAAATTTTAACGCATATGCTTGGCTGAAAATTTTTGTAGACGAATATACATGCCTCGACATACACGAGAATAAAAACGCTGAAATCTTGAGATTATTTTTAGAAGGTAGTGCACTTGACTGGCACGCGATATTTTTAAAAATGAATTCTTTAACTTACGAATGGGAATTTTAGAATAATTCTTTTATAGTAACGTTTAATCGAAAATCATGGTCTGAAATTGAATATGCGTACACGTATAAATATTTACATGGAACATTTTTTGAATTTGCACTAAAAAAAACGAAATCCATCAATCGATGCAGATCCTGACATAAAAATAAATTTCTACATAAATTCGATTGTAATTGCTTTACCAAATAACGTTAGATTAAAAACTCAATGGTAAAATAGAAACAGTGGAAAATTTAATGGCTAGTTTGAAAAGAATAGAGCCTATGATAAATAAGCTCAAGAATTTAAGTAAAGAGGACGGTAAACAAAAACAAAGCAAGCAAAACGAAAGACAGCAAAACGATAAATCCCCTTGCAAGTATTGTAAAAGTATAGGCTACCTAAACCGGTATCATCCGAAAAATTTATGTTGAACAAAATTAAGACAAAACAATGAGAAAATAAAAATTGCGTATATTAATCTCTTCTACCGAAGATGCAAAAAACTAATTATGACCCCACTTATAAAGTAAAAATATTAATTAATAATAACCCAGCTACTGCAATTTATGACTCAGGGGCGAATGTGTCGTTAATTAATTATAATTTTTGGAAGAGTCTTAACGTAGAAAAAAAATGTAAGTGGGGTAATACAAAAACATTATCGGGGATTTCCAAATCAGGAGGTATAGTCTTGATAGAAATGAACATTTTCGACATCAAGAAAAACTTTAAATTCTTTATAATAAAAAGTGAATCATTTAATGATGTTGCATTACTGGGACTAGATAGTATTAAAGAATTTAAGTTATGTCAAAACGAACATTTAAAAATAAGTCAAAATAGTGAAAAATCAAAAATAAATCTAATCAAAAATTCACCAACATCAAATTTCCCTACATTATAAAAAATTGATCCTCTAATCGGAATAAAAAATAAATACGATAAAGTATTTGCAAAAGGAAAATTTGATGTGAGTGCTGTAAAAAATTTTAAAGCTACAGTAAAACTCAAGAAAAATAAGTACGTAGCTAAAAAACCATATAAATGTTCATTAGAAGATAAAACCGAAATAGAAAACCAAAATATTGAATTGTTAAAATCAGGCTTGATTAAAGAGTCGAACAGTCCTAATGCGGCACCGGTCACGTTAGCATTAAAGAGAGAAGAAGGAAAAAGGTCTCGATTATGTACTGATTATGGAGAGCTTAATAAAATAATCGTACGAGAAAGTCAGCCATTCCCACGAATAGATGAATTAGTGTTACAAACAAGAAAGAGTAAATATTTCACTCGAAATTCGACGTTAACTCGGCGTTTTGGTCAATCCCACTATGTGCTAAAGATAGATACAAAACGGCTTTTGTAACTCAGCATGGACATTGGCAATGGTGTTGTTTACCGTTTCGGTTTAAAACCTCACCAGCAATTTTTCAAAGATTTCTATCTAGCAAAATAAGAAAATACGGGTTAGAAAAATTTGCCATGAGCTACATCGATGATGTTCTGATCCATTCAGAAAATTACGAAGATCATCTGAAACATATTGAACTCGTCTTAGAAATGTTGTAAGAAGTTGGTTTCAAGTTAAACTTATCAAAATGCTTTTTTATAAAAAAATAAAGTAAGATGTTTAGAGCACGAAATACAATTTAACTGTATAAAGCCACTAAACGATAATGTAATTGCAATTAAAAACTTTCCTACTCCTAAAACAAAAAAATAAGGCTATTTTTAGGAAAAATTAATTTTTATTTACAGTACATACCTGGAGCTTCAATAATGCTAGAACCATTACATCATTTACTGAGGAAAAACATGAAATTTAAATGGTCGAAAGATTGTCAAGAAACTTTTGAAAAAATAAAAAATTGTTTATCTTTAAACCCGGCATTAGCTATTTTTTATCCAAATGTTTAAATATACATTTATACAGACGCTTCGTTACAAGGTGTAGGTGCGATCCTAAAACAACCACAGGAAAACAAAGCAATGAAACCTGTCCATTATTTTTCTAGAATACTAACTAAATGACAAAAAACAAAAAAAATATACCTAGAATGTCTGGCAATCAAGAAAGCTATTTTATACTGGTAATATTATTTAATAGGAAATAAGTTTATTATTTATACAGATCATAAACCGTTGGAACACTTCAATATAAAAAATTGTAACGATCTAGAATTACTAGAAATCTTGAATAACATATCACAATTTGACTTCGAAATAATTTATAACCCGGGTAAAGAAAATTTAGAGGCAGATTGCTTATCGAGAAACCCAGTTCTACAGGAACAGGAACAGGATTGTGAAAATTCAATAATTGAAATTGCTAATTTT
Source organism: Copidosoma floridanum (assembly GCF_000648655.2). The sequence continues at coordinate 217,268 of NW_019379830.1, forward strand.
ATTAATGTAATAGATATAATTATTGATGAAAAACAATTGAAAATACATAAAAAATGTAATATTAAAAAAGGCCTAATATATAAAAACTTAAATAACAAAAGGAAGATTTGGGTAACCGAAGAATATGGTATTAATTTAATAAAAATCGTGCATGAAAAACAGGGATATGTAGGAGTCAAGCAGTTAACGCTAACAATAACGAGAAAATTTTATTTTAAAAATATGCATAAACATATAAAAGAGACATGCTGCATATGTATTTTTATAAGTACTTAAAAACAATTATAGCTTTAAATTATAAGATAACATCGTATATGTACAAATGGGTAATATTGAAAGAGCATAAGTTTTGTGGGGGTCGAAAGGAGAAGCGTGAGCAAAGGTGAAAGACAGGAATTTTCCCTCGTTCTGCGGAAGAGTAACTGGAGATGCATAAAACATGCATAAAAAATAAGTCTAGAATAGTAAATTACAAAGCTCCACTTTTACAATTAGGACCAGCGAAAAAACCATTCGAAATAATTTCCCTCGACACAGTAGGTAATTTTTTTTTTAGTTTTTCCGGCAACAAAAGTACAAAAAAATATCTGCATCTTGCGGTGGATCATTTGACCAGGTTTGCTTTCATCTCTACCTCGAAAAATCAAACCGCTAGAGACTTTATAGATTTGATAAAATCAATAAAAAATAAACACAAGGTAGAAACTGTGTTAACGGACCAATACGGAGGCATAAATTCGAAAGAATTCAAGCAATATTTAAAATCAGAGAAAAAAAACTTAATTTTTACTGCAGTCGACTGCACTTTTTCAAACAATTTGAATAAAAGATCAAACCAGACGTTGGTAAACGGAATAAGATGTAAAATTTACAATGATAAAAACCGATCATGGTCTGTACTAGCACAAGAATGCGTAAATGAATATAATAATACAATTCATAGCTCGACAAACTTCTCTCCAAAATAATTGTTAACAGGAGAGGACGATTTTATGCTACCAAAATAATTAAATGGAAATAATAAAAAATAACCTGGATGAGAATAGGAAGATAGCATATGAAAATTCGAAAAAAATCCACGAACAAAATAAAATATACTATGATTCAGCTACAATAAAATATAATGATAGTGATTTAGTGTACATACGAAATAGAAATAAACTACACAGAGACAAATTGGATCCAATCAGAATCGGGCCGTACAAAATAATAAGTAAAATATCAGATGTGATATTTGTCATAGACAGTGGTTTAAAAAAAAATGAATCCAATCTTTTCCATGCTAGTAAGCTATTACCTTTTTCCCTGTCTACCCCTGCGCCTATGTCTTACGAGGGGGGATGCAAGTTTGACGACTTTCAAACTTAGCCGCCTACATACGGTGGTCTCGACCAACAGCAGTAGCCGGCTGAGCTGGTACGCGTTACGAACAACATGCCTCAAGAAGAGCCAGTCACTGATCAACTATGCTGCGCCATAGTCGCACTCGCTCTACTATAGTTCACACACGTTGTTACAAATTATCAGCGAATACCGACAGTTTGTGTTGATTCAGGTACTGAGCAGTGATATAAGTTGTATATAGCTAGATAATAAGTATTTTTTGTATTACAGTATTTCACTGCAACAGCATTTGTTGGTTTGTTTAACCTTACTCCAGTCCACTTTCTTTATGAGTCTCTACGTTAGAGACTTACATAAATAATTAAATAGCATCAGTAACTAAGTACATTTAAAAGCAAATTTTTTTGTTCAAGGGAAGTGCGCAAACATGAAAAAACGTGTACACACTTTAGATACAACAAAAATGAACCAGTAGAAGAAACAAAAACACGGTACTTAAAATCATCCTCTTTCCCTTAACTAGAAATGATTTACAATACTAACAATACAACACGAACATTACCCTATCACAAACATAAGAATCAAAAAGGACATTGCTGCCACGGACATTGGCGTCACGGCTTTAGATGTGTAACGTACAATAGCATATAGCTATACGTGCGTGCACTCTGGCTGGCCTGGGTCTAAAAGGTAGGAGACTAGAGAAGAGGAGGGATAGGAAGAAAAGAATAAAGCAGGAGAGTTAAGGAGGAGATAAGCTAGAGACGTGAGAGTAAGAGGACCATGCCGCGGGACTAGAAGACACGCTTAACTTTTCCTAAATACAAGTAGTTCTAATAAAGTGTAACTTAACTACAAGCCGCGGTTTTATTTATTTATGCACCAACAAACCCACATAAGGATAAAAAAAGTTGTCAAATTATTTATATTGGTACCGTTCATAGTACAATGGGCAAGCTACTAAGCTTTTGTGTAGAAAATTGCCCCCTTAAATCTCGAAACAAGTTTTTTTTTGAATTAGTAAAAGAAGAAGAAATAAAATTCAATAAAATTAAAAGAGGGCACTGTGGTGGCGACAGATGGCGTGATGAAGTATGACTAGAACCAGCCAAAATGGTTGAGCGAGACAAGTCAGAGTGAAAGGGGAGTAAAATGAAAAAAATCAACCTTCGTCACATGTGTTTTTAAAGTCAAGTTTCATAAATTATTGCAAAACAAGTTCGTCTAAGAAATTGATTTGTTTATTTGTATAGTTCCAATTCATAAGCCATCATGCATACTTTTTTTCTGTTTCAGACAACAAGAGGCCATGCCAGGTAACTGCCCAATCCTTTCTGGATTCTGCAACCATGTGGATCCCTAACTGTTATAAATTCTGCAATCTCAAATAGAAAAGGACAATATCTGATTTTTCTTCTTAATGTAGTGAAACTTATACCTGTATTGCGTTTAGGAAACATCTTTTTTTTGCTGACCGGCGAAACACCAAATGCCGTACAGTTACGTATGTAAAAAAATTTTTTTTCTAATTTCGTCATCTACAGAATTATATTAAACTTTTTCATTGTAAGCGATAATTATAGTTTTCAAGATGAATTTATTCAATATAATAAATCTTTGTTTAATTCTGATCAAAAATATTTAATAAATGTTTAATAAAACACTAAAAAGGCTACAATTTTTTAAATAAATTTTGAAAAACATATCTCAATTTGACTTCGAAATAATTTATAACCCGGGTAAAGAAAATTTAGAGGCAGATTGCTTATCGAGAGTATTTCACTGCAACAGCATTTGTTGGTTTATTAAACCTTACTCCAATCCACTCTCTTTATGAGTCTCTACGTTAGAGACTTATAAATCAACACAAATATGGGTGATTTGAAGGCAAGATTTCACTTCGTATCAGAAGCTGCAACCTCCAAAACTACGGTGGTTAAAGTCAAGACAATACAACTAGTCGACNTTTTGTTTACCTAGGATTTTTTTCAATGTTAAAGTAATTAACAAATCAAGATATTATGTTCCTTCTTTCCCACTCGTCCTCTCTGATAAAAATGAAAAAGTTATAAAAAGTGCGACGCAGAGTTACACGCAAAACATAGCTCATCATAGTTAATTAGAAAAATCAATTATAGAATTTAGGACTGATACACACCGAGAGTAAATTAATTTTAATTAGTAAGTGCAATAGTATAGACGCCTAAGGCTGCTATTTCTACAGATTATTATTGTAGATATATTTTTGTTATAATCATCTATACACTTCTTTAACTTGCTCTTTGTCTTCATAAATAATATTCAGAACCAGAACTTGGTATCAAGAAGTATGCATACTACACGTTCTTTCTCTCATTTCTCTTTTTGCTGTGATTCTTTTCTCCCCTAAACCTTATACCTATACCTACCTCTCTCTTAAATGCCTCGAATGTAAGTACTATTCATACGGGAACAGACGGTACGAAAAAAAATAAAAGAAAGGCGCAAAGAGGAGTAATTATTAAACTGGTAAAAAAAAAAATATTCTCAGGGTGAGCTAAGTAGATTTTAAATTATACAACTATACTTTTTCCACCCTCCTGACAGCTTAGTACGCTGACTCTTCATGACCAGATCATAGTTAGGTTCAAAAAAGTTGTATTTAATGTGCTCACCTTTCATACGCTCAAAATTTCAAGCAATACGCGAATGTTAAGAGCTGAATATGTTTACTTCTTTAGTAAAATAATAATTTAGGATTTCAAGTCATTATTCTCTTTGGGAAAGTAATAAGCTATGCTTCAACTATAGAATTTTAAAAGCGTGGTTCACAACATGCTCACATTCTCGTAACACTACAACCACACAATAAAAAAATTTTACCTAAGAAATTATATCATCTAAAATACCTTCGAAAAATTAGAAATTCGCCAAATTGATTATTAAATACATGCTTCATGCCCTCACACTAAAAAAAAGCCAATGTTTCAATCCATTCAATATCAAAAATTTTTCTTAACTATTCACTGTCATAACAACGTTAAAAAAATGATTATTTTAAATATATCAGACAAAATAATATTTCGGATAATTACGTATACAAAACATAAAATAAACATAAAATTATAGCTGCCAATGGTTGTACCGTATAATAAAATTTTGGTAATAAAATATAGATGCCACATGAACGTTAAATATTGTTAATCTATTTAAAGCATAAAATACACATACGACTACATTTATAAAGGTAGTGGTAAAGCTTTTATTACAGTTAAACATTAAGTAATTCTGATGATGAAGTTCTAGGTAAAATAAAAAAACTATAGCGATGGTAAATATTTAAGTCCTACAAAAGCAGGATGGAGATTTCAAGAATATTCAATTTGTGGTAGGAGTCACAAGGTTATAAATCTTGCAGTGTACCTTGAGAATAAACAAAAATTGATTTTCGAAAGAAATAAAATTAAAAAGATGGTAAAGAAATGGCAAATGTATTTAACAGCTTTGTTTGGGTTAAATAAAATTGATAATTCTGCAAAATCTTTACAGTATTTTAATATACCAGAAAACAATATTTTTCATAAGTAACTGAAAATTTGTGTAAAAAGAAAAAAAAAATCCTGCAATAGGTAGATTAAATATAGTGTAATGAGAACCGCATAAATAATTATTTTTGAATGAATGATCAATAAAAAAAAATAGAGCAACTTCATTTGAAGGTTTAAAAACATATAATGATATAAAATATAAAATATTTAAAGATACTGCGATTGTCATAGATTCAACCGAGTATGATTTATAGAATGACAGTTTGTCCGAAGAAGCTAGTACTTGCATGCTTCCTCATCAGTTAAGAAAATTTTTTGCATGTTTTTTAATACCAGAGAATATACAAGGTGATGAAGTTTGGAATAAGTATAAACCTTTTTTTGTGAAGATTTTATTCGTTACAAGGAAAATTGTGCTCTTATGCACGTCAACGAGATTTTTGGGCTTGAAAATAAATCATGTGAACCATTCAATTTACCTGTACCGACTGAAATTGACTGACAAAACAATAATGCGCAGCGGAAGTTGCAATCTGTAAACATATGTTCGATTCGATATATAATCAGCTAAACAATGAACAAAAAAATATTTTTTAAATTGTATGTAAAAACGTTAAGAAGATTCATTTTATACATGGTCCTGAAGGATCAGCGAGAACCTTACTATATGAAACATAAATTTATTTCTTTATAAAACAATGAACAAAAAAATATTTTTTAAATTGTATGTAAAAACGTTAAGAAGATTCATTTTATAGACGGTCCTGGAGGATCAGGAAAAATTTTTCTATTTGAAACATTAATTTATCTTTTCATATTGCAAAGAAAAAAAAATTTTCTCAATGGTATGGACTGGCATTGCATCAGTACTACTACCAAAAGGTATGACCAGTCATAGCACTTTTCGCTTACCTTTAGATTTAAATAATATTAAGATTGCATTTTTTGATATCGAATTTGAAAAACGTAAATTACGTGAAATCGATTTGATGATTTAGGATAAGGCTTGTATGGTTCTGAAAAAAGCTTTAGAGGTAGTAGACAGAACTTTGCGTGATCGATTTGGAAATGAATTAATAATTTTGGAAAATTTTCGTTTAACACTTGTCGTTATAATAAATGGTAATATAAGTATGGTTATACCAGAAACTATTTAGTCAGCACTTCTTTAGAGTTCTTCTTATATTTTAAAACTAAATACAAACATTCGTTCAGTTGATAAAAATTTTTTTAAATTACTTTTAGAAATCAAAGAGGGAACAATAAAATTACTGATCATTCCTAAAATATGAAGAATCAATGATGTATGTTTAACTATGTAGTAAAAATAAGTAATCTTTATTAAATAGTGTGATTCTGACTTCTCTAAATGAATACACTATTTTTGCAAAATTTTAAATCTAATGAAAGGTAAAACAACTCATTATAGCATGAATCATGCTACGTACAAACGTGTCGATAAATCTGATGATAACATTTACATAAATTTTCCTATTAGAATGTTAAACAATATTTGTTAAGTTTTTTACCACATGAATTAAATTTGAAAGTTAGAACAATAACTATGTTAATAAGAAATTTGTGTATTGCAGACGGTTTGTGCAACGGCATACAAATGACGGTTAAAAAATTATTTATGTATAGTAGTGAAGCCGAAATTATTACAGAAGAAAAACTTAGATATAGAGTATTTATACCGAAAATCACTTTAAATACAGGTAATACCTCGTCGTTACCTTACATACTTCACAGAAAGCAATTGTCTTTAGTCTTGGCATTCGCTATGGGAGGGGTGGACACTCAAAAATGTGGGAGGGGGGGGGGCTTTGGAGGGCATACAAAAAATAAGGAAAATTTTTATTAGGTCAAAATAACGGTGAACTGAACAGAGTCTTACCTTCTTTTGTGGGAAGGGGGGTTACAGGGGGCTTTGAAAATTGTACGGGGCGTCAGGGGGCGAGGAGAGCTCAGTGGGTCTTTGGCTATAATTTTTTTGGGTTAAAATGTCATTGACAGTTATCGAATTCTCCCTTATTTCGCAAGAGGTTGTGGGGGTGTTAGGGATGGCGAAGAGGCTGTGGTAGGGGGGGGGGATAATAGCAAAAGCTCCGTTAATACAACTATATAATATGGGGATATGAATATATACACATTGTAATAATAGTAATTATTATTATTATTAGTTTTATTGTTGTTGTTGTTATTGTAGCTATTGCTGTTATTATTATTATAATTATTATTATTATTATTATTATTATTATTATTCTTATTATTATTATTATTATTATAACTAGTTTTTTTTTGTATTCAGTACTATTGCAAGTCTGTGATCATAATAATATAATTGATGACGTTTTAATTTGTATCAGAGATGTCGTGGGTCAAACAAATACTCTTTATATAGTCATGATTTTCAATTCCAATTTGTGTTGGTCAATATTATATTTTTGTTATATTTTTCTTTTGTTCTTATTGCCTCTTTAGTTTCGTTTCTGTTATCCGTTTTCCATTAATTGCTAATGAGTTAGGCACTTTTAGCTAATGGTTGCCTGGTGGCTTATTACCTGTGTATTTGACGTCACCAAGATCTTTGCTCTTACTTGTAATATTATTACTGATTTCAATATCTAACTACTGTCCAATGATTTTTGATTATCTCTACGTTTAATGTTTTGCTACCTGTTATTTGAAATCAATCTGTATAACAAGTCAGTAGTGGAGCCTCCAATACAAAAAGGCACATGGATGCGAAACGTTGTACTAAAGAAAGAGAAAGCGTATAGAGCAAATATATTGAATCTTTGCACCCAACGTTCTAGGGTAAAAGTAACCTGTTAATTATTTATTATGTTTCTGTTCATTTATTTCTCTTATTAGGTACTAAAATTTTCCACCCAATTCACACATTTTTTTGCTTGCCTTATATAAAATTGTTATTTTACTATAGCCAGATTTTTTGTGTACAAAATGATCGTACTAGTTTTCTTATTAAAAATAACATCTTTTTTTTTCATTGCTTACATTAGTGGACTCTAAGAGATGTAGTGATTACCCCCCCCCCCCCGATGTTCATAAAACATGTTTCCATAGCTATAATAAATATTTATTTTATTCTTTGGTTTGGGACTGTGTGTATGCTTGGAAAGAAAATTTATGGGTAATTTTTTGACGTTTTTTGGTTAAATACTTCTTTTTTTTTTCTCATTTCTCAATGATACGTAGATATTCGGCTTTTTTACTACTAAACACATACTCTTGTCAAACAATACTAGGGTTCTTGACCTTCTTTTACGTCGTTGTTTATCGAGCTGTGATCTCTTCTGTCATGGTAGTGTTGACATGCACTAAGAATACCGTGTAGTGTTTCAGTCGCAGGTTTGTTAAAATATTCAGATAACATTTGTCTTATTACTATAGTAGATACTTAGAAATTATGTATCAGTGTAAGGATATTCTGACATCGTTTGTGAAACTAATGTTTTATATTATTCTCTTGAGAAGGGTTTGTTTATACTAATAAATACATATGTACGTGTACATATATATATAAAACATATGTTAGCATTGTCTTACTTTAATTTTAGTTTAGTCTCATTGTAAGAAACAAATTTTTAGCATTTTTAGTACTTATCATTATCCTTATGTCACTGTTTACTCTAAACCTTATGATCAATCATGCAATCACAGTTTTCTTTATGATTCCTAGGTAGATGATTCTTTCAGTTAAACGATCGTTCACTTTCTGATGCTCATGATTTGGTTAGTAACTGAGAAATTATAGGATCTCTATGAATTAGGTAATAAAGGGACTATACCTGAGTGCTTGATCAATAAAAATTACAAATAGCACTGCATTTATTGGTAATTCAAATCAAAATAACTTGATAACATTTTTTTTCCCCAAAAAATTCGCCTATCTCACACCCTTAAAAGTCCACTAATCACACAAATCTAAAATGTATCACTTATGACTCTAAGTATACTTGAAAATATGTTATTGTCATTTCTTTTTTTTTTCGTTGATTAGATTTTTTGTTTTTTGTCATTTTTCTATTTTTTTTATTTTTATAGAAAAAGACTAGTTTTTTTTTTCATTAATTTTTTTTTTGGTCTACATTTCTAAATGTAACCAAATGATTTTTTTTTTTTTCATAAATAATACCCCTTATTGTTTCTAACAATCAATTCTAAAAGGTTGCAAAATTTGCAACTTATCGATTGTACAATTATCCGTCATCAAGAACGCTAGGTGTACAGTCATTTGTTACATGAAAAAAATGTTCAACTTAAGTATTCTTCTCTTTCTTCTTTTTACTTTTCCAACTTAACAGGGGATGGTAATAATAATGGAGTGATGAATTTTAGTCTTTGTTGGTAAAGAAAGGAAATGTTGTTTACGTCTTATTGTAAGATTTTTATTTTTTTTTCGTGACGTACTCAGGCATCGTACAACGAATAATAGGTCACATGTATGTATCGTTTATCATATTATTTTATTTTTCTGAATTCAAATTATTTATTATTAACTGTTCTCTGTGAATAAACTTGTGAACCTTTTTTCCTTTTTTTTTTTTTTGCAATTTACTGTTGTTATATTTTTGCAGCGCGCCCAGCCAGGGGCCGCGAATGAAAGAAAAATAACACATTTTTCTATAAACTTATATACATATATTTTTGTGTATACTGTCACCCGATGCAGTATTATATGGATATTTCAGCTTGATCATTCTTACATTTAAGAAAACTTATAATTTTTTTTCCGAGGTCGTCCAGAATGCCTTTATGCACGATAGAAGGGTGTACGAACCCTCCCCTGTGTGGGACTCGTCATAACCATACCCAGTAAACTGGCAAGACCTTTCTCTTTTGCGTCGTCTAGGGTATTTTCTAGTTTCGGTCATGCATCCGAGCTGCTCTTCTGTTTAGTTGGAGAAAAGAGGCAAAATAATAAGCTGATGCTCCCCAGCGCGAGCCCAAACCCGGCCACCTCTAACAAATGCGCAAGGAGCGCACCCATCGCAGAGCCCGTGGGGCGGAAACTTAGGCCACCGAGATACAGCTGCTCATCGACAAGAAGGTGATAGAGCGAAGCGGTTTCAGGAAGTCTCCACGCGCTGGAGCACCCACGCAGACCTTCATCCCGCACACCAACCACTCCACGGCCACGCCCGGGCGCACACTGGGACCAAACGAAAAAAAAATGTTCAAAACCACCTGCAGCCCTCTGTTATGAACCAATTTTGAATTTTTTTTTTTTATTTTAATCTTCAGATGATTTGCAACGATAACTCTTTGCCCGATTTTCTTTTTTCAATTTTACAAATTGGTAACCTAACTTTTAAAGTAGAAAAATCCCATTCTATGATATAATTATGACTGTATTGTCAAGTTAAAATTTAGAAAAAATTAATTAACCATGGTAAATGTGTTTATAAGCAATGTCAGTGGAAATCCAAGATTAAAAAATCTTTTTTCAGTATTTTAAGGTTATGTCGAATAAAAAAACCGTAAAAAAATGTGTAAAACCACCAACAGCCTTCTATTATGAACCAATTTTGGATTTTTTTTTTTTTTATTGTAATCTTTAGATGATTTGCAACGATTGCTCTTAGCCCGATTCTCTTTTTTAAATTTTACAAATTAGTAACCTAACCTCTACAATAGAAAAATACCATTCTATGCCACAATTAAGTCTGTATTGTCAATTTAAAATTTAGAAAAAATTTAGTGACTATGGTGAATGTGTTTATAAGCAATGTCAGTAGAAATCAAAGATGAAAAATTTTTTTTCAGTTATTTAAGGGTATGTCAAATGAAAATATTGGTAGTTTATTTTGTGCATGCTATGTGATATAAACATAAAAATTTTGAAAAAAATTATTGTTTTTTATATCTCACTAGAATAGCTCTTTGCCCGATTCCTTACAATGTTTATTTTTAAAAGGTAACCTAACTTTCAAAGTTGATAAATCATTTTCTATGCTATTAATAACACGATTTTTTATAGAATTGTTTTATTAAAAAATTACAATAAGAATGTACTGATCGCGCACACTACTTCGAATGAACAACAATTTTTCTGTTAATTTTACAAGTACTTTACATATACAGCATTAATCTTCTTTTGATAATAAAACTTTTGCCTCTTTATCTATGCTTAACTTTATATTTTTCATCTTATAACGTAAGTTTGNACACTACTTCGAATGAACAACAATTTTTCCGTTAAACTCACAAGTACTTTACATATACAGCATTAATCTTCTTTTAATAATAAAACTTTTGCCTCTTCAAAGTCGATAAATCATTTTCTGTGCTAATAATAACAAGATTTTTTATAGAATTGTTTTATTAAAAAATTACAATAAGAATGTACTGATCGCGCACACTACTTCGAATGAACAACAATTTTTCCGTTAAATTTACAAGTATTTTACAAATACAGAATAAATCTTCTTTTGATAATAAAACTTTTGCCTCTATATCTATGCTTAACTTTATTTTTGTCATCATATAACGTAAGTTTGAGATATAGAGATCAGAGCTTAGTAATATTTTATGTATCAAATCAGTGTTTGTGGCAATTCTACAACACTTTCGAGTATGAAATTTTCTGTAATACTTAATATCTTTATTTCAAGCTTCTTGAGACTCTTCTGACAGTTGGCCTATGGCGATCAGAGAAAAATTTTTTACTATTTGGGCACTGTGAAAGAGGAGCTTATGTACAGAAGACGGCATGTAATACCAGCTGTATAGTTTAATATACAAAGTAGCTGTCTCAGTAGTGTACTGAGAAAATTTTACTACATTAATTGGGGCACTACTAGCTATTACTTGCAAGATTACAGCAAATCGTTGTATTAGTTCCTTGTCAACGCCTGTTATTGATGAGGCTAACGAAGGGTCACGAAAAAATCGTCTGGCTGTATTGCCATCATTCGATGATCCAGAACCTTGTTTCGGATAATCTATTAGCAGACCAGTCTTCTGTTTGAATTTTTGTTGGATCCTTTGTTTGGCTTCGGCCATGGACTTTTTATCTTTCTCTGATGTCACACTCCACTTGCAAAAATCAAAATGATACGCTATATGGCATTTACATTCCATACATCGTATCCATGCATGTAAATTTGATACGCCATATTTATAACTCTTCATTGATCACACATTTGGAAAGTTTTTCCACGTCATTCAAACTTGATGGTTTTGCTTTGCAGATATTGCAAGATGCGCAAGATGGTGTATTTGTAAGAGTTTTTATCTCTTTGCCATCTACCATCGTGAGATGCAAAACATGCGTGATTGTAAATTTTGTACCTGTCTTTTTAACTATTGTAAGCGAAAGAGATTTAATCTGATTTTCAATAATACGGAGTATGCTTAGACACACATCTGAGCCCATAATGTATAAATCGCTTGTTCCCCATGCGTTATGACAATAAAAAATTGGAAAAGACATTATTATTTTCTACACACTTGAATTAATTTATCTTTCTTTTCATACTGCTAAAATAACAGAAAAAAAAAAGCTAAATTGTTTGCAACAGCTGTATACAAAACAGCGATTAGCATCAAAACTAGGAGGCATAAATACTTACTTTTTCACAATAGATAACCCTTTTCGATTACTACAAGCTTCGGACATACCAAAGTTACTATTCACAATAGTATATAAATTTAAAATGTATCTCATGGCTAAAAAGTTGCAAACACTCTTAATTGTTAGGTAGTTATACTATACACTGCAATTAATACTACTAGATAGCTGATCATGAAGGTACTTCATAAGATTTCCACAAAGCGGTGAAAAAATGTAGTCTTAACAATAGTTGCGACTTTAACTCTTGCTTCTTTGATGATAAAAGGTTAAAAACATGTTTTTTTATTGGCGGAGAACGGTTTCTAGGAGGTGAAATCTACACTTAAGTTTGTTAATAACAATTGTTTAAACACACATAAAAAACACTAACAATTATTGGGAGCTCCTTTGTCCACCAGATCGACTTGACTCATGGATCTAAATTCATGCTATTAGCGTGGTGCCAGTTTAGGTACATAGTTGTAGAAAAAAAAGTTTTTTTTAACACTGAAATTTTTCCTTATCTGGTAAGTCTCGACAGTGCTAAATTTGACGTCATTATTTGATCTGCTGATGGCATCAAAGAAATGTATGAAAGTGGAAATTGAGAGACAAAATTGATTTTTGTACGAACCATGTACCAAAACAGACACCACGCTGAAAATATGTATCTATATGCCAAAGCTTTACTACCTGTCCATTAGGTATTATCGTTAATAAATTATTGTATTACAACTCCGTACTCATTTATTTTAATGTCAGGATTACGTACCTTTATATAAACTAAAGTAATTGTACATAAACACGAGTTGTTAAGACTCTCTGTTCGAAATTACATAATTATGGCATAGAATGGGATTTTTATACTTTAGAGGTTAGGTAACTAATTTGTAAAATTTAAAAAAGAGAATCGTGCTAAGAGCAATCGTTGCAAATCATCTAAAGATAACAATAAAAAAAAAAATCCAAAATTGGTTCATAATAGAAGGCTGTTGGTGGTTTTACACATTTTTTTAAGGTTTTTTTATTCGACATAACCTCAAAATACTGAAAAAAGATTTTTTAATCTTGGATTTTTACTGACATTGCTTATAAACACATTTACCATGGTTAATTAATTTTTTCTAAATTTTAACTTGACAATATAGTCATAATTATATCATAGAATGGGATTTTTCTACTTTAAAAGTTAGGTTACCAATTTGTAAAATTGAATAAAGAAAATCGGGCAAAGAGCGATCGTTGCAAATCATCTGAAGATTACAATAAAAAAAAAAATCCAAAATTGGTTCATAACAGAGGGCTGCAGGTGGTTTTGAACATTTTTTTTTCGTTTGGTCCCAGTGTGCGCCCGGGCGTGGCCGTGGAGTGGTTGGTGTGCGGGATGAAGGTCTGCGTGGGTGCTCCAGCGCGTGGAGACTTCCTGAAACCGCTTCNCCCCCCCGAACATCTCGAGCACCGCAGCAAAAACACTACCCTACGCCCCCACGATGGCACCGGATCAACGCTCACACCACCTCCTCTCAGTCGTCTAGAAAACCATCCTTCTTTTTGGCCCGGGAAACTGAATGTATGTATTGGGCTACTGCATTCCATCTTTCTTCGTTGAGTAGCATTTTATCTATAGCGTTGTCAGGATTTCATGTTCTCGTCCTATCTTGCAGCACGTTTCGTTCAGCTTGCCACTTGATGCAGTCAGAGAACGAATGTTCTGCGTCATCTTTGTCGCAGCCACAGTACTTGCAAGCAGCCGTCTGTGTTTTCGGCATCTTGTTAAGGTACAAGCGGAAATATCCGTGATTTGAGAGGAATTGGATAAAGTAGTAATCCACTTTACCGTATCTTTGCTCAGTCCATTCCTTGAAATCTTTTATATAATTGAATTGTCTATAGAATTGTCAAGTATCACCTCGACTTTTTGTTAATTTAAGTACCAATTTCTGTGCCCTCTTTTACTTTGATGTACGGTAGTGAATCATTTATTCGCTCCGTGAAAGTCTTTTGCGCGTGAGCATCTTGGTCGCTCTCCATCTGGTTGATCTTGTTTTTGCTTGGTATACCTGCATCCACATCCGTTATCTCTGGGGTATTTATTGCATTAAGGTTTTTCTCTTTCTTTTTATTATAATCAGCATATTTTTCTTTTACGTTTATTATCAGTCATTTAAGGAACCTGCTCGGGGTGTGCTTCTAGCGTACTTTAATTTTTTTTTTTCCGTATCCTTATTCTTAAATAATACCTCACTAGATTTACCTAAAATAAATATTTCATTTGACTTTATTGGCTCCTTTTCTTCTTTGGCTGCTTCTGTCCCATTCTTACACTCTATTCCTCTTTCTGTTTTTAGGGCTCACTCGGCACTTAGAGAGCACGATAAGTGTCCTGTAAGTTTTAATACTCTATTTTACGACAATATTTTTTTTTGTCACTTGCATTATCTGTTTCATTTAGAGGTCCACTGTCGTGATAATTGTAGCTTCTGTTATAACTGTTGTAATTGTTTCTGTCGAATCTATCGTCACTTCCATTAGAGCCTCGATTGTTCTGGTTGTTCTCATAACAATTATAATTACTATAGTGTCTTCTAAAAAATCTATCTTCACTCTTGTTGTAACCTTCGTTTTTCTGATTGTTACTATTATTGTTATAATTATTATAATTATTTTTGCCAAATCTATCATTGCCCTTTTGTAACCTCGGTTGTTTTGGTTGTTCCTATCATCGTTGTAATTATTATAATCATTTTTCTGAATCGCAAGGTCTGTTGTCGTTGTAGTTCTGTATATGGTAGTTTCCGTAAAAATTGTATTTATCGTAAAACTTTCTTCATCTTTGATAAATATTGTATTAATCACATGGATTGCTCCAAACTATTTTCATTTGCGGCATCTCATCATCGTGTGGCACTCGCTTGTGCTGTGACCCTTTCGTCTGCAGTACGCGCAACTCGTGGTAAAATCTTCGCGACTATTTGTAGCTAAATAAGCTAAAATAAGCTAAAATTCGACCGCTTTCATAGCTAATTTGACGTTTTTTAACTTTTTATTTAGAACCACCTAGCCCAACCACAGACCCCCACAGCCCCCCACACAATTTTGTCTGTCCCTCCACAGACCCCCAACAGCCCCCCACAGGCCCCCCACACTATTTTTCATACATTATGTTATTACCAAAAATATTGCTGATTTATCTATAAAAATCATCAAGTAAAGTCAACCAATTATGTAAAAATCACTTTCCAAACAATATTTTCTAGTTTTGTATTTTTTTGCCTTTCATCATGAATAAATAAATTATTCTTATCTTTGCTTCTTGATAAAGCCACATACAATTGACCATGAAAAAATAAGGGTTTTTTTTAAAAACAAACCTTCATTATCGAAACTTTGACCTTGGAATTTTTTTTATTGTCATAGCAAATACTAGAACGATTGGAAATTGTATACGATACAAAATAAACAATAATGTTGTGAAGGTCCCTGTGTCTGAAGTTAGTCTTGGAATGAAGACTCTATTTCCAATTTTTTCTCCGGTAATTATTTCTCCTTCTTTATTACACTGTATAAATTTTGTGATTTGCAAACGTGTTCCATTATAAAGTCCATCTAAAATACTTGAATTTCTCAGTAACAACACTATTGTACCAATTTTTAGATTTAGTTCATAAGGCGGTAATCCTTCACGAATGTTGTTCAACATTTCCACTAAAAAATTTAAATAAATATTATCGTCTGATTTATCAACACCTTTAAAAGTTGCGTTATCTATACTATAATAGGAAGTTTTAAATTCTTCAGTTAATTTTTTAGAAGATTTATTACTCAAATTAGAAGTGTTCTCGTTATGCAATGCAAGTATAACACTATTCATCAAACAATTGTAGATATTAGGAAATATTTGAGAACATTCATCATTTAAGATCCAATTTTTAGGAATGTAATAAGCTTTTATTTCCCCTTTCCCAATTTTTAATAATAATTTTGAAAATCCTTTATCGTTAGAACGAATATTGATTTCTAATTTTAAAATTTGGATTTCATAAAAATGAAGATTTAATAGTTTGTTCAAGTATAATTTTTTTATTACCGTCCCTTATTACTAGGAGAATCTGACGAAAATCGACTCTTAAAATAATTAATTTACTTCCAGAACATTTTCCAGTATTACATAAATCTCCTAACGTTCTGTCTACTATTTACAATGCTCTTTATGGAATCATAAGAGCCTCATCCCAAATGATTAAATCAACTTCTCTTAAATTTTTTTATCTGACTCGAATTCTAAAAATGCACTCTCTATGTTATTAAGATCTAAAGGAACTCTAAAAGTTCTATGAATGGTCATCCTCTTTAGAAGCAAAATTAATGCTATGCCGGTCCATGCCATTGCCATGATTTTTTTATTTTGAGAAATAAAAACAAAAACTAACGTATTAAATAAATAAGTTTTTCCTGACCCTCCAGGACCATCTATAGAAAAAATTGTATCTTTTTGTTCGCAAATAATATGAAACATATTTTTCTGGTCATTTTTCAAACTTTTATACATTAAGTTAAACATTGCTTTACTGAAACGTCTTCTTTTTTACTCTCAATTTTTTTGGTCTAGGTAAATTAAAGCAACCGCATGATTTATCTTCTGATTCTATGATTTAGTAATTATGTTCAAGAGCTCAATTATCTTTATAATTAGGCAAACCCTTCGTAAAGAATTCTTTGTATTCATTCCATGTACTAGCAGCCCCCGTCTCGGCTTCGCCCGAGACTTACTAAATGGAACACCGTAATGTGTTGACATGTAATGTGCAACGTTTTTAGTTAAAAATTTTACATTTATTCCTGACACTTTTGAGAACAAAAATCTTCTTACTAAAAACATATTTGTTCGCAATCCATACAGTTTATTTGGTCAAATATTAAGCTGTTAAAATTAAAAAAAAAAAAAATGATTCTGAAAAGTATCGTTCGTTCCTTATGCCATTAAATAATCGTTGGACATAAGGAGCGGTTGATTATCAGTTTTTCCCGTGTAATTTTCGAAAAGGGCTATTTTTTAAAGATATTAAGATTTCAAACTCCCAAAAATATATGTTAAGAACAATTTTTTTTCTCTTATCTCACAACTTTATTACCAGAGCAACAAAGTTATGGAGCTTAATCTCAACATTTTTTATTGCCACAAAAATACAAATATATTTTCTTCTTATTTCAAAACTTGAATTTAGATCTTCAAAGATTTAATAGATTTCTGTGAGGGTAAAATAAAAAGCTGATCTCTCGCATAATGGATTCTTTATTTGTCGATTTTGAGGCTGCTGTTCCAATCTCGATAAATTTGCTGCGTCAGTTTCTTGACGCCTAAAATTGTATTCATTAGATACATTTGAAGTTTTCCTTCCAATTCACCCTTTTGCAACTTTTGTGACCCCTAAAGGCTATTTTTTGTCAATTTTGTTAAGTTTTAATATATTTGTTGGTAAGGTAGTTCGACGTCCGATTGCCCTGAAAAAGACCGGTGAGTTTTTAAGTAAACTCTTTCTTGACTAAAGTTTACAGGAAATGTCACTGCTTGGATACCTTAGGGTAATCTTCTCTGGCCTGCTGTTGAAGACAAAGACTGATCGGGAGAGAAATTAAAAAGTCCGAAGCATTGGGGCTAATTGCAGTGCTCTTACCCAACGTCTCCTGGCATGACGTCGAAGACGTTGGTGTCTAAAGCACCTTTTTTTTGCAGACCAAGCAAAAAATTGTCGTAATTGATATAGAAACATAACAGCAATTGCTTCTTTAAAAATATCATCGATTTTTTCATTATTGTCTATTAAACCCATTGCAATTGCAGTATCTTTCAAAGTTTAATAAGTTATTTCTTCATATGTTCTCATGTCTTTGAACGATGTCAAACCAGTTAATTTATTTAATATCAGTTTGAAAAAAAATCTTTTATGATTTTTTGGGAATGCAATGTTTAATTGACCAATTGCAATATTTTTTATTATATTTTTCCTTTAAGATTCATTTTTAGTTTAAGATTACTATTTGAATTTTCAAATGTTTAAATATCGTTGTTCAAGAAATTAACTATAACGTTAACATGTATTAAATCTGAGAAGCTTTTAATTTCAGTACTTGTACCATCAGTCCCATTTTTTGACATTCTGTTAATATATTTATCACTACTTTTTACATTTCGATAATAAATGTTTCCTACTATAAATTCATGATAATTTTGCCATTTATTCACAACGTTATTGATTACTAAAGAACGAGCTTTCATGTGAAAATCTTCGTCACTATACAGAAAATAAGAAAAAATTCTGAATAAACAATTTTCGTCCCTTTTTACGCTTACTTTTATATTGTTCATTTTAAAAATATTTAGGTTGATTTTAAATTAAATTTCAATACAACAAAGTACAAAAGATTTTCCCAATTTACAGTGTGGAACACTGTAAAGAAATTATTTCCATATTTGTCATTGAATACGAAAATGAAAACCCACTTTTTTCTGACCATTTATATCAATTGATAAAATATAGAATGTATAATAGTAACAAAAACAATGTAAAGTATATGTTATATAAAATTTAANTTACAAAATATTATTTTAAAAAATTTTACTGTCATACAATTTCAAGACTTCTTAAAAATATATCTTGTATACTGTCATACCATTTAAAGTCTTCTTAAATATATATTGTGTAATACGCTCGAATTGATAGGTGCAATCAAAAGAACTATCCAACAAAATGCGGTCATACCTTTAAACCCTCAAGAGATGTTTTAACTGCAGAGAAAGGTGGAGGATGGATGGGGATGGGTGGAAGATGCAGGAGGGTTGGAGGGAGATAAAATGAATTATTAAAACAGCAAGAAAACAAACGATTAACAAGGTAGTTTGAGGGGGATGGATGGGGGATGAAGGGGGGTTGGAGCCTGAATCTCCTTGAAACAACTATATATATACTGTGAATCTTATTTTGAATTAATTTTTATAATTTCATTTACAAAAAAGTTCTTGTAATAACAATTTTTTAAATTAATTAAAGAATATTCCGATTTACATTTTTATACACACATGTATATTCCGCTAGCACAAAAAAGTCTTTATCCTAAAGTTTCTATCTTCGAATATTTTAACTTTAAGTCAATGTTGTAGTGACCATGTAATAAAATATAGTTGGAAATTCAAGGTGATCAGTGATCCGTTGGGGGCGTGATGTGAGAAATAAATAAACACAACTAGAGTGTATTTAAATTTTTTCTCTTAATTTGTTTCATTATTGCGCAACGTTTCGCTGGCATATGTGTCAGCCTCATTAGGCGCAGGCACGTGAGAACTCGTAAGTGTATTTGACCTACTCGTCACCTGTCGAACTATTGACTGACCCCTGAACTTGATAAAATATAGTTAAACGAAAATATATGTTGTACGTATATTTTAAATCAATTAAAACATTGGCAAAATTATCAAGAAAAGTAGAACAAACTAAGAAAAAGAATTTTACAGAGATAAGAAGATAACTTGTAAGTTGTACTTGATTATGTAACAAATTCATCATTTCGTAGATTAAGGTAATTTAATGCTTTCGGCGTTGGCACACAGAGCGCGTAGAAGGGCATGTATATATACTAGGGGGGCTCTGCCCTCTTACACGCTTTGAGCGCCAACCTCCAAGCAGTATATCAACTAGTATATACATATATGCAGAGGTATTTTATGCAGACACTCACATGTATGTAGATGTAATTATGAGGACAAATGTGGAATTCTATGGACGTTCGCATAATTCAACCATGGTGTTGATATATATTTTAGAAACACATAAATTCCGCATAAGTCACTTTTTATATACATATATATATATATATAAATGAATTATTTTCCCTAACGTTTAAAGTCAATTAAACACAACAGATTGTGGTATTTTTGCTACAGTGTTTGCAATTTCATTTTGCTTTGGGTCAAAGCCACACAAACTATCGTATGCTGTAGATAAAATGCGATCTTACCTAACACAAATGCTTGTTATTATAACAAGAGTACCTCCTGGGTGGTGTGGAAATTTACTGATAATTACATCATTAATGCTTAACGATGAAGATCAAAAACTTTTCTTTTTTACGAAATTCTGGGCATCAACCTCTCCCCACTAACAGATAAAATTTAATGACTCCTTTTAAGTTAGAACAGGTAGGGGGTTGGCACGCGGAACGCGCAGGGGGGCAAAGCCGCACTAGTGTGGCTATATATATATATATATGTGTGTGTGTGTGTGTGTGTGTGTGTGTGTGTGTGTGTGTGTGTGTTAATAGACAGTGGCTGATGCAGACTTAACGTCCTTTAAAGATATACATTTATAACATGGTAGAATTATGCGGACGTCTACATTATTCTACTTTTGTCCTCATACTTACGTGCCGTAATGAAATCCAAAACTTTAAAAACGTCAAATTGTAAGAAATGTCGTCGACTTCACTTAACATATTATCTTATACTAATATATTATACCCTTTATTGAGATAATCGATCATTTAGGGACAAATATTTTATTTCGACTTATGTCCACAACTCAATTTTACTCATGAAAGCTTTTACCGGTAAGCAATAAGGCTTATATGCCACTTCGGAGTATAAGCATTATATACTATAGCTATTGGTAATTAGATTTGTACCTTAGTCACACAAAACATCGACAAAGACAAGTAAGTTTTCACTGCATATATTTTGTCCACATATTTTCACAATCGCGGTATTAAGAAAAATTAATTCAAACAAGTTACTTCATGGGCTGGAAATGCTAACCAATGATTACTTCTTAAGGTAAAGAACTAAATTGAATAAATTCTTTTTGACTAGCAAATTTTATAGTTGCATTACTTTATATATTTGTTACTTATGATGTGTAACGTAGAAACACCATTAAAACATCTTTTTTTATCAACTTCTTTTTAAAAAACCTTTTGAGTCGATCTGAGCAAGTTACGGCAGAATAACATACACACGCGCGCGCGCAAGCACACACACACACACACACGTCTTCCTATATTATACAATTATTTTTAGGGCGTTCAGCCTCTAACCTCCCTCCACCCACCTCCATCACTCTACACTCCTCACGTATCCCCCTCAAATTACCTAGTTAATCGTTCGTTTCCTTGCTATTTAGATGATTCATTACATTCCCCTCTGACCACCTTTATCCCTCATTCATCCTCCAACCATCCTCCTCTATCCTTCACCCTTCTCCACAGTTAAAACACCTCTTGAGAGCTTAAGGGTATGATTGTATTTTGTTGAGTTGTTGATTGAATGCCACCATTCAATTCGAGCGTTGTACACGATACATTTTTAAGAAGACTTTACATTGTATAACAGTATATAAGATATATTTTTAAGAAGTCTTGAAATTGTAGATAAGTATAA